>JBBBDQ010002418.1:0-127500 GCA_037127315.1 Ascarosepion bandense
TACATACATATATACAGACCGAAGTCGATACAAGCACAAACACACACACAAATCTGTAGACACACAAAAGCACAAACACACACAAAATTAACCTTAAATCACAAATTGAACAATGAATATTCAATTACGGATTTTTTGTTTAAATTTCTGCTATAAATATGCGTTCCCGTATATAATGCCATTTAACGTTATTTCTATGTGTGATTGTGTTTGTGTGTGTCTACATATATATCTATATTGATTTTTAAACAAATATACATATATACTAGTAGACTATATATATATATATATATATATATATATATATATATATATATATATACACATAGAGCGAGAGAGAGAGAAAGAGCGTGAGAGAGGGAGTGACATGAAACTCAGATTTGTGAAATCGGTATAATTGCTTGTATATATATATATATATATATATATATACATATATAAGCGTCGCTCATTCAATAGTGAATTAGAGCACTCTGGCAATTGGGCGTGTATAATGATAATATACACGCTAAAAAGTCTGCCTTTTCTACCGAGCGCTCATAGCCGAAAGCTGGAATCGCCGACTGACGCCAATTCGGTCGGGTTTCAATCCTGGGTTAAAAGTAATCGGAGTCTAACCGTACTGATGAGCTGTAATACAACGAAACAGATCTGTCTGCGGATGACAATATATAACGTAATTTGTATTTTTCGTTTTTGACGAATTTATATATATATATATATATATATGTTTATACTTACATACCCTGTGTGATTAGTAAATTATCGCAATTTCATTCATTTATTTTATTGTTTTTTATTTTGTCGACTGCACAATATAGTAGGGTCAGTTGGGCACCCTTTGTGAGAAAAAGAGCACAATAGCGTCATTAACTCACACCAGAAATTTGGAAACAGCATTTTCTACTGCTTGGAACTCGCACCAGAAACTCTAATACGAACATTTAAAACGGTTTTGTTGGCAATCGCAGGACATTGCAGAGTATTTGGAAAGATTTGGATGAGACTAATGGTGATTACGAAAAGGTTTCAGTCATCACATGTGTTGGCTCAGTTATGCCTCTAATACTCTTTCAAAAAGGGCCTGTAACTGAACATGGCGGCCTCCATCAAGTGCCTCGCGGAAGCAGTTCTGCCCTGCTGGAAGACTCTGTTTGGCAAGAAGGCTCTGCACCATCGCACACAAGCAAAAGTAGACCGTCACCTCCACTTTCATCTGCTCACCTAACTCCCCAGATTGCAACCCCTTGATTATTAAGTTTTGGGCGCAGCAAAGTGAGAGAAACCAACACAAGATAAGCAACTAGGTCCCACCCTTTTACTGTGAAATCAATAAATCGTAAACGCAAATTCTACTCCATCAGCTTCTTTTCTCGCACTTCCCGCCTGTAGAATTCTCTTCCGCATACTTGCTGTCCTGACAGTTACAATCTCCAAGAATTTAAATGAAATGTCAATAGTCATCTCCTGTCTCACTAACTCACATACTCTCTCTCATGCTTTTATACATCCACCCACTCTTATCAGTACGCTCTTCCCTCTCCTACTCTCTTCCTGACTCACCCTGCAACCTCTCACTCCTCATGACATTCCACCTATGTAATCCCCTGCAAAACAGTGGCAGTAAAATGCCTTGCTTGTGGCGACACGATTTTAAAAAAAACTCCTTGTAACTCCAAAGATGAACTGATGGCAAGGATTATGACAGCATTCAACAATTTAAACAAGGAGACCATCCAGAAGAGTTGCAGGAGATTATGCGTGAGTAAGAGACCAACAAAACTCCTTGTAACACCAAAGATAAACTGATGGCAAGGATTATGACAGCATTCACCAACTTAAACAAGGAGACCATCCAGAAGAGTTGCAGGAGATTATGCGTGAGTGAGAGACCAACAAAACTCCTTGTAACACCAAAGATGAACTGATGGCAAGGATTATGACAGCATTCAACAACTTAAACAAGGAGACCATCCAGAAGAGTTGCAGAAGATTATGCGTGAGTGAGAGACCAACAAAACTCCTTGTAATACCAAAGATGAACTGATGGCAAGGATTATGACAGCATTCACCAACATAAACAAAGATACCATCCAGAAGAGTTGCAGGAGATTATGCGTGAGTGAGAGACCAACAAAGGCACTTGTAACACCAAAGATAAACTGATGGCAAGGATTATGACAGCATTCATAAACAAGGAGACCATCCAGAAGAGTTGGGAGTTAATGGCAATTGAAGGTGACCAACAAAACTCCTTGTAACACCAAGATGAACTGATGGCAAGGATTATGACTGACATTCAACAAACTTAAACAAAGGGAGACCATCCAAGAAGAGTTGCAGAAGATTATGTGATGATGAAGACCAACAAAACTCCTTGTAACACCAAAGATAAACTGATGGCAAGGATTATGACAGCATTCACCAACTTAAACAAGGAGACATCCAGAAGAGTTACTAGGGAAGATTCCTTAAGTAGGTAGAGTGACCAACAAGAAACTCCTTGTAACACCAAAGATGAACTGATGGCAAGGATTATGACAGCATTCAACAACTTAAACAAGGAGACCATCCAGAAGAGTTGCAGAAGATTATGCGTAGGTGAGGAACCAACAAAACTCCTTGTAATACCAAAGATGAACTGATGGCAAGGATTATGACAGCATTCTGTAAACAAAGGAGACCATCAGAAGAGTTGCAGGAGATTATGCGTGAGTGAGTGACCAACAAAACTCCTTGTAACACAAAGATGAACTGATGGCAAGGATTATGACAGCATTCAACAACTTAAACAAGGAGACCATCCAGAAGAGTTGCAGAAGATTGTACGTAGTGAAGACCAACAAAACTCCTTGTAACACAAAGATAAACTGATGGCAAGTTAGCTAGCATTCACCAACTTAAACAAGGAGAGACCATCCAGAGGAGTTACTGCAGGGTGGTGAGTGAGTGACCAACAAAACTCAGCAACACAAGAATGAGCTGATATGAGATTATGACAGCATTCAACAACTTAAACAAGGAGACCATCCAGAAGAGTTGCAGAAGATTATGCGTGAGTGAGTGACCAACAAAACTCAACCTTGTAACACCAAAGATAGACTGATGGCAAGGATTATGACAGCATTCAACAACTTAAACAAGGAGACCATCCAGAAGAGTTGCAGGAGATTATGCGTGATGAGAGACCAACAAAACTCATAGCAACACCAAAGATGAACTGATGGCAAGGATTATGACAGCATCCAGCAACTTAAACAAGGAGACCATCCAGAAGAGTTGCAGAAGATTGTCGTAGTGAGAGACCAACAAAACTCCTTGTAACACAAAGATGAACTGATGGCCGGGATGCACGGCAGCATCCCTTAACCCAAACAAGGAAACCATCAAGAAGAGTTGCAGAAGATTATGCATTAGTGAGAGACCAACAAAACTCACTTGTAATACAAAGATGAACTGATGGCAGGATTATGACAGCATTCAACAGCCAAACAAGGGGGCCATCCAGAAGAGTTGCAGGAGATTATGCGTGACCAACAAAACTCCTTGTAACACCAAAGATGAACTGATAGCAGGATTATGACAGCATCCAGCAACTTAAACAGGGAGCCATCCAGAAGAGTTGCAGAAGATTATGCGTAGTGAGAGACCAACAAAACTCCTTGTAACACCAAAGATGAACTGATCGCAAGGATTATGACAGCATCCAGCAACTTAAACAAGGAGACCATCCAGAAGAGTTGCAGAAGATTATGCGTGAGTGAGAGACCAACAAAACTCCTTGTAACACCAAAGATGAACTGATGGCAAGGATTATGACAGCATTCAACAACTTAAACAAGGAGACCATCCAGAAGAGTTGCAGGAGATTATGCGTGAGTGAGTGACCAACAAAACTCCTTGTAATACCAAAGATGAACTGATGGCAAGGATTATGACAGCATTCAACAACTTAAACAAGGAGACCATCCAGAAGAGTTGCAGGAGATTATGCGTGAGTGAGTGACCAACAAAACTCCTTGTAACACCAAAGATGAACTGATGGCAAGGATTATGACAGCATTCAACAACTTAAACAAGGAGACCATCCAGAAGAGTTGCAGGAGATTATGCGTGAGTGAGTGACCAACAAAACTCCTTGTAATACCAAAGATGAACTGAAGGCAAGGATTATGACAGCATTCAGCAACTTAAACAAGGAGACCATCCAGAAGAGTTGCAGGAGATTATGCGTGAGTGAGTGACCAACAAAACTCCTTGTAACACCAAAGATGAACTGATGGCAAGGATTATGACAGCATCCAGCAACTTAAACAAGGAGACCATCCAGAAGAGTTGCAGGAGATTATGCGTGAGTGAGTGACCAACAAAACTCCTTGTAACACCAAAGATGAACTGATGGCAAGGATTATGACAGCATCCAGCAACTTAAACAAGGAGACCATCCAGAAGAGTTGCAGAAGATTATGCGTGAGTGAGAGACCAACAAAACTCCTTGTAACACCAAAGATGAACTGATGGCAAGGATTATGACAGCATCCAGCAACTTAAACAAGGAGACCATCCAGAAGAGTTGCAGGAGATTATGCGTGAGTGAGAGACCAACAAAACTCCTTGTAACACCAAAGATGAACTGATGGCAAGGATTATGACAGCATTCAACAACTTAAACAAGGAGACCATCCAGAAGAGTTGCAGGAGATTATGCGTGAGTGAGTGACCAACAAAACTCCTTGTAACACCAAAGATGAACTGATGGCAAGGATTATGACAGCATCCAGCAACTTAAACAAGGAGACCATCCAGAAGAGTTGCAGAAGATTATGCGTGAGTGAGAGACCAACAAAACTCCTTGTAACACCAAAGATGAACTGATGGCAAGGATTATGACAGCATCCAGCAACTTAAACAAGGAGACCATCCAGAAGAGTTGCAGGAGATTATGCGTGAGTGAGAGACCAACAAAACTCCTTGTAATACCAAAGATGAACTGATGGCAAGGATTATGGTAGCATTCAACAACTTAAACAAGGAGACCATCCAGAAGAGTTGCAGGAGATTATGCGTGAGTGAGAGACCATCAAAACTCCTTGTAATACCAAAGATGAACTGATGGCAAGGATTATGACAGCATTCAACAACTTAAACAAGGAGACCATCCAGAAGAGTTGCAGGAGATTATGCGTGAGTGAGTGACCAACAAAACTCCTTGTAACACCAAAGATGAACTGATGGCAAGGATTATGACAGCATCCAGCAACTTATACAAGGAGACCATCCAGAAGAGTTGTAGGAGATTATGTGTGAGCGGGAGACCAACAAAACTCCTTGTAACACCAAAGATGAACTGATGGCAAGGATTATGACAGCATTCAACAACTTAAACAAGGAGACCATCCAGAAGAGTTGCAGGAGATTATGCGTGAGTGAGTGACCAACAAAACTCCTTGTAACACCAAAGATGAACTGATGGCAAGGATTATGACAGCATTCAACAACTTAAACAAGGAGACCATCCAGAAGAGTTGCAGGAGATTATGCGTGAGTGAGTGACCAACAAAACTCCTTGTAACACCAAAGATGAACTGATGGCAAGGATTATGACAGCATTCAACAACTTAAACAAGGAGACCATCCAGAAGAGTTGCAGGAGATTATGCGTGAGTGAGTGACCAACAAAACTCCTTGTAACACCAAAGATGAACTGATGGCAAGGATTATGACAGCATTCAACAACTTAAACAAGGAGACCATCCAGAAGAGTTGCAGGAGATTATGCGTGAGTGAGTGACCAACAAAACTCCTTGTAACACCAAAGATGAACTGATGGCAAGGATTATGACAGCATTCAACAACTTAAACAAGGAGACCATCCAGAAGAGTTGCAGGAGATTATGCGTGAGCGGGAGACCAACAAAACTCCTTGTAACACCAAAGATGAACTGATGGCAAGGATTATGACAGCATTCAACAACTTAAACAAGGAGACCATCCAGAAGAGTTGTAGGAGATTATGTGTGAGCGGGAGACCAACAAAACTCCTTGTAACACCAAAGATGAACTGATGGCAAGGATTATGACAGCATTCAACAACTTAAACAAGGAGACCATCCAGAAGAGTTGCAGGAGATTATGCGTGAGTGAGTGACCAACAAAACTCCTTGTAACACCAAAGATGAACTGATGGCAAGGATTATGACAGCATTCAACAACTTAAACAAGGAGACCATCCAGAAGAGTTGCAGGAGATTATGCGTGAGTGAGTGACCAACAAAACTCCTTGTAACACCAAAGATGAACTGATGGCAAGGATTATGACAGCATTCAACAACTTAAACAAGGAGACCATCCAGAAGAGTTGCAGGAGATTATGCGTGAGTGAGTGACCAACAAAACTCCTTGTAACACCAAAGATGAACTGATGGCAAGGATTATGACAGCATTCAACAACTTAAACAAGGAGACCATCCAGAAGAGTTGCAGGAGATTATGCGTGAGTGAGTGACCAACAAAACTCCTTGTAACACCAAAGATGAACTGATGACAAGGATTATGACAGCATTCAACAACTTAAACAAGGAAACCATCCAGAAGAGTTGCAGGAGATTATGCGTGAGTGAGTGACCAACAAAACTCCTTGTAACACCAAAGATGAACTGATGGCAAGGATTATGACAGCATTCAACAACTTAAACAAGGAGACCATCCAGAAGAGTTGCAGGAGATTATGCGTGAGTGAGTGACCAACAAAACTCCTTGTAACACCAAAGATGAACTGATGGCAAGGATTATGACAGCATCCAGCAACTTAAACAAGGAGACCATCCAGAAGAGTTGCAGAAGATTATGCGTGAGTGAGAGACCAACAAAACTCCTTGTAATACCAAAGATGAACTGATGGCAAGGATTATGACAGCATTCAACAACTTAAACAAGGAGACCATCCAGAAGAGTTGCAGGAGATTATGTGTGAGCGAGAGACCAACAAAACTCCTTGTAATACCAAAGATGAACTGATGGCAAGGATTATGACAGCATTCAACAACTTAAACAAGGAGACCATCCAGAAGAGTTGCAGAAGATTATGCGTGAGTGAGAGACCAACAAAATTCCTTGTAATACCAAAGATGAACTGATGGCAAGGATTATGACAGCATTCAACAACTTAAACAAGGAGACCATCCAGAAGAGTTGCAGGAGATTATGTGTGAGCGAGAGACCAACAAAACTCCTTGTAATACCAAAGATGAACTGATGGCAAGGATTATGACAGCATTCAACAACTTAAACAAGGAGACCATCCAGAAGAGTTGCAGGAGATTATGCGTGAGTGAGAGACCAACAAAACTCCTTGTAACACCAAAGATGAACTGATGGCAAGGATTATGACAGCATTCAACAACTTAAACAAGGAGACCATCCAGAAGAGTTGCAGGAGATTATGCGTGAGTGAGAGACCAACAAAACTCCTTGTAACACCAAAGATGAACTGAAGGCAAGGATTATGGCAGCATTCACCAACTTAAATAAGGAGACAGTCTAGAGTTGTTGTGACGTAGCTCGAACACGTAACATATGGTTCACAATATATAAAGGACTAATATCGAGTAGCGAGAGTGGAGTCGGCATTTGACAGCTAGCACGGTCGTTGTCTACTCAGCTCACTAGTTGTTGTCACCCTACACGGACGTGTACTTATATATCTACCGAGAATAAATGTATTACTTACTTATATCAGTGTATTGTCATTCCTCCACGATACAACAAAAAGAGATGCAGGTGATGAGATGTGAATATCATTTTCATTTATGCCTAATTTACATGAGTATTTATCTATCCTACCTATATATATATATATATATATATATATATATATTGTATATATATATATATATATATATATATATATATATATATATATATATATATATACTATTTTTACTAGTTTTCCTCCTTATTTTAAAACAAAGCTTATTCCAGGAAAATATTTGCACCGAATGGAACGAATATAGTGTGGCCTGATAAAATGAGCTAATTTAGCTCATATAAATGAACTACAATTTATAACCAATCTAAATGATGTGTTGCGTTTTCCTTTTTAAATATCATATTGCTCTGGATAACATCCATTGAGCTCTCTATATAGATATAACACTTAATATTTAGCAGGGTTTAGAAGAGATTACAAGAGGAAAAATATTAAGAGCGACAAAAGACAGGGGCAAGCGGAATTCCATGGTCGACTACGTCCTGAAGGGACACGTCACATGAAGAAGAAAAAGATCTGGTTAAAGAAAAGGGTATGACTCATCTGAACAAATGCCAGGAAAATAGAGATATCGTTTGAGGAACAGAAGTTGCAAAGTTGACTTCTTTACAAAAGGAATATGGATGGAGTGAATAGGTTCATATCTGTGGTATGACAGATATTAGCGATAAAAGTCTACATCGGAGGAACTAAAAAATGGAGCTTTACTGAACCATTGCCATGGAAATAGCATTAGAGTGGCGACGCTCTTGCGACATTTGTTCTGTGAGGAAAGAGGCTGCAGGCTGGAAACGAAAAACGTCATTCTCAAAAAGCTTTGATTCTAAAAAAAAATTGTACTCTATTAAGGTTGGAAAAAGCACACGGGAGTCCTAGTCCAAATATCGAAGCCATGCCACATTTTCGGTCTAATCTGACTGTCTGTGAGCCAACAATTAGTTCTTAGCATGCATCTGTAGTGGGTTGCTTATCTATTCTTTTCTGTTAGTAGTGGAGAGTCCGTTCTAGTGAAGGGTAGTTGTATACTGTTGCAGGTTAACGGAATTTGGCCTTGTTGTAGATAGCCCACTATAAGTCATAAAATGATTACAAATCAAGAAAGGCAATTTGAGTAGAAAAATAACATTTTATATATACACATATCAATTAATGTTTTTACAATTGAAGTAATACTTGAAATAAAGGTCCAACGGAGGTTAAAATGTTCATGGCAATAAAATGCTGAAAGAGAATTAATGGTTAGAAATTTGGGAGCGTGTGAGTAAGGAATGTCTTTGATGTATTCGCTCCTGAGGACAGTAATTAGTTTTTGAGGCAGGGAAGAAGGAAAGAGGTAAAGGAGGCGAGCGTAGTAAGCCGCTTGACTTCGGTCAAGGGAGATACTAATTACTCTCTTCTCCTCGAGTCGGTCTGCCTGGCGATGCTTTCTCAATCCGCTTTTTATATCTTCTTTTTCGATCACAACAGCTCATTTGGGATTTTACACTTGTATTTGGTTCTGGGCTTCCCATTGGTTGATAAATAAAATTCGCGTAGGCTCGCGAACTGGAAATTTAATATTTAATTAATTTTTAGTTTCAACCGGAACATCTGCGCGGAGCCGGCAGCGCTGTAACGACTTTTGGTCATTTGCATTTTGGTCGTGAAAGCGCAAACATCTGGTCTATCGCTTTTGCTCGGTATCACCACACATCTTTGGAAAAGTATCGTCATATTTTTATAGCCACCCTGGTTTCTCATTAAAAAATAGCCTTATGTCACATCCACATCTCAGTATAGAGATGAGATAAATAATACTCACTCACCACCTGGTAACGGATGTATAGGGTTGGCTGGGGAAACACCAGTTTTCACAAGCTTAGAACAGCTATGACAAGGTTAAATCCTATTTACCGGGAAGACGAGTTTTGACAAGCTATGACGATCTAGACAGGCTTAGTCAGGCCCAGACAAACTTAATACCCAGTTAACGCCTAGGTGGGGCTGGATAATAGTTGACTACCGGCACGGGCGTACGCGCTCGGTTTCCTCACTAAAAACAGCCTTGTGTCACATCCATGAGATAAGGTAAATACTACCCCGAACAAAATATTCACTCACCACCTGGTGGTGAGTGTGTAGTGTTGGCTGAGGAACCACCAGGTTTCACAAGCTTAGAGCAGCTATGACAAGGTTAAGTCCTATTTAGCGGGAAGACCAGTTTTGACAAGCTATGACGATCTAGACAGGCTTAGTCAGGCCTAGACAAGCTTAATACCCAGTTACCACCTAGGCGAGGGCTGGATAATATTCGACAACCGGCAAGAGTGTACGCGCATGGGTTCCTCACTAAAAACAACCTTGTGTCACATCCATGAGATAAGGTAAATACTACCCCGAACAAAATATTCATTCACCACCTGGTGGTGGATGTGTAGTGTTGGCTGAGGAACCACCAGGTTTCACAAGCTTAGAACAGCTATGACAAGCTTAGTGCCTAGTTACCGAGTAGGCGGAGAATGGGTAATCTTTGACTATTGTCTCGAACGTCCGCTCTCGGGTTTCCCACATTAAAAAACCGACTTTTTATCTGTTGTGGAGTAGTTATCGTACTGAAGGTTATAATCGTGCTAGGTCGGTTGCTAATCGACTTAACGCACCCAAAACTTTAGGAACTTGGTAATCTTCCACTGCAAGCTGACTCCTTAGTATTCGGCTAACTGCCGACTAATATCAACTGTCTTAGTCCAACTATGTCCAAACCGCAACTAATTAATAGTTCTACTGAACTCCAATAGAACTCTAAAGAACTCTCTAGAACTTCTAAGAACTTCATTATTTATTTTTGCATATGCATACAAAAAATGTGGCACAAGGCCGAAATTGGGGATGGGGAAGGCTGGTCTTCATCTGTCCAGCTATTCACTTTCGTTGACCCTGACACACTTACAATAAACCTTACACCATAATACCACATTTTTACTTACCATTCTTACCACGTCCACCATAATACCTCCGGTGCTCTATGTAGTCCTACTTAACTCCCATATGTACAATTTTCAGTGGAGGGCATGGGCAAAAAATAAGAACATTAAAATTCCCCAAATGTTTATATACAATGATAAACAATAGAAACACAAGAAACTAAACAAAATCGTATTAGAAATAAAAGCCTCCACTACTCTAAGACTGTGACAGCAAAGTCAGTTCCCCGGACGAAAAATAATACGCGGCTTAAAGGATATTATAAATACCACTTATCCAATCAGCAATTACTCACACAATCACTCACACATTTAAACACTTTAACAAAAACGAAAAACACACCTGAAAAATAACGAAAGACGCCACGCATCCACCGAAGAACTAACATTTCTGAACACCTAAAGCGGGAAGGGGTGGGGGATTAAACTAAAAGAAAACTGGGGACAAAAAGAAAAGGGGCCAATGAGCAATCATAACCTAGCTAAGTTAACTTTAAAGCGAAAAACAGAAAATCAAAAACTTCCTAATCTAACCTAACAGACTTCTAAGAACTTCATTATTTATTGTACAGAAGTACAAATGCGGCACAAGGCCTAAAACGGGGATGGGGAAGGCTGGTCTTCAACTGTCCTAATTTAACTTAGCTATTCACTTTCGTTGAACCTGACACGCTTACAATAAACCTTTCACTTCTAAGAACTTCTCGAGTTAACTTCCTGTTAACTCTTATTAATATACGAGGGAGAGCTCATTATCTGAGGAATAGGTGTGTTTCATTATTATAGTATCACAACTCGTCTCAGTAGAGGAGGCCGAATAAATAAAATCTTATTAAATTCTTTCCCCTGCAAATTTTTGCGGGTGAGTAAGAATAATTAAGACTAGCTTAGATATGCTAAGACATGTTTAAATATGCTAAGACAAGCTTCGGAACCAGTTACCTTGTATTTAGTGAGTGGGTATTCTTTGACCAGTGGCCTGAGCCTCTATGCTCGGGCTCCCCACATTAAAACCAGCATGTGTCACAACGTGCTCCAATGAGAAAGGATATATAGACACCTGCCACCACGGGTGTATAGGATTAACTAGAGGACGACTAGCTATGACAACCTTAGACCAGCTAAGACATACTTATTATTCAATTATCGCGTAGGCGGGGGCTGGGTAAATTTGGACCGGCAGCCAGATCATGGTCCTCCACATTTTCATATCATTTATAGCTCTTAGCACTCTTGTTATCAAGCTCAATCCCGGCTCAGTCATCAATCTGCTCAAGTCCATCAAGTGTGTCATGTG
This sequence comes from Ascarosepion bandense, assembly GCA_037127315.1. NCBI lineage: Eukaryota > Metazoa > Mollusca > Cephalopoda > Sepiida > Sepiidae > Ascarosepion > Ascarosepion bandense. Next base: position 12,029 of record JBBBDQ010002418.1, read on the forward strand.
TTGGTTTCCCTTGTCTCTCTTCCTCAGCTATCCGTCTCGTGAGCATCAGATTATCCAAGCCTCTTTCCTCACTACATATCCCAGAAACTTCAGCTATCTTTTCCTGATGTCAAATATCAGTTTCTTTTTCGTTTTCATCCTCTCCAAAACCTCGTCGTACCTCGGATGTTCTATCTATGGTGTTCTAATTACGGGTGTCAAAATATGGATTGCATTTGGCTGGGTGGCTTTTGCATATGTTTAAAGCATCCCGAAAATTTCCAAGGCAACAATCGAAAAACAAGAGGATATTAATGAATATGTTCTGCCGATGATGATCTATAGAAGTGACAGATGGGCGCTCAATACCACTAATTAAGAAACTCTTAGATTAACTCGACGTAACTGCTGTCATATATGGTCAGGTACCTCCGCTGTTCATCTCAGTGTTCTCGACAGGCTCCAAAAGAGAATCAGTAATGTAATAGGTACCGACTTGGTGGCTCGACTCCAGCCACTTTCTCGTCGACGGGATGTGGCTGCCCTCTGTCTGTTCTATAAACATTTCTGTGGCTTCTGCTCCGACGAACTTAAGTCACTGCCCCTGCCACATGAGTTTACTTGTGCAACCAGACTGGCAACTGGGTCCCACCCATTCACATTTCGATCAGCAAAATGCAGCCGACTCCAGCAGCTTTTTTTCTTGCACTTTCCGCCTGTGGAACTCTCTTCCATATTTTTGCTTTCCTGGCGTCTACAATATCCAGGAATTTAAATGGAATGTGAATACCCATCTCTTAACCACTTGACTCCGGTTCTTTATACATCCCCTTTTCCTTTACAATTGTCATCATACCAGTATTCCCATTCTTCTCTTGTTTTCTTTCTCTGAAATCCCCTGTAACTGGTTCGTCTTTCTCTTTAATCCCCTATTATCTAATCCTTTTCTCTTATGTAGCCCCCTACACATCAATGGTGTTACTTGCTTGGGGTGAAACGATTAAGAAAGAAATATTTATATAAACAAATAACCAAGAATTTATATTTATAGTAAAGAGACCAACAACACAATTGTAAAGCAAAATGACTAGCAATACAATTCTATAGTAAAATTATGAATAATACATTTTATAGGAACATGACCATTGAATAAAGGATAAGAGATCAATTAATATGGAGGCATACGTACTCTGACAGAGTCCTGGGTATGACGATAAATTACATCCGGCAGCAAGGCCTCTGATTAAGATGTTTTAAGTAGCATGAAAACATTCCTTAATTGATGTTTTCATGTTCGTCTTGATCGGGGTGGTAGTACCTGTCAACTTCCCAGCTATGGACAAATAATAAACCTACAAACAAAATACTAGTAAGATATAAAATATATTTTAATATTAAAAATATCAGTAATATATTTTTATATAAAAATCACCAACAATACTTAATTATAGTAAAAATTACTAACAATAAATTTTAAAAGCAAAATGAACAGCCATCAGTTTCATAGTAGAATTACAAACAATACATCTTGCAGAAAAATGACTAACCATACATTTTATCTGTAGCTCAACTTCAAAATATATTTAGTTGAGGCCATAAAATTGTGCTCAAAATATACCCATCCTTCTCTTGCTTCTTTCTAACTGGTTCGTCCTTCTCCTCACTCTCCTCTACTCCTTTTACTCTTATGTAGTCCCCTGCACATCAGTGGCGTTACTGCCTTGGTTGGAGTGAAACGATTAAAAAAGTAAAATTGTGTGAATCGTACTCTGTATAGCATGTCGTGGCAGGAATAGTAGCACCTGAATTGGACAGTAGACTAGAGTGAATGATATAAAGGGCAACTATAGATGGGCTGGTCATGTCTCTCGTCTAAGAAACAGTAGGTGAACTAATAGAGCATCAGAGATAGGAAGTAATGGAGGTCGACCAGGGATTGAAGGATATAATCGAGACCATCAAATATATATGGTTTGGCACGTTTCTCGTCTCAGAGACAACGTGTGTATTATTAGAGCGAAAAAGTGGGCCCCAAGGCAGGGGAAAAATAAGAAGACGGTCAAAAGTATATGCCACCTTGGCCTCAAATTGCTCAGTGTTAGCTGCGTTCAGAGATTATATCCAAAAGAGGTATTGTCAAATATTTTATGTAAAATTCATAGATGTGTTATTCAATGAAATAATTTGTACTATTATGAATAGCGAGTAAGCATGAAAGCAATTAAGTCCCAATTTTCAATTTCGCATTGATATTTAGTATTTTTTCCAGTAATTATAGCAATTTGCAGTGTCAAGAGATCATTTTCAAGAACTAAAATTTAGTAGTATGGCTCGTAAAAAAGAACTAACAATGAATGAAAAGAACTATATAATCAAAGAAATTAGCAAAGGAAAGTCTTCGCTTCAAATTTCTAATGATTTGAAAAGGGATCATCGAAGAATCAAGAAAATACGTCAAATGGGAATTCAACCAAGAACAAAAAAGTCTCAGACTGAATTAAGGAATTTAACAAAGCGAGATCTATCACATATTCGAAGAGAATTAATAAGAGACCCAAATGCGTCAAGTGCGTTCATATTTGAGGCCGCTGGAGCTCCTAAGTTGTCAAGAGAAACAAGGTGTACATCATTAAGGAAGTTTTCTGATGTAAAAAATCAAATAAAAAACCCATTTTAACAAAAAACACAAGGAAAAAAGATTGCAGTGGGCAAAAAATACATGAAAACTGATTTCAGTAAAGTGCTTTTTACCGAAGAATCAAGTATCACCCTCGATGGGCCCGAGGAAGGGTTTGCAAGCAACATGAGTCAAGAAATTTTTTTAAAAGCCAAAAAAATAAAAATAAAAAAAAAAACAAGGCGGCGGTGGGATCATGATAATATGGGCTGGGATTGTTGGTAAAGAGATTGTGGGTCCATTTAAATTGATAGACGGGGTTAAAATGAATTCCAAAAGTTACTGTGATTTTCTAGGGCAATATTTCTTTGAATGGCTTGATAATCAGTCTTTAGCCAAGCGTAGATCTATGATCTTTATGCAAGACAACGCACCAAGTCATGCATCAAGGTTTACTAAATTCTGGTTGAAAGAAAAGGGATTTGTTGAAGATTCTCTTATGGACTGGCCTGTGACTTGAATCCCATTGAGAACCTGTGAAGCATCCTCAAGAGAGATATTTATTCTAATGGAAGGAAATTCGACAGCAAGTGTGACCTCTGGGAGGTAGCTAAAGGTGTTGCAAACAACTTATCAGCCGCTAAAATTGCAAATCTAACATCAGATGTTGACAATAGGCTGCTAAGGGTTATTGAAAAGAAAGAAGCATTTGTGCAAAAAATTTTAGAAGTTTATTATAATTTTTGGTAAATACACCCTGCTGCTCTCCTTGGGCTTCTTGACAAAATACAAAGGAGGATCTGTAACGTGGTTGATACTGACTTGGCAGACCGGCTGCAGGCGCTCTCACACCGGCGTGATGTATCTTCCCTGTGCCTCTTCTACAAGTACTTTCATGGCTTCTGCTCCGATGAGCTTAGATCACTGGTGCCGCCTAAGCACGAATTTACACGAGATACTAGATTAGCAACTAGGTCCCACCCTTTTACAGTTAAACAAATAAGATGTAACCGTAAATTCTACTCCAACAGCTTCTTTTCTCGCGCTTCCCGCCTGTGGAACTCCCTTCCACAAGTTTGCTTTCCCGACAGTTACAATCTCCAGGTGTTTAAATGTAGGGTCAATAGACACCTCCTATCACACTAACTCCCAACTATTCTCACAACACTCTCATCTACCCAACCCTCATTCTCGGTATCCTCACCCGCCTATCACCCACCCTCTGTTATTTCCTATATTTAATCAGCCTTTCTCCACTCTACGTAGCCCCCTGCACAGTAGTGGCAGTGACATGCCTTGCTCGGGGTGAAACGCTTATAAAAAAAAAAAAAAAATACATCTATTATTTTTAAAATAAAACGTTTTTAATGTTTTTCCTTTAAGAAATTGACGAATTTGTTCTAAACTCTTTTTATATTATTTTTTACATTAGTTTTACAAGGTATAATAATGTAAAAGTATCAAAATAAATAGTTGCAAATAAACTGCTGACAGTCAAATTAGTCTATTTTGTTAACTTAGTGATATTTTTTCCAACCAAAAACAATAGTTTTCTCTATCACTATATATCTAAGTTAATAATATTGAGTAGAATCTAAACAACATCATAATAGGACTTTTAACATTAAGGACGCAACTCTTTTATACTAATTCATAACTTGCATATAATCTCTGGACGCAGTTTAGACAGAAACGGGAGGTGAAGGAGATCAACCAGGGTGTGAAAGGCATAATTGAGATCAACAATAAAGGCATCTTGAACGGGTTAGCCACAGTGGGAAAAAAAACGAGAGTACAGCCAAAGTTAAGAGGGCGCCAATATCAGACCCCCTTACCACATGACCCAGTGTAGGCAGGGATAGGAATTGTTGGAGATCAACCATTGTGTAGAAGATGTAATAGAGACTAACAAGAAGGGCAGATATATATGTGTTAGACATGTCTATCGTCTCAGGGACGACAAGTGGACCATTAGAGTGACAGAGTGGACACCAATGGCAAAAAACAAGAAGGCTTCCAAGGTAAAATGGCAGAAGGATCTGCCCCGATACCACAGCCACACATGGACCAGTGTAAGTGTTGTAGCGGACCTACCCATTAACATAGTAATGGACTAACTCAATCTGCATAAATATCATGTGACTAGTAGTCACCAGATAAGCATTGGTCTGGCATGAGTCAGATGCCCGTAGAGTGGCTACCAGAGTCTTCCTCATCAGCTAGACGGAGAAGCTGGCATATTATACCTTTACCCGTTATTTTGTTAATACAATTATTTACGCTAATCCCGTGTTCCTGTTTTTATTTGTGACCCCTTAAACAGGGTTACAACAGTAAGCATGGATATAAAGTGGTGGAAATCAACCAGTGTGTCAAGGACATAACCGATACCTGGAAAACAGATGGATTGGCTTCGTCTCTCGTCTCAGAGACAGCATGTGGAATATTAGAAAGAGAATATGCACAAAAATGCAGTGGAAAAGATCAAGATTTGCCCCGATTCTACAGTCACAGATAAACCAGTATTGGCAGAGATCATAATTTATGAAGGTCAAGGATTTCCTTCAAAATGAGTCCCAAGATCCTCCTCCTCCATTGATTCGGATTTGGATTTGACTTTCGTAAAGATAAATCACGGGTGAAGCTGTCCGATATCTTCAGGCATGAATGTGACGTCTTTTTTTTCAGTATCTTTAGACGTGGATCGTATGCATAATTTCTGGCTCGAATTTGAATCTCAATTTGTGTTCAAAGCACGGAGCCTCGTTTGGACTGATATCGTTTATTGTAGCGGAATAAATCTCTACATAGTTTGGAAGGTATAATACTTCGTTTATCAGTGCAAAACGACCTCCCAGGTTTTAAGATACAAGTTTTTTTTTGTATGATCAGAAGTAGTTTCTTTTTTCTTAATTCACGTTATATACTTTAACGATCGGAGAGTTTTTATCTTGAAAAGTTGTCATAAAAATGGAACAATAAGATGAAGAACAAAAAGTTATCACAAAAGAGAGCTTTTTTTTTTATTTATGCTTAAACTAAACTTTAATTCCTACGTGTGCAAGGCAAGCCAAGACGACATTAAAATGAAATAATGAATATTAAAAGATAAAATACCAAATGGAAGAGGGTCATATACAATTGGTGGATATGTTTTGCATGGTTCACTGCCCGTCGAGAGCAGTTCATTTGCTTGGTAGTCTTTCAAATATAGAAAAAATGAATAGTACATGATGAGTTAGCGTGTAAATACCGTGAGTTATTGGTGTCATGCTATTAATATATTACCACCATAACATTTACTTTGGTAACAAATCTGGCGTAATACCATTAAAGTTTTAATACACTTTCTTAGAAACGAGGACTAAAATATGAATATTTCATGCACATACATTTTAAAAATAATTATCTATTGCTATAATACACGTGATACAGATCTGACCAATGAGAATTAATCCCAGAAGAAAGCATATCGGTATATTGACTATTAATGATTATTCATTTCAATCTATCATATTCTTAACAACTCTGTGTAGAACGACATGTCCCAGTGGATATAGACGGTGGTAAGTTCCTGTGATTTGACCTAAAGATGTGTGTTCAATACTAGGCTACAGCAGTGGTAAAAGAGTAATTTTCAGGGTTAGAGGGAGATAACGCATGACTTCCAATCTAGGCTTTACGCAAGGAATGGGGATGATATACCCAAGTGATTGTAATAAAGGGTCAAAATTCCAAGCATCTGAAGAAGACCAGGTCATACAACGGTTGAAACGTCGTACAAAATTACAAATTAGGGATGCCATAATTAATTATCCCATGTGGAACTGAATGTTGAACAATCTTCTCAAAACTGAAGAAGTGACATGAAACAATAGGAATGTCGTTTAATATTTGTCTATATTTCTGAGATGAGGTAGTATTTACAGTATTTACATTATTCGGACTATTGTCCTCATCTTTGTTGCCATTTGTACGACGTTTAATAATAGATCATTCTATTTGACCATATATCTGAGATGAGGTAGTATTTACATTATTTACATTATTGGGATTATTGTCCTCATTTTTGTTGTAATTTGTACGACGTTTAATAATAGATCATTTTATTTGTCTATATTTCTGAGATGACGTAGTATTTACAGTATTTACATTATTCGGACTATTGTCCTCATCTTTGTTGCTATTTGTACGACGTTTAATAATAGATCATTCTATTCGTCTATGTTTCTGAGATGAGGTAGTATTTACACTATTTACATTATTCGGACTATATAGAATGATCTAATATTAAACGTTGTACAAGTGGCAACAAAGATGAGGACAATAGTCCGAATAATGTAAATACTGTAAATCCTACCTCATCTCAGAAATATAGACAAATAGAATGATCTATTATTAAACGTCGTACAAATGGCAATAGAGATTAGGACAAAAGTCCGAATAATGTAAATACTGTAAATACTACCTCATCTCAGAAATATAGACAAATAGAATGATCTATTATTAAACGTCGTACAAATGGCAATAGAGATTAGGACAAAAGTCCGAATAATGTAAATACTGTAAATACTACCTCATCTCAGAAATATAGACAAATAGAATGATCTATTATTAAACGTCGTACAAATGGCAATAGAGATTAGGACAAAAGTCCGAATAATGTAAATACTGTAAATACTACCTCATCTCAGAAATATAGACAAATAGAATGATCTATTATTAAACGTCGTACAAATGGCAACAAAGATGAGGACAAAAGTCCGAATAATGTAAATACTGTAAATACTACCTCATCTCAGAAATATAGACAAATTGAATGAGCTATTATTAAACGTTGTACAAATGGCAACAAAGATGAGGACAATAATCCCTATAATGCAAACAATGTAAATACTACCTCATCTCAGAAATATAGACAAATATTAAACGACATTCCTATTGTTTCATGTCACTTCTTCAGTTCTGAGAAGATTGTCCAATATTCAGTTCCATATGGGATAATTAATTATGGCATCTCTAATTTGTAATTTGCATGTTCAGCTCTATCATTCTGTCTTTTTGCTATTGGTGATTAATCCTTTCTTCTAACCTTCCTTCACTACTTTCTGTAGGATTTCTTGTTTCCTGTCTATGTTTGCTAGCAACACTGTGTCATCTGCATATCTAGTGTTCGGATTGTGGCATCCAATAATTAATTCTGGTAGGACTTCTCTCAGAATCGCCTCATTCTATAGTTTGAAAAAGTCCAGCGAGAAGACATATCGTTGCCTTATGGCCCTTTCAATTTTTGTAAATTCCCTGAATGCCTTTTTTATCCGTACGCAGAACCCTGAATATGACCCGGGGTCTACTCGAAGTAGTGGATTACGTTAAAGAGTTGTTTGTACATATAGAAAGGGAAAATTATTTCAACAGATTAATATTGAAGTAATTTTTTAATCATTTAACACCAAGCAAGGCTGTTTTACTGCCACAAGTAAGCAGTGGGTTACATAGGAGGAAAGTGATGAGAAAGACGCACAGGTTATAGGGGATGTCAGGAAGAGGGTAATAGTAAGGATGAGAATACTAGTGTGCTAAGAGTGGAGTGGATGGAAAAAAAGACCATGAGGGAAAGGATGCGAGTCAGAGAGATAGGAGATGACTATTGACCTTACATTTAAATTCTTGGAGATTGTAGTTGTCGAGGAAGCCAATAATCGGAAGGGAATTCCACAGGCGCGAAGTGCGAGAAAAGAAGCTGAAGGGAGTAGAAATTGCGGTTACATTTTATTGGTTTCACTGTTAAAAGGTGGGACCTAGTTGCTAGTCTAGTAGCTCGAGTAAGTTCATACATAGGAGCCACCAGTGAGCTAAGTCTATTGAAGCAGATGTATTTGTAGAAGAGACACAGGGACACCACATTACGCTGGTGAGAGAGAGACTGCAGCTGAGCTGTTAATTCGGGATCGATCACATTACAGATTCTCCGTTGGATTTTGTCAAGAACCCCGGGGTGAATAACAGGGGCACCCGACAAGATGTGGCAGCTTTGGGGATATATTCCGTAAAGGAGTGGTCTGCTGTTCGAGTGAAACTTACTTCTTACCGATGGAATATGAAGTGAATGTGGGTGGTTTCTTACAGAGTAGATTATATAGGCGCGTGGCCGAATGCTTAGAATGTTCGCTTTCTGACCATGAACCCCGGGTTCGAATCGCACTCTGGTCGATTTGCCAGTAAGGTAACTTCTTGATTTCATTGGTCTGGTAGAAAAGATCAGAGTGTGCGGCATTTTTGGAAAGTGCCTGAAAACCATATCAGGGTTTTCACTTATGAATGAAATTACGGAGACGGGACCCTTTGGGAACCGTCGGTGGCTTAGAATATACTTGAGCCATGATTGTTAACTTTGTGTGTCATGTATAGTAGGGCCGGCAATCCCCGTGTGTATTTCATTCATAGGTTTTCACTTATGAATGAAAAACAAGTAATGAGTTAAGGGTATCAAGAATTAAAGAAAAGTTAATAGTAGTAATTTATTGGAAAGAGTTTATGAGTACGTACGTATGTATATATGAACATTTGTTTAATAGGAATGTCTTTGAATGGAGAAAAAGAAGTAAAAGGAATCAGCAAACGAGAAGGAAAGAGAAAGATAACGAATGTCCGAGTCAGCTTGAAGCTTCTCCCGTTACATTTTAGCTTGTCGTCTCTGCTGCTTCCATCCCTGATTGACTGGCGCTAATTTGATCAAAACCTTTATAGTCATGCAAATATTCGCACTGGATTGCTAAGTCCCTTTTGTCTTCCAAATCGCTTCCATTGGTCAGAAAATCAGTTTAACATCTACTTGCGAAATCCGGTTTCGACTTTTTCTTTAAGCACGTGGTCAATCCTTTTTCTATTTGGGAAAAAGCAGTATTTCACACGTGATTGTGAATTTTTGTAAAAGTGAAGATTGATTTTAATCCGTAATTTTATATCCACCACAGTTAGACCTGGCGGAACCAAGGAACACTTTTGACTGAAGTAGCGTGTGGCTTCCTATGAGAGAGAGGTTGGAGGGCGGAAAAAATATTTCGTAAATTTTCTATTTTCTACTCGAATACAATCAGTTTTTACCCAGTGTTCTAAAAATCGTTCCTCATATAAATAAATAGATAATTCTTTTCACACAGTCTAAGTATTACACTAAAAAAAAAAACTTGTAGAAGGCGACGGGAAACCACCTCAGTGTCTCTTATGGTGCCCTCCTACGAGGAATGAACTCTTCCTCTTACTATATATACTTACCTGCGTAACTTCCGGGAGGCAGTTAAAAGCGGTTAGCTGCTTTGCGTATTGTCGAACTCTCTGCCTTCAGACGGAGAGAAATAACCCAGTCGAGGCTCCGCTGAAGGGTATAGTCTCCTCTGGGGTAAATTCGACAGCAATTTTTTGCCCGGGCTGTCTGGCCCGGATTTCCCACACTAAAAAGGCCTTGTGCCACATTTTGTGTTAAGTGGAAAGGCAATTAAATACCGCAGATAACAGCAGTTAAGTACGGCAGTTAAAACCAGCTACTAGTCAGGCAATAAGCAGCGTAATAGTACCGTTCGGATTAACTTATTTCTAGTTACTTATTATTAACACTTACTTTGTATATATTGTTCTTGTTATACTAATACGCTGTTCTGAACCCACCTCCTGTGTTCCGTGTCTGACTTCCGACCGAACCGGGCGCTACAACTTGCGGCGAAGCTTCGCCACAACTCCACAACAAATTGGCGTCAAAGTTGAGATTTACCACAGCAAATTGGCGACGAAATTGCAGTATCTTTCCAAATAATTTAGAAAATATTAAGAAAAGGTGGAGAACCTTGATTGTAGATGTCCTGAGAATTTATATTTTTTAAATTATTCGCTCTGTCTGTCAATTAGTAATAAAATAATACTGACCTTTCTATTATTTTCTTTTTTTGTGGGGGGTTTGTTTTGGCTAGCCCTCTACTGATCAGAATGCGTATCTCTAACGGTCTAATCCGTAAGTTTTCAACGGAGCTAGTGTTTGCATAGAAAGCTGGTTTTTGGTTCGGGCCGGGTTTAGGAAGACGAGTTTTATTGCTGTGAATGGAAAAAGGTAGGACTGGCGCGGGAGAGTGGTCGATATGCAAACAAAGAAAGTGTTACATTGACGTGCAGAGAGAGAGAGAGAGCGTTGAGTGATCATTTGTCCCAAATATTTCACACTTGCGTATAGTGGGGCTTCAGAATCATCAGACCCGGGAACAAGTCACGGGTTTCATTTGACAAAAATGTATACACAAGGAGGAGGTGAAAATTTACGATGCTTCATCATTTGGACAGATTTTGCGAAATGATTTGGGCTGAGAAATGATAAGTAGTCTAGTCTAGTATAGTATAGTATAGTATATATATATATATATATATATATATATATATATATATATATATATATATAAACTTATTTATAAATGAAACTTTGTGTGTGTGTGTGTGTGTGTGTGTGTGTGTGTGTGTCCGTTACCTATAGACTCCGAAACGGCTGAACCGATTTTCTTGAAAATTTACACAGTTGTACTATAAGCGTTTGCGAGTGTTCTTTTTTGTGTCGAGGTACCCCCGATAAATATCGAATATAGATAATCAAAAAAATCGGGTTATAGAAGGAGTGATCCGATTTTAATCAAATTTGATACACTCATAGACAAAGACAGAAGAAACGATATGCAGAAGTTTCATGGTTGCAGTTATTACAATAGTGCAGAAAATCGATAATATATATATATATATATATAAAAGGCAAGATGTTTGTGTGTGTGTCTGTTTATCTGTCTGTATGTCCTTTATACAATTCCATAATTTTTATCCGATTCTCACCAAACTTCACACACATATTCTTTAGGCTGAGTCTGAGCTCCAGGACCATGGATTAGTTTTAAAGCTTTCATTACACCCGAGCAACGCCGGGCTATACTGCTAGTATATATATAAATGTAAACTTATCGTTATACTCGTTTCGAAAAACCCTCCGAGCACATACGCGGAGAGAAAAAATGGTGATAAAAAAAGAACGAGCTAAGCACTTGAACATCAGTCAAAGTACACAGCCCAAAGAAAAAACCCTAGACGAGTAACCTAAAACAAAAAGCGCTCAATACAGAGCAAACAAAGTAAACAACTAATTTACTTTATATATATATATATAGGAGTGTCATTCAATAAATAATAAATTCGTCGTGATAGAGTGGAATATATATATATATATGTCATCCACATACAAGCCTGTTTCGCTGTATCACAGTGTATCAGTGTGGTTAGACATCCACTTGCTTCTAACCAGAATCGAAACTCGACCGATTTGGTTTCAGTCGGAGTCGCTAACCCCTAAGCCATGGCCACAGAGGAGGGAAATTTTAGCGTATTATATATAAGTGGTGCATACACACGCCAGTCACCGAAATTTATATATATATATATATATATATATATATATATATATATATATATATATATATATATATATATATATATCCAAAAGAAAGCGGCTTGATGGTAAAATCATCCCAAAACCTATCAATATTAATTATTAAATATTAAAAATGATCCAGCTAGAGGGCTCAATGTAATTAAAATTATTAATACACAGAGCCAATATAAATATTTTAACTAGTGTATTAGAATAACAAAACATATATACAAATACGAGTGTTAAAACACAGCAGATAGAAATGTATCGTTACGCTGCGTCTCGACTGCCTCACGAATGCCTCTAGACTGCCTCAAAACTGCCTCCCCGGAAATCACGCAGTTTAGTAATTACTGAAGGAGGAAGAGTTCATTCCACTGTAGATAGGGCACCATAACACACACACACACACACACACGCATACACACACTGGTATATAATTAATGTGAAGAAGTTTTTCACTTAATTTGTTCTTTCAGACATGCCGACTTTAAAGTTTCGTGAACGGTATTACTGTGATGTCTTCACTCTTCAGGGTTTTTTTTTTCAACAACAAAAGAAAGAGAAAAACAAAAATCCTTAAAAACGAAGACATCAAAGTAATGACTTCCCGAAACTTCGGAGTCGGTATTACTGAAATAAAACTGACAGCTGACAAACTTATCTATATCAGCCAGTTAATTGCCATACGTGATACACGCATAGGCGATCATGTCTCAAAATAGACATGACTGACTGCGCAGAAGATTATCCCGCAGTAGATTGCCATTACTTTCTGCGGTAGACTGGCTGCCAGCCAAGGCTATAGAACCAAATCTGTTCTGTTATTTGACTCATAGCTAGAGGGAAAAAGAGATGTATTATATTATTACGTAGTAATTAGTGGGGGATCAGTTTATTACTTCATAACAATAGAAAACTGACCACCCACTTTATGACCAGTAGAAGCCTTAACATTATTCCAACTATTATATTCAGTCAGTTGAATGCAATATGTATTACACGCTTTGGGCGATCATGTCTCGAAACAGACATCACTGACTGGGTAGAAGATTATCCCGTAGTAGGTAGCCATTACTTTCTGCGGTAGACTGGCTGCCAGCCCCGGCTATAAAACCAAATATGCCCTGTTATTTAACCCATAACTGGAGGGAAAAATGGATTTATACCTTTCCCAAGGGTATATGCGCGTAAGTTAATGCAAGAATTTCAGCTGGAATTCGAACTCGGCTCTCCTATTTCTAATTCTATTAATGCTCTATCTCTATCTCGATATTGGGAACTTCATGATAAAGCACCCTGATTGCTTAAAATGCATTTTTACCAGCAAGCTACTGAAAAAACAGCAAATATGGGCACGGGGTATCAAAACAATTTAACACTATATATATACATCAATTGGTGTCTTCCACTATGTTAATAGGGGTCGCAGGTTCGAATCCTGCCGAATGACAAATATTTTCGTCACAAAATTTATCGGAAATAATCAGGTCGGTAGAAAGAAATATACTGTTTGATTAAAAACAGAATATCTACTCAAATACTAGTATCGATTGAAAATAATGTTCAAACAAATAATTTAAATACGGCGGTTATTAAAATCATTTCGTTAATCTTCGGAATTTTCCGTAACATTGCACGTTTACATTTGTTGATATTACGATACATTTCAGAGCAGAGATGGTTATTTGCGTAGAATCGAAAAATTTATTATATAAGCTTTATTTGACTTCGATTAGCCTGTGGAATCATTCGTGGTCGAGTGGTCTAAGACGCACAGGATCAATTAGTGTGCTTCTCCTAGGGATCGCAGGTTCGAATCCTGTTGAATTGTACACATTTTCGTAACAAAATTTATCGTAAAAATCAGGCCGGTAGAAATAAATTTAATGTTTGATTAAAAGCAGAATATCTACTCATAATAATGTTTAAACAAATGATTTAAATATGTCGGTTGTTAAAACATTTCGCTAATCTTCGGGATTTTCCGTAACGTGTGTGTGTGTGTGACATACTCACTGAAGAAATATTATTTATATAAATTTAAGTCAAAACTAAAAGAAAGAAACAAAAAAGAGAAGAAAAACAAAAAAGAACGAAATAGAGAGAAAGTTTATAAGAGTAAAGGAGTGTGTGTACATATAAAATCATTGACAAAATTTTATAACAAATTAATTAGAAACCTCCGACATTTTATATACAATACTATTTATCCCGTGCCCGTGGGTATTGTTGCGTGTGTATGTGTGTGTGTGTCTGAGAGAGAGAGAGAGAGAGAGAGAGAGAGAGAGAATGAGACACAGGGTGAAGAATAACACAGGATGCAGAGTGTATATATGTGTATGTATATGTGTGTGACATAATTATTGAAGACGTTTTATTTATATAAATTTAAGTCAAAACTAAAAGAAAGAAACAAAAAAGAGAAAAAGAGAAGAAAAATAAAAAAGAACGAAATAGAGAGAAAGCTTGAAAGAAAAAGGAGTGTCTGTACATATAAAATCATTGACAAAATTTTATAACAAATTAACCGAGTTCGAATACTTTCGAGACATGATCGCCCAAAGCTTGTTTCACTTATGGCACTTAACTGACTGATTTAGAAACCTCTGACATTTTATAGACAACAACTATTTTTCCCGGGTGCTTGGGTATTGGTGTGTGTGTGTGTGTGTGTGTGTGTGTGTGTGTGTGTGTGTGTGTGTGTGTGTGTGTGAAGGAGGGAGGAAGGGAGGGAGTGGGAGAGAGACACGGGATGAAGAGTGTATACGTATATCAACACCGCAGGTGTCCATCATGATGCCCGTTTATATACTTACGTGTCAATCGAAAAGCAGATATATATTCAGGGGCAATATTAAAGTCACTTTTTGTTTTGTATCTCAAGAGAAACAGGTAAACTGGGGATGGAAATAGGGAGTCAAGTTTCGGGACTTGCCCCTTATATATTTCTTCCGGTCAACAAACACTAAGAACCCTATTACGGATTCTTACTCACCGAAAGTTAGGGGTCATCTTCAATACATGTCTCTTCTCACACTATCTATCTATCTATCTATCTATCTATCTATCTGAGTCTGTTCATATATCTATCTATCTATCTATCTATCTATCTATCTATCTATCTATCTCTCTCTCTCTCTCTCTCTATATATATATATATATAGTAAATACCTAACCTAAAGAGCCAACGAACCTATCAAGGTTTCAACTAACGGATCTTCAGGGAAGGTTGGTCCGTTAGGTGAAACCTTGGTAGGTTCGTTGGCACTTTAGGTTAGCTTTTACTATATATATATATATATATATATATATATATATAGTAAATACCTAACCTAAAGAGCCAACGAACCTATCAAGGTTTCAACTAACAGATCTTCAGGGAAGGTTGGTCCGTTAGGTGAAACCTTGGTAGGTTCGTTGGCACTTTAGGTTAGCTTTTACTATATATATATATATATATATATATATATATATATATATATATATATAGTAAATACCTAACCTAAAGAGCCAACGAACCTATCAAGGTTTCAACTAACGGATCTTGGTAGGTTCGTTGGCTCTTTAGGTTTGTTATTTACTTTGTTTGCTCTACTTGCGTATTGAGCGCTTTTTTTTGTTAAGTTACTCGTCACGGGTTTTTTTCTTTGAACTACGTACTTTGACTGATGTTCAAGTACTTAGCTCGTTCTTTTTTATTACCATTTTTTTCCTTCCGCGTATGTACTCGGAGCGTTTTTTGAAACGAGTATAGCGATAAGTTTATATATATATATATATATATATATATATATATATATATATATATATATTCCGCTAGCTTAACCCTATAAAAACAAATACCTCTCAACCCCTTCCTTTACTAGAGCTAACCTCTGAGCTTAGAATTCTTCCTCATTATTTCCTTGTTCATAAAGGGTTAGTTATTGGAAATATCAGGATAAGGATACCGAGGATGTTGGTGGAGTAGATGGAAAAAGAGCTTGTGAGAATGGATGCGAGTTAGTGTGATATGAATTTACTGAAGCTTCTAGACTAGCAACTAGGTCCCACACTTTTACAGTGAAACCGATAAAATGTAACCGCAATTTCTACTCTACAGCTTCTTTTCTCGCACTTCTTGCCTATGGAATTCCCTTCCGTATTCTTGCTTCCCCGACAGCTACAATCTCTAAGAATTTAAATGTATGGTCAATAGTCATCTCCTGTCGCACTGATTTGCGTCCTTTCTCTCCACTCCCATCACACCGGTATTCTCATCCTTCTATTACCCTCTTCCTGACGCCCCTATAACCTGTACCTCTTTCTCATCACTTCCCCCCCCTATGTAGCCCCCTGCGCAACAGTAACAATAAAACTGCCTTGCTAGGAGTGAAATGATTAATATATATATATATAGATATAGTTATCCACAGACAGATCTGTTTCGCTGTATCACAGCTCATCAGTACGGTTAGATAGCCGATTGCTTTTTACCCAGGACTGAAACCTGGCGATTATCATTATACACGCCCAGTAGCTGAGAGCGTTCTAATTCATTGCAGAATGAACGATTCGTAGATGCTAGAGTAGCTACTGTTTTTCAAAGCCTACCATTCTTCCAGAGTGCTCAATCAGAGTGTGAGAGCGTAAATACTCATCCGCAGACAGATCTGTTTCACTCTATCACAGCTCATCAGTACGGTTAGACAGTCGATTGCTTTTTACCCAGGATTGAAACCCGACCGAATTGGCGTCAGTCGGCGATTCTACCTCTGAGCTACGGGCTACTATATATATATATATATATATATATATATATATATATATATATAGGAAAGAATATTAATAAAAAGTTTTGAATTTAAAAATGTACTTTTTTTTAACAGTATTTGTTTATTTTTATTATATTTTATATTTCAGACCGTCCTCGGTCCTTCATCAGAAACAAGTGATTTTTAAATTTGAATTAGAAACGTATTTCACGATAGCGTCCGAATATTTTTTGTTTACATCACGTGGTGTGTTTGTTCACAACATGCGGCCCGTCCGTAGAGAAAGTCTGTTTGTTTTAGATAAAAATTTCTTAGAATATCTGAAAAAAAATTTTACCTATTGAAATATTTGTAAAGATTCAACACACCTAAGTCCCTATTTAACCCTAGCTTGTGTGTATTTAATTTTAAAATCCAGTATTTTTCTTTCTTTCTGCGTGTGTATGTAGAACTAAAATTGGCGTCTATTAGTAAGCATTTGCAATTTTCTAAAGTATGATCAGGTTGATTAAAATGGGCTGCAATATATATATATATATATATATATATATAGTAATGGATAATATGTACGTAATTATATAGGCAGGTGTTTTTAGATGAATTCTTGAATTAAATAGATAATGCTAAAAAACATTTGGGTTTTGGGGGGTTAAACTATTACATACGCAATTTTACCTATTAGCTGGAATCTGTTGAACCACTGTGTAGATAATTGATTTTTTTTTCTGAACACAAAGATATCCTGTTTAGCGGAGAATTTGATAACATTCAATGACTTACTGATACCCACAGTGCGTAAAATAAATTTACAGTTATTTAATATTCGCTGAAATATCACGCTATTACAATTTGGGGATCACGTGACAGCACTAGCTTTAGTGTTCTTCACTAAATGGTTGCGCAGCAACGGAAAAATTAACAGTAAACAAATATATATTTGTTTGAACATTATTTTTAATAGATACTCGTATTTGAGTAGATATTCTGTTTTGAATTAAACAGTATATATATGCAACGCTACCGCCTTGAGTATTTTTTAGAAATTTTGTTAAAAGACCCTGGTTCATTCGGCAGGATTTGAACCTACGACCCCTAACAACATCGGGGAAGCCATCAATTGATCTGTTGAGTCTTAGCTGTTGAATCATGTCACAGCAGACGAAACCGAATAAAACCTTATAAACATGATGTAAACAGACTCTTCACAGACGCTCTCGCGAAATCTCGCGAAATACGTTACTAATTCAGATTTAAAAATCATTTGTTTCTGATGAAGGACCGAGGGCGGTCTGAAATATAAAATATAATAGTAGAAATAAACAAATACTGTCAAAAAAAAACATTTTTAAACTCAAAACGCTTTAATATTCTTTCCTATATATATATATATATATATATATATATATATATATATATATATAGTCATCTGCAGACAGATCTGTTTCGCTGTATCACAGCTCATCAGTACGTTTAGACTCCGATTGCTTTTAACCCAGGATTGAAACCCGACCGAATCAGTCGGCGGTTCTACCTCTGGGCCATGGGCGCACGGTAGAAGAAGGCAGACTTTTTAGCATGTATACTGTCATTATACATGCCCAATAGCCAGAGTGCTCTAATTCATAAGTGAATGAAAGATGCGTTTTTCAAAGTCTCCCATTCATCCAGAATGCTCAATCAGGGTGTGAGAGCGTATATATGTATGTAAAACGTTACCGACCTGAGTATTTTTTAGAAATTTTGTGAGAAAATCGTGCATTATTCGGCAGGATTTGAACCTACGACCCCTAACAACATCGGGGAAGCCATCAATTGATCTGATGCGTCTTAACCATTCGACTATGAATTATGTCACACCAGACGAAGCCGAATATAAGCACACACACACACACACACACACACACACACACACACACACACACACACATATATATATATATATATATAATTCAAGAAGTAGTAGGAGGATTTGAACAATTATTAATTAAATCATCCAGCTTTATATTCGACCTCAACAGAATGCAGAAATCACTGGACGGCCGTTTCGTCCTATATTTGGGAATCATCAGCAGTGCGCATCCACTACCAGGAATCGAACCTAGACAGTCTTGGTTATTAAACTGATGTTATACCAACTGTACCTTGGTGACGTAGAGGTAACGAACTAAGCTCGATGAAGTGCGCCGCTCCTCATGAATTCCGTGGTGGAACTAATCCAAGCTCCTTTGCTCATAGGATAGTGCCTCCCCAAGCAACGACTTTCGCAACCAAGCCGCTAAATCCATAGCGTTTTTTGTGGTTGAAGCACAGAGATATTATTCAAGAAGTAGTAGGAGGATTTGAACAACTATTAAGTAAATCATCGAGCTTTATATTCGACCTCAACAGAATGTTATATGTTATTATTACTTTGCAAAATTTTACAAAGCAAACAAGCAAAGATAAACTCGTCCGAATCACCCTAAATTTTCTCCATTCTTTCATTAATGAAACTGCAATATAGGTAATTATTAAATATATATAAATTCATTTGATGCACATGTTATTGTGCAATATTAACAAAAGAACCATTCTATTTTCATTTACAATTAATCACTTGGAAATAAATACTAAAAATTAGTATGAAATACATCATTTTTTTAAAACACTGAGGTGGCCAAATAATGGTATATATATCAAAGGGAAAGTGCGACACAAAGATCCGAAGGTGAATTGGCATGGCGAAGGAAGCATTCCAGAAGTTGAGCAAAGTATTAAGAAACAGGACAATTTCGCTAGAAACAAGGAAGAGAGTACTGGATTGCTACGTGCTGTCCGTCCTTCAATATGGCAGTGAATGTTGGACAATACCATCAAAGATGAAGGAAAACCTTGAAGCAACTGAAATGTGGTTTTACAGTAGGATGCTGAGAATATCATGGATCGAGCATGTGAGCAATGATGAGGTCTGGGAAATGATGGAAACAAAAAGGAAATTAATACTGAACACTAGGAAGAGACAGTTGAAGTTTCTGGGACACGAAATGAGGAAAGAGGGCTTGGAGAATCTGATACTAACAGGCCAGATAGAGGGAAAAAGAGACAGCGTAAAGCAACGGATAACATATTTGAAGGACCTAATCAGGTGGATGACGGAGCGAGGGTTTCATGGTGCAACAGAGGAAGGCGTGCTCAGAGCCACCAGGGATAGGGAAACGTGGAAATCCATGATCGCCTACGTCCTGAAGGGACAGTGCACATAGAAAACGTATATATATATATATATATATATATATATATATAGTGTTGAGTTGTGATGATGCTTGATGGCAAAATTGTTATTTTTTCCGTGGTGTACACACACACACACACACACACACACACACACACATAAATATTTCTTAAAGACATTCTTTGACGAGAGAGACTACATTTACAGGTTCAAAATGTGGTCTTTATAAACCAACTGCTCTTCGTGGCAAAGTTGGTTAATGCGTATCAGGCTTAGGTTCAAATCCTGCCAGAGAGTGCATTTTTCTTAAATAGAATTTCTCTAACCTTCGTAAAATAAATGGAGCCTTCTACACAAATACAAGTATCTAGGAAAAATAACGTTAAATTGGTACGCTCACACACACACACACATACGTACACATAAACACACACACACAAATACACACAAACACACACACAGACAATTATTATTGAAGTATGCACACACAAACGCAAATACGCACATACAGTTTGTTTTTTTTTCTCATTTTTGAATCTGATAAAGCCTAGAAGGGCTAAACGCGTAATCAAATATATTTTTATTAAACGTATCACATTTCTCAAAATACTTCGGATTTTATATTCTATTTTAACACACACACATATATGGCATGCATCTTTATATATATATATATATATATATATATATATATATATATATATATATTATCACGGATTTCTGATTATTAGTCTGGATGATACATATTTCACCACTTTGATGTTCTTAGCGCGGCTCTTCAGATCCAAATGGTACAACAATGGGTAATCGAAATATCACTCACCCACCAAAAAAAATTTCTTCACTTTTATTTGATTTTCCGTAGACGCCCACATGTCCATATTAGGACGGACATTCGTGACATTTCGTCCCTTTTCGAGTTAACCCGGATTACATACCATGTGTACTACTTGAGCACTCTGGAAAAATAGTAGACTTTGATAAACAGTAGCTACTCTGGCATGTACGCATCGCTCATTCAGTGAAATGAATTAGAGCACTCTAGCTATTGGGCGCGTATAATGATATGCGCTAAAAAGTCTGCCTACACCGAACGCCCATAGCACAGAGGTAGAGTCGCCGACTGACGCCATTTCGGTCGGGTTTCAATTCTGGGTAAGAAAAAAAAGAAAAAAAAAGAAAGAAAAAGCAATCGGAGAATAACCGTACTGATGAGCTGTGATACGGCGAAACAGATCTGTCTGCGGATGACAATATATATATATATATGGTTAAATAAAATAAAGACAAGAGGAAAACTGTATTTATATCGCCTACGCGTTTCGTCCTGTGATGGACTTTATCAAGGCAAAAAGACGAAATGAGCTTTATTCTAAATTACGTATCTATAAACAAACAGTGTTGGCAACTAGAAAAACGCTCACAAATCATTTAAAAAGATCAACAGAATAATTTAGTTTTAGAATTTCTTCATGTGTAGTACAAAGTCACGAGATATTAAAATGAAGGGAATGCAAGCGTTTTCTTTGAACTTTTTATTATGTATGTTAGTCTGTTTCAGTATAATTTCCATAAGTAAAAGTGAGATTGGGAAAAATCCGGGGCGCAAATTGATGTTTTGTTCGTACTGGATGGCGGCGCTCTCGAGAACTTTTCTTCTGAATAAATTGCTTACTCTTTTTATTAGTGTGGCATTTTTAAAGTCGAAATTGTAGGCTTTAAAGTCGAACTTTCGTCCTGTGATGGACCTGATAAAGTCCATCACAGGACGAAAGTCCGACATTATCAAGTCCATCACAGGACGAAACGCGTAGGCGATTTAAATTCTGTTTTCCTCTTGTCGTTATTTTATTTCACCATCCTGTCCTTAATCTCAGATAAAATAACTGAGTATATTTTTACACACACACACACACACACACACACACATGCACACACACACACACACACACACACACACATACAATATATATATATATATATATATATATATATATATATATATATATAAGAAACCACTTCTTACCTCGAAATGGACTCGTTCCAAATACTTACGGTTCCACCATTTGCGAGCACCTTCTAAAGAATAAAAGGTTTGCAGCTAATTTTAGTGTAGATTGGTTCACTGTTGTGTCCCAAGCTCACTCATTATTCCATCTTAAGGTGCTAGGGGCTTTATATGCCGGTTCCCGCAAACCTTCACTGTGCATACAGCGTGGATTACTGGAGCTCCATATTATTAACCTCTAGCTCCTTGTATTCATATTTTCCCCCCTCATTTTCCATGACACACTTTATTTTAATTCCAATCTAAATCTCCCGTAGAGGCCTGACGAGCGGGAGCGAAACCGGTAGCTTCACTTTTTAATACCATTTCAAGTGTAACATCAAGCTGCACACTTTTATTTCTTTAATTAAATTTTGTATTTATAAAAACATTTTCAAATATATTTTTTCTAAATATATACTGTTAAATAAAAGAGACAATGAATGTTTATTATGTTTAATCATGAGCCGTTCTAAACGTCGTAGAACGGCTCATGATTAAACATAATAGACATTCATTGTCTCTTATATTTAACAGTATATGTTTAGAAAATTATTTGCTGCCTCGATACACTATATATATATATATATATATATATATATATATATATATTAATTTGTTGCTCAAACGGTATTTTAGTGGATACTCATATTTGAGTAGACGGTCTGTTTTCATTTATTAAACAGTATAATTATTTATTTCATCTACGGAACCAGAAATCTTATTACAAGAATATGCCTTCTACGTCAGGATTCGAACCTGCTTTCCCCGAGGAGAAACCGTCATCTTTTATGGTATATCAACCTCAATGGGTTATTTAATGCCGACAAGATGTTTACAATTGATTCATATGAATGGAATATGTATTCTTTATAATATACCAGTAGATCAGTTTTCATTTTCGTAAAGACGGTTTTTGTCGTGAGTGGTGATAATATTTTCTTTTTTTCAAAAATGTATTGCTGCTATTTTTTATACTTTAAAAATCTATTTCTATGCTTTAATAGTGTATTAATCCCAGTTTAAGGGTTAACTATTTAGCCATAGATGGGATCCTTACAAGGACTAGCATCCCGCGTCAGGGTAAACCTGGAAACAACAGCAATTAAAAGATGGTTCCCCGCTCCTTAAAAACCTTTTAATCAGAGGCCTTGATGTCAGAAGCATTTCATTATCAAACGCAGGACCTGGATGTAGCTTATCGTCATACCCGGGACGCATCATTGGGTAGGATTATCCCCAACCTACACAGGTGCAGTCGGCGTATTCAGAAGCCCCGGCCGACAGGGCAGCCGTCATTAGAACTAACATGCTTTGACCTGTCGGTCACGAATAATTTCCTGGTCAAGACAAACCCGAATAGTGCTTTTTAAACAAACTTTTTCCGACTTTCGAAATATACATCTCTCCTCAGTTTCATAGCCTAACGTAAACAAAAACAATTTTTAAGAATTAATTTTTTCGTTTATTAATCTGTACTATTTTAATTTATTGCTTAAATAAAGTTTATTGCTTGCACACTCCACCCACATCTGTTGAACTGGTGAAGAGGTTCATCCCTTGTTTCCTGTTTAGGATGCGGTTTCCGGTTTTCTCTCTTCCAATCTTTTCACTCTTTTCTTTCTTTGTTTTTTCAATTGGAGTAGATAGACTAAACTATCGCCCGGTTCACACTCCACCCACGTCTATTTGAACAGGTGAAGAGTCTCATCCCTTGTTTCCTGTTTAGGATGCGGTTTCCGGTTTTCTCTCTTCCAATCTTTTCCCTCTTTTCTTTCTTTATTTTTTCAATTGGAGTAGATAGACTAAGCTCGCCCGGTTCACACTCCACCCACGTCTATTTGAACAGGTGAAGAGTCTCATCCCTTGTTTCCTGTTTAGGATGCGGTTTCCGGTTTTCTCTTTTCCAATCTTTTCACTCCTTTTTTTTTTCAATTGGAGTAGATAGACTAAACTATCGCCCGGTTCACACTCCACCCACATCTATTGAACAGGTGAAGAGGCTCATCCCTTGTTTCCTGTTTAGGATGTGGTTTCCGGCATTCTCTTTTCCATTCTTTTTACCCTTACGTAGCCCCCTGCGCATCAGTGGCGTTATCGCCTTGCTTGGGGTGATATGATTAAAAAAAATATCTATATATCTTATCACAAGCTTTGGAATTCCCCTGATGTTTCGAGAAAGGAGAAAATATTGTCATATTTACATGAGATTTTTATTTATTTTATTTTAGTAAAAAAATTACTCTAATTCATTCTTTAAGCGTGCACACAAATTCAGATGTACGCATTTCTATATTTCGTGGTCCTGGGTATGATGGTAAACTGCTTCAGACAGCAAGGCCTCTAATTTCGAGGTTGTGATGAGCATGGAACCACCTCTTAATTGCTGGTTTTCCCAGGTCTACTCCGACCCGGAGTGGTAGCACCTGTTCGGGTCTCAGGTGTGTGCAAATAGCTAACCCTCCAAACAGGGGTCAGAACACAATGAAAATATAAAAACAGACTTTTATGAAATATATACATTTCGATGGGATGTGCGTTGTGGTCCAGTGGATATCGGCTCGGAACGAGAAGCCGAGGAGCCGAGTTCGAATTCCAGTTGAATCCATTGTATTCACTAACGCGCAAATACCCTTGGGAAAGGTATTAATCCGTCTCTTCCTTCCAGTTATGGGTTAAATAGCAGGACAGATTGGGTTCTATAGCCTTGGTCGGCAACCAGTCTATAGCAGAAAGCAATGGCAACCTACTGCGGGATAATCTTCTGCCCAGTCAGTCATGTCTCTTTCGAGACATGATCGCCCAAGCGTGTATCGCGTATGACTGACTGACATCTCGAAGGAAAAATATTACCAACAAAAATACGTTTTTGAAGGACAAATGTTACAACAAAAATCCGACATATTTTAATTTATTGCTTAGATTAAGTTTATTGCTTATATCTATACTAGCAGTATAACCAGACGTTGCTCGGGTGTAATGAAAGCTTTAAAACTAATCCATGGTCCTGGAGCTCAGACTCTTTGGACGTTGGCACGAAAGTCTAAAAAGCAATAGTTGTTTCCAGTTAAAGCGAAACCGTAGACTGAAAGAAAAATGAATGGATGTAAATCAAATTTTGTTTTCCTGGTATCGATATCAAATTTTCTGCATTATTGTAAGAACTGCAACATTGAAACTTCGGAATATCGTTTCTTATGTCTTTGTCTATGAGTGTATCAAATTTGATTAAAATCGGACCACTCCTTCTATAACCCGATTTTTTCGATTATCAATTTTCGATATTTATCGGGGGTACCTCGACACAAAACCTAGCTAAGAACACTCGCAGACGCTTATAGTAGTACAACTGTGTACATTTTCAAGAAAATTGTTTCAGCCGTTTCGGAGTCTATAGGTAACGGATACACAGACACAAAGACACACGCACAGACAAAGTTCCATTTATAAATAAGTTTAGATATCTTATCACAAGCTTTGGAATTCCCTTGATGTTTCGTTAAAGGAGAAAATTGATGTGTACGAGTAATTAGTACTGACATCACTACTCTATGGTGCCGAATGTGCACCACGAGCTGGTATAGCGGTTAAACAAGCTCATCTCGCTAGAACCTATTATAACTGATTAGTGAATTTGATCCTCATCGGGTACCCAGTACTTTCGGCCTTGTGTCACATCTAATCGGCGCCTAGAAAATCAACTGTATGGTGCAGAATCTTGGACTCTGTGCCGACGACACATCATTCAATGTTGATGCCTGTCTCTTGCGTTGCCTACATACCATCTGCCACAGAAAATCTAACCGAACATATTTAAGTAAATTATTCAATAGAAAAACTCTTAAAATTAGTTATTCTCCCACTAAAACATGCAAAACATAATTAATTCACATAATAATAAATTACTCAGAAACTTCTAAAGCAAACTTTTGGAAGACAAACATTCCTGTAATTGCATCAATAAAACAAATTGTCCCTTTAATGGCAGGTGTAATTCAGAAAAAGCTGTCTATGAAGCCACTATTTGTCCAGCGGAGAACCCTAGCAATAAAAGAGTTTATATAGGGATATCTGCAGGTAGTTGGAAACAGAGACTGTACAACCACAAACACTCTTTTTCCAAAGCCTCTTTGAAACAATATTGGAATATTAAAGATGGAGGATTTACCCCACTGGTCAGATGGGGGATTATTAAATACGCTGACACTCCCAACAATTTCAGGGATAGGTGCAATTCATGCTTGGAGGAAAAATTGATGATTATAAGATATAATTATCCAAAGGAACTCCTTAATCACCGGAAGAAATTAATATTTAAATGCAGATAAAAAATAAATATAAAATAGTTTAGATAAATCCTGATTGGGATTTGAATTAATGTAAATTAAATTAATTTAAATTAAAAAGGTGTTTATTTTGGGAAAAGTCTGGAATGTACTGTTAATATCATTTTACCACAAAAGTTTTTTTTATATATTTTTTATTTTATTTTAGTGTTTTTTATTTATATAATTATTATATTTATAGGTATATTTTTAAGATACTTTTTTCTTCGTTTTTGATAGAATGGGTATTATTATGATTATTACTATTATAATTATTATTAGTAGTAGTATTAGTATTATTATTATCATTATTAACGTCTTAGAGAAATTTTGTTTGGTGCATACATATATAAATATATATTATTTTTTTAATTTTTTACTAGTAATATTTTTCTTAATATTATTATCTATTATTAATATTATTATTATTTAAGATGTTTTTTTAAGATTGTATTTTAATACTTTATTTTTTCTTACTAGGAGTTATTATTTTAACTATATTTATAATAAATTACTACTGGTGGTTATATTGTAATTTATATTAGGATGTATGATTTATTATTTATTTTTCACCATAAATATACCCCATGTAATAGCAAAAGGCTATTATACTAAATATTAAATTTATTTTGTATCAAGTATTTTTTGCTAAAGCATTTGTTGAGTAAATCAAATAAAATTACCTTAATTAAATTGTTTATTTTCTGTCAATATGTCTCATAAAATATAAAATAGTCCTTGTCCTAATACTTTTGCACAGTACTATATATATATATATATATATATATATATATATATATATACGAGGTGCGATTGGTAAATTATCGCAATTATTTTATTATTTCAAAGCGAAAGGCTATTATGCTAAATATTAAATTTATTATGTAACAAGTATTTTTTCTTGTTAAAGCATTTGTTGAGTAAATCAAATAAAATTACTTTAATTAAATTCTTTATTTTCTGTCAATATGCTTCATAAAAGATAAAATAGTTCTTGCCCTAATAATTTTGCACAGTACTGTGTGTATATATATATATATATATATGTGTGTGTGTGTGTGTGTGTGTGTGTGTGTGTGTGTGTGTAAATATACTCAGTTATGATCTGAGATTAAGGACAGGATGGTTAAATTTAACCATATCTACATATATATATATATATATATATATATATATATTACGACATTTTATGGAAAGTTACAAAATGGTATTAACTGACGTATTTATTTAAATTTATTTGTTTGAACATTATTTTGAACGGGTACTCGTATCTGAGTGGATACTCTGTTTTTTCTATAATTAACCAGTATATTTGCATATATACACCGGGCTAAATATTCGAGAAATCTTGTAAGGAAAATATTTATCTTCCGCCATATGAGTGTCGCAGGTTCGAATCCTCCCGGAGATTGATATTTTTATAACAAAATTTCTTGAATATTCAAGCCGGTGAACTGTTTAACTATAGAAATGAACTGTTTAACTATAGAAAAAGAAGACTAACCACTCAAATACGAGTATCCATTACAAATTATGCTGAAAGAAAGAAATTTACGTTAATATATACAGTGGAACCTGCCGTATGCGACCATCTTCGTCAACCACCACCTGTTGTTAACGACCGTTTTTCTATGCACGGACTATTTAGATAGACTGAACTATCGCCCGGTTCACACTCCACCCACGTCTATTGAACAGGTGTAGAGGCTCATCCCTTGTTCCCTGTTAGGATGTGGTTTCCGGTTTTTTCTTTTCCAATCATTTCACTCTTACGTAGCCCCCTGCACACCAGTGGCCTTACCGCCTTGCCCGGGGTGATATGATTAAAAAAAAAAATTGCTAATGTTTATTGACCCTTAGTGAGCGACTACCTCCAGAACGCGACCAGCGACTAACATCAACGTGTGAAAATCACTGATCAAGCGACCGCTTTAAAAAAATCCATTTTAGTCGTACACTGCGAACTTCTAAATTAGGAGAAACTAAATGAGTAATCTATTTCATTTTGATTTGATCTAAACCAGGAACTCTTCCTCATTGTTTTGTTATTGTAGTTTTGTATAAAACTGTGATTTCTTGTTGAAATGTACATTGCCTGAGTTCACTCCACAGTCAAACATCGGCTGTTTTGCAAAACATGTATTGCATTTGACATGCATTTCAAGGGATTTATCGCAGTCTCTGTACTGACTTGGATGAATTCAGGGATTTGGAAAATCACAATTATGTCCCTTTCTCAAATGTCTATCTTTTTCGTTCCTTTATTTTCTTGTGCTTCTATCTACTCTATTTCTATCTGGGTATATCTATCTCTATCTCTGTTTCTCAATTCCCACCCACGATCGTTGACATTTTTTTGTATGCTTTGTTTTTTTCCATGTATTATCGCAGATTCTTTTTTGCTATCACTCACTTCTAAGAAAAAAACTGAAACCGTCTACTTTTTTTAAGTCCACTTAATAAATATTTTTGTGAATAAATATTTTGGCTTCTTGTTGACCGTTGTAAATACGTTTCATAAAATATGAATATGAATTATGCTGAATAAATTTCTTTAAAGTTAGGCCATCTTCTTATGTTCTCATTTGTTTATTACCAGATTAGATGGTAAAATTCTAATATGTACATTCTGATGAGTGGAATATACGTTCCTGGCGTAAATAGGTCATGACTATGAGACTTTAGTGAGCGACCACCTGCCGTATACGACCAGTTTTGGTTGCAGTGGGGTGGTCGCATACGACAGGTTACACTGTATATCCAAATTCAAATCCAAATTTCTGGAACTTTGTGGTCCAGTGGATATCGGCTCGGAACGAGAAATCGGGGAGCCGAGTTCGAATTCCAGCGGAATTCATTGCCTTCACTTACGCACAAATAACCTTGGGAAAGGTATTAATCCGTCTATTCCTTCCAGTTATGGGTTAAATAGCCGGACAGATTGGGTTCTATAGCCCTCTCTTCCTTCCAGTTATGGGTTAAATAGCAGGACAGATTGGGTTCTATATCCGTCTCTTCCCTCCAGTTATGGGTTAAATAATAGGACGGAATGGGTTCTATAGCTTTGGTCGGCAACCAGTCTACCGCAGAAAGCAATGGCAACCTACTGCGGGATAACCTTCTGCCCAGTTAGTCATGTCTCTTTCGAGACATGATCGCCCAAGCGTGTATCACGTATGGCACTTAACTGACTGAATCTCTTCTGTCGAATTGTTTTATAGTGATAAGTAATAAATAAATATGGAACAAAATTATTTCAGAGATCGAATCATACTAAAATATGCTTATAGATTTACTTAGCGTTTCTATCTTTAATCCTTTAATCTCAATTCATCTGGAAGATAAGGGGTTTTTTCCGATGCAGGAGGTGGGGGCAGGTTAATCTCCAAAAAATATTTGCTCGATCCCTTTATCACTTTCTCTTTAATTTATTTTCTCCGCATCCATTCTCCCTGTGGGAGGAGGTCAAAGGTTGATCCAGTTTGACGACAATGAAAGGCAGGATGAATGATGAGGGTTCGAGACTGGAGCATGCTCGGCACATTGAGACGTTAGGGGTCTTCTTTCTCCAGTTCAGTAGATACTGCTTACTCTTCTTTCTTATTTATTTAAAGTTAAGGGAAGATGTTTTTTCTTTTATTAATCCATTGAAAGAAGAACAACTTTTCAAACAGGTGCTGCCATCTTTGCTTTATGTTTTTAATCCTAATGGCGTTTTTCATTGTGTGTCAGTTGACTTGAAAGACTAAAATGGGATAATTTGGATTAAAAGGCAAAAAGAAAGGTAACGTTTCACTCGGACGCGTGTAAGATGGGGAGGGTGATGAGCACCTTCCCCACTCATACAACCATACACATACACACATAAAAACGCACGCACAAACAAACACACAAACAAACGTCGCATAGGCATACAAAAATGAAAGATGAAATAAACATATTTTAAAATAAAAACGGGTCGTCTATTTCAAATACAGGTAACCACGAAAAACAACGTTTGATGCAACATATATATATATGCGCATCGCTCATTCACTACTGAATTAGTGCACTCTGGCTATTGGGAGTGTATAACGCTAATATACATGCTAAAAAGTCTGCTTTCTTCTACCGAGCGCCCATGGCCTAGAGTTAGAATCGTCGACTGACGCCCCTTCGGTCGGGTTTCAATCCTGGTTTAAAGGCAATCGGAGTCTAAACGTACTGATGAGCTGTGATACAGCGAAACAGATCTGTCTGCGGATGACTATATATATATATGTATGTATGTATGTATGTATGTATGTATGTATAACTGTATATATAAATCTGGTCATAACACATTACACTGCATTTAAATATATGGTTCTGTTAACATTTCGAGCTCTCTCTGCGTTTGCTATTTGGTAACTGTTATCGTTGCTTAGAAAAGTTTTATGTCAACACAAGATAAAATCGTCGCTGATGGTGGATGTTTTTATGTTAACGTCCCTGTAACTTCTCTGAAGATGGCTCATGTGAGCCGAAAGCTTAGAACCAACATAATAAAAAATATCTAAATGTTGGAAGTTTTTGTCTTTATTTTCACCTGAAATTAAAGCCAAAATACGATGTTTAGAACGGCTCATGATTAAACATGATAAACATTCATTGTCTCTTATATTTAACAGTATATGAAAATTATCTGCAGTCTCGGTACACTATATATATATATATATATATATATATATATATATATGCGTATATTAATCTGTATATGTGTCTGTTTGTTAGTGTATACTCGTTTATTTGTCCATCTGTGGATGCTTGTAGGTTTATATGTGTGCATTCATGTCTTTTCCTCGTTTAATATATGAATAACTTTCTAAATCTAATAATTTTTTGTTAAACTTTGAATTTAAAATTCGCAATAAAAATAAAGTGAAACTAATTGTCGATTAATAATGCTGATCTCCATTTAATTAAATAATAATTATAATACGCGAAAGATTATCCGTGAGTATGAACGGATTTTATGAAAAATAAGCAGATACAATGTTTGCAAATTATTTAATCTGACACACACACACACACACACACACACACACACACACACACACACACACACATATATATATATATATATATATATATATATATATATATATATACAATTTGTAAACGAGTTATTACGCGACCTAGGTTTCTACCATGAGTGGTGTCTTCAGGTGATTTTCAATAACTGATTTTACCGTTTACGGTTTTCTTTTTAAAAACGCTCACGTAACGGTGCTTTTTTTTTTTTTTTTTGGAACGCTCACGTGGCAGGGAAGTTTTGAACGAGCAATTTTTAAAATTGCAAGGAATTATGACGTTTTCATCCATGGTTGTATGAACCTAAAAGGTATTTTTTTAGTATGGTTACACTTAGTAATAATTTCCGTTCTTTCGTTCAATAGTTCATTTTTTGTTTAGGAATAGCATAATTTCTAATTTTTCTTCCTGGCACAGTCTACATATTTTGCCATCGTTGTAAGGCTTGGCTGTTTTTACTATACTCCACCTTATATTTGGGTCTTTTCCATATTTTGATTTTAATTTCCACACGTGGCTAGCAAATTTTGTAAAGTTTTTTAAGTTTTCCATTTTGAATGTAGACTTGTGATTGAACCACCTGGTCTTAAAGGTGTCTTTGGTTGAACCCCAATATATTTTATTTTGGAGATATAAGTCATGTACCTTTGAATTGTAAATGACTACTTTTGCGTGACAAAGTCCTTGAAGTGGACATTTATTTTTCTCCCTGCAGTTGCATTTTTTACTAGTGGTTTTGTTTTGTACAATGCTATTTAAGTTTCTGGCATTTTGTTTTTTTTTATGAAACTATCTAAATTATTAGTACAACTATAACCTAGATTGATTGTGCTTCTGTTGAAAATTTTGTTTAGTTCTAATCGTTTTGGAATGTGTCTATCTATCAGTTTTAAAATATTTGTCGTATTTTGGTCTTTAACTCTAAATTAAATGGTGGGTTGAACCAGATAATGTTTGGTTTTCTGTTTTCGCTTTTTTGTTTGTCTGTTTGGTAGAGAATTATATTGTAAAATGTTTTTATAGCCAGATTCTCTTAGTTCATCTTCATAGATATTTTTCTTTTCATTAAATATTGTTTTGTTTAACGAATTATTTGATAGCCTGTTTCTTGTTATTCATGGTAGAAACCTAGGTCCCGTGATATAAGTCGTTTACAAATGAAAAATATACAAAAGTTCTACAAAAATTGTATTGATCACTTATTAATACAAATGTGCACTGGTCTAATTTTTTTATGATCAGAAACTAAGTAATCAATCAATCAATCAATCAATCAATATATATATATATATATATATATATATATATATATATATATATATATATAATTAACAGACGAGGTCTAAGCCGTACTGATGTGCTGTAATACAGCGAAACAGATCTGTCTGCGGATGACTATATATATATATATATATATATATATATATATATATATATATATATATAATCTAAATGAAATATTAGGATAATTCCCAGCAATTTTCAAAACGTTGAAGACGAAAAGAATTTTCCAGGCGATAAATCGCAGTTTAATAGAATGTTGTCCGTAAATATCTTGAATGAATTACTATGCCATATATTATAATAGCTGAAAAAACAGCTTGTCCATCTCACCCCTAAACACCTTGAGTTAATAGGAATGATCACAATCTAACCCACACTGTTCCTAAAAAAATGACGAATTACCAAAGGCACGGTGACACCCGCACCGTATTTTTAGGAGTTAACCCCGCCACACATACGCAGATACCCTTTACTCCACGCCACCCTCGACTAACAAACGCGATAGGGTGCTGAGAGCAAACATCCTACGACATCAGGACAAATTTAAACGACTCCTTTTCCTTCTCTCCGCACACTTAACTACCCGCGTTCCTCATAAAACTGTGCCGAAAGAAGGTAGCGAACACCTGGGTACGATCAAGTGGGTACTATAAAATAATTTCTTCTCTTTTTTTCTTCTACTTTATTTATTGATTGATATTATTTTTGTTTTATTTGTAGAATTCTTTTTATTTATTTATTTTTATTTTCTCTAGTTACATTGTTCGTGACCTGATTAAGACATCTTCCATGATTTTTCCATTTGAATGTTAGCATTGTACACTCGTAAATAATCCAGCAAAGAGGTCATAAGCAAATAGATAGATAGATAGATAGATAGATAGATAGATAGATAGATAGATAGATAGATAATGAACAGACGGAGATAGATAGATAGATAGATAGATAGATAGATAGATAGATAGATAGATAGATAGATGTAAACAATGTATGTAAATGAATATACGAAATCCATTTCGACTGTGAAAATTTTCTGTTGTCAACCTTTCGTCCATTAACAAAACATTATCAAAAATACTGTATATATATATATATATATATATATATATATATATAATGATTGGAATTTCAATTAAATTTTTGAAGATCAAATTTAGCTGGAAAGCAGTTTTCTAGTGAGGAAAGTGCGAGAAAAGAAACTGTTAACATAGAACTTACGCTGTGAATTGATTTGATTTCTTGCCAATATCGTCAGTCAATTGCCATGCGTGATAGATACTTGAATGATTATCTCTCGAAATAGGCATGAGTGACTACGCAAAACATTTTCCCACAGTATATTGCCATTACTTTATGCGGCAAACTTGCCGCCAGCCAAAGCTATGGAATCTACCTTTTTCTGTTATTCAACCCATAGCTGGAGGGAAGAAACGGATTAATACCTTTCCCAAGGGTACCGGCGCGTAAGTGAATGCAACAAATTCAACTGGAATTTGAACCTGGCCCTCCCATTTCTCTTTCCGAGTCGATATCCATTGCGCCATAACAATCTAGTACTGCGCTCAAAGTCATAACGTCTAGGTACCTGTTATATACACTACCGGCCATAATTATTAGGCCACCCCAGTTTAAAAAAAAAAAATTATCTATTTCATACTATTTTTAGTGTTTATTGCCAAGTGGATAATTCGAAATGAAAATAGAATGGTTCTTTTGTTATTATTACATTGCAAAATTTTAAAAAGCAAATAGCAACAATTTACACATCGCACCCTTTTGATTTGCTATATATATATATATATATATACACACACTACCGGCCATAATTATTAGGCCACCCCAGTTTTAAAAAACAAATTATGTATTTCATACTATTTTTAGTATTTATTGCCAAGTGGATAATTGTAAATGAAAATAGAATGGTTCTTTTTTTATTTTTACTTTGCCAAATTTTAGAAGGCAAATAGCGACAATTTACCCATCGCACCCTTTAGATTTGTACACTACCGACCATAATTATTAGGCAACCCCAGTTTTTTTTTAAAAAAGAAATGATGTATCTCATACTATTTTTAGTATTTATTGCCCAATGAAAATAGAATGGTTCTTTTGTTATTATTACTTTGCAAAATTTTAAAAAGCAAGGAAGCAAAGATGAGTACACGTGCGTTTGGTTTAGGATCAGCTTTGAAATATTCTTAAAAGTAAGTTATAATTTTGCTTTGATTTTATTTTGTTTTATTTTTTGTGGCTAATTTTAAAATAGTTTCATGGTTATTTGAACGAGTATTCTTTACCTTTCTTCGAAGAAATTTCTTTGACCGGATTTTAACTAAGTTAAAACTTAGTTAACTCACCACCCTTACCTTTTTTTTTCTTTCTTCTTCTTCAATTAGAGTAGATAGACTAAACAATCGCCCGGTTCACACTCCACCCACGTCTATTGAACAGGTGTAGAGGCTCATCCCTTGTTCCCTGTTTAGAATGTGGTTTCCGGTTTTCGCTTTTCCAATCTTTTCACTTTTCTTTCTTTTTTTTTTTTTCAATTGGAGTAGATAGACTAAACTATCGCCCGGTTCACACTCCACCCACGTCTATTGAACAAGTGTAGAGGCTCATCCCTTGTTCCCTGTTTAGGATGTGATTTCCTGTTTTCTCTTTTCCAATCTTTTCACTTTTCTTTTTTTTTTTTTTTCAATTGGAGTAGATAGACTAAACTATCGCCCGGTTCACACTCCACCCACGTCTATTGAACAAGTGTAGAGGCTCATCCCTTGTTCCCTGTTTAGAATGTGGTTTCTGGTTTTCTCTTTTCCAATCTTTTCACTTTTCTTTTTTTTTTTTTTTTTCAATTGGAGTAGATAGACTAAACTATAGCCCGGTTCACACTCCACCCACGTCTATTGAACAGGTGTAGAGGCTCATCCCTTGTTCCCTGTTTAGGATGTGATTTCCGGCTTTCTCTCTTCTAATCTTTACACTCTTACGTAGCCCCCGGCACTCGTCTGAATCACCCTAAATTTTTCTTCATTCTTCCAGTGATGAAACTGCAGTATAGGTAATTATTAAATACTTATCAATCTATTTGTTGCACATTTTATTGTGCAGTATTAACAAAAGTACCATTCTATTTTCATTTACAATTATTTAATTGGCAATGAATACTAAAATGTCGTATGATATTCATTATTTGTTTAAAACACTGGGATGGCCTAATAAACTATGGTCGGTAGTGTACGTACCTATGAATATTAATGTGAATGTCCCGATCCTTATAGATACGTTAGACACAATTGTGAGGGAGGTTTATATTGCGGCCTAGCTCAGTCTCAGTTCTGATATTGTCGGTTTCTCTGCCTTCCGGTGGAGAGGAACTCAGACGCGGCTCTGCCGAGGGGTACAGTCTCGGCTGGGATGAATAGAAAAGAGCCCGACCTGGTCTACGGGATATTTTTGGATGAGCTTACGAGCTTAAAACCCCACTTTAATTTACCTTATGTCGCATCCGCCATAGATATCTGCCATAGGCATCCGCCCTATAGTGGGGAGGTGGTCAAACTTCAAGCAAACAGTAATTTAGACGAGGCTCCGCCGAAGGGTAGATTTTTGTCTGGGGTGAATAGACAAAGGACCTAACCGGTCCACGGGATATTTTTAGCTGAGCTTACGGGTTTAAATCCCCACTTTTTCACTTGTGTCGCATCCGCCATAGACATCGGCTCTATAGAGGGGAGGTGGTAAAAAACTTTAGGCAAAGAATAACCCAGACAAGGCTCCGCCGAGGGGTAGAGTCTCGTCTGGGAGGTGGGGTGGATAGACAAAAGCCCGACTCGGTCTACGGTATATTTTTGGCTGAGCTTACGGCCTTAAAACCCCACTTTAATTTATCTTATGTCGCATCCGCCATAGACATCCGCCATAGGCATCCGCCCGATAGTGGGGAGGTGGTAAAACTTCAAGCAAACAGTAATTTAGACATAGCTCGGCCGAGGGGTTGAGTTTCGTCTGGGGGGGGGGGGGTGGATAGACAAAAGCCCGACCCGGTCTACGGTATATTTTTGGCTGAGCTTACGGCGTTAAAACCCCACTTTAATTTATCTTATGTCGCATCCGCCATAGACATTCGCCATAGGCATCCGCCCTATAGTGGGGAGGTGGTTAAACTTCAAGCAAACAGTAATTTAGACGTAGCTCGGCCGAAGGGTTGAGTTTCGTCTGGGGTGAACAGATAAAAGTTCGACCATATCTACGGGATATTTTTAGCTGATCTTACAGGCTTAAAATCTCACCCTGTGTCGCATCCGCCATAGACATCCGCCCTTTAAACTTAAAGTTAAAAACTTCAGGCAAAGAGTAACACAGACGAGGCTCCGCTGAGTGGGGGAGTCTCGTCTGGGTAAAAGTAGACAAAAAAATTTGCCAGATCTATATGGCTCGGATTACTCATATTAAAATGGCCTTGAGCCACTTTTTGTCTCAAGTGAGAAGGCAGCTAAATGTCTATATTGCCCTCTAGTCGTTTATTATTGTCAGTGATTATCTACTTCAAGCAGCTGGCGATATATTGCATTTTATTGATGTTACAAGGATTACTATTTTATTTTCCAACCCCCGTTTTGGTTATTGCTGATTCAGTAACCTTTTCAGCTTACATGTTTTTATACCCTTTCCTTCCTAAGGGTATTTTTGCACAAGTGAACACATTAGAATTTGAACCTGGCTCTCCAGTTAATCATTTCAAGCCATTATCCATTACACCACCCACACATTCAAATTGACAATATATGGTCAACCCATCTGCATACTAGCCAAGTTTATTTATTTATTTATTTATTTTTAGTTTAGACAAGGATTAATCAAAGCAAAGTAGGTCCTGCCTGATCTTTAACAAAATGATTTGAGGCAATATTTTACAAGTCGGGTTACTCTTCCTGACACCCAGCTTAGACACTCACGGTACACTGAATGTTTTTATCGAGACACAAACTCTTGGAAGGATGCCCCATTCAAACTTGAGACTCCAGCCTAACTTAACATTAAATTCAATGTGGATAGGGTTGCCCAGTCATTCCTGAGAAATGTCTTGTTATTTCTAAACAAAAAAAAAAAAAAGAAGGAATTTTTAGGAAGAAATAGTTTGATTTTTTCATTCTTTTATTCTTGAATAAATGCTAATGTAAACTTTCTTCTTTAAAAGGGAACTTACTTGTACTTAATATTTATTTGTTGGTTTTTGTTTCAAGACATCAACTTCTATCAAGTAAAGGTTAATGCTGAAATAAATATTTTGGAAGAAAATATTTATTTATTTTTGGAAATAACTTTTTTAGTGATACTAGTCTTGCTAATTAAACAATAGCTGGGATGAGAAGTGTGTTGTTATGAATGTACCTATGAACATTATTGGGTGTGTCCAGATCCTCATAAATACATTAGACACTATTGTGAGGGTGTGGTTGTATAGATGTCTAGCAGTTCCCCACTAGCAATGGTCATCTATATCAATGCAGCTGGTAAGTACTGTATTTTGTTGATGTTATAAGATATAAGTGTACTGTTATAAATGTACCTATGAACATTAATGAGTTTGTCCCAATCCTCATAAATACATTAGACACTTTTGTGAGAGGGGGTCGTATTGCTGTCTATCAGATCCCCACTAGCAATGGTCATCTATATCAATGCAGCTGGTAAGTACTGGATTTTGCTGATGTTATAAGATATGAGTGTACTGTTAGAAATGTACCTATGAACATTATTGCGTGTGTCCGAATCTTCATAAATACATTGGACACTGTTGTGAGGGTGTTGTTGTATAGCTGTCTAGCAGTTCCCCACTTGCAATGGTCATCTATATCAATGCAGCTGGTAAGTACTGTATTTTGTTGATGTTAAAATATAAGTGTACTGTTATAAATGTACCTATGAACATTAATGGGTATGTCCCAATCCTCATAAATACAATGGACACTGCTGTGAGAGGGGGTCGTATTGCTGTCTAGCAGATCCCCACTAGCAATGGTCATCTATATCAATGCAGCTGGAAGGTACTCTATTTTGTTGATGTTATAAGATATAGGTGTACTGTTATAAAAATACCTATGAACATTAATGGTTAGTCCCAGTCCTCATAAATACATTAGACACTGTTGTGAGAGGGGGTCGTATTGCTGTCTAGCAGATCCACACTAGCAATGGTCATCTATATCAATGCAGCTGGTAAGTACTGTATTTTGTTGATGTTATAAGATATAGATGTACTGTTATAAATGTACCTATGAACATTAATGGGTATCACCCAATCCTCATAAATACATTGGACGCTGTTGTGAGAGGGGGTCGTATTGCTGTCTATCAGATCCCCACTAGCTATGGTCATCTATATCAATGCAGCTGGAAGGTACTCTATTTTGTTGATGTTATAAGATATAGGTGTACTGTTATAAAAATACCTATGAACATTAATGGTTAGTCCCAGTCCTCATAAATACATTAGACACTGTTGTGAGAGGGGGTCGTATTGCCATCTAGCAGATCCCCACTAGCAATGGTCATTTATATCAATGCAACTGGCAAGTACTGTATTTTGTCGATGTCATAAATATAAGTGTACTGTTATAAATGTACCTATGAACATTATTGGGTGTGTCCAGATCCTCATAAATACATTAGACACTATTGTGAGGGTGTTGTTGTATAGCTGTCTAGCAGTTCCCCACTTGCAATGGTCATCTATATCAATGCAGCTGGTAAGTACTGTATTTTGTTGATGTTATAAGATATAAGTGTACTGTTATAAATGTACTTATGAACATTAATGAGTTTGTCCCAATCTTCATAAATACATTAGACACTGTTGTGAGAGGGGGTCGTATTGCTGTCTATCAGATCCCCACTAGCAATGGTCATCTATATCAATGCAGCTGGTACGTACTGTATTTTGTTGATGTTAAAATATAAGTGTACTGTTATAAATGTATCTATGAACATTAATGGGTATGTCCCAATCCTCATAAATACATTGAAAGAGGCATGATTGATTGGGCATGATTTTCCTGCTGTAGGTTGCCATTACTTTCTATTTTAGACTGGTTGCCAACCAAGGTTATAGTACCCAATTTCCTGCTATTTAACATATTGCTGGAGAGAGAAGAGACGGATTAATAACTTTCTCAAGGGTATTTGCGCGTAAGTGAATGCAAAGCATTCAACTCTTACCCGATTTCTGGTTCCGAACCGACATCCATTGCACCACGACGCACTGCCGATAAACCCCTTTAAAACTGACCTTGCGCCACATCTGTTACGTGGTGGTAACAACGGTAAATATCTACATTGCTGTCTAGCAGTTCACCACTAGCAATGGTCATCTATATCAATGCAGCTGGTAAGTATTGTATTTTGTTGATGCTATAAGATATAGATGTACTCTTATAAATGTACCTATGAACATTAATGGTTAGTCCCAATCCTCATAAATACATTGGACACTATTGTGAGAATGTGGTTATATTGCCGTCTAGATAACTAGCAGTGGTTATGTACTTCATGCAGATGGTGAGTATTGTATTTTGTTGATGTTATAAAGATTACTGTTTCATTTCCCAACCTCCAGTTTGGTTATTTCTTATTCATTAACCATTTTAGGTTACAACAATATCATAGCGTAGAGTTCATGCGAACAATTACCATAAAAGTATTTATAGAGAAGTAAGATGAGATTTCTGGTGTATGACGTACCTATGAACATTATTGGGTGTGTCCCAATCCTCATAAATACATTAAACACTGTTGTGAGAGGGGGTCGTATTGCTGTCTAGCAGACCCCACTCGCAATGGTCATCTATATCAATACAGCTGGTAATACTGTATTTTGTTGATGTTATAAGATATAAGAGTACAGTTATAAATGTACCTATGAACATTATTGGGTGTGTCCCAATCCTCATAAATACATTGGACACTGTTGTGAGGGTGTGGTTGTATCGCTGTCTAGCAGATCCCCACCAGCAATGGTCATCTATATCAATGCAGCTGGTAAGTACTGTATTTTGTTGATGTTATAAGATATAAGTGTAATGTTATAAATGTTCCTATGAACATTAATGGGTTTGTCCCAATCCTCATAAATACATTAGACACTGTTGTGAGAGGGGGTCGTATTGCTATCTAGCAAATACCCACTCGCAATGGTCATCTATATCAATGCAGCTGGTAAGTATTGTATTTTGTTGATGTTATAAGATATAAGAGTACTGTTATAAATGTACCTATGAACATTAATTGTTATATCCCAATCCTCATAAATACATTAGACACTATTGTGAAGGTGTGGTTGTATAGCTGTCTAGCAGATTCCCACTTGCAATGGTCATCTATATCAATGCAGCTGGTAAGTATTGTATTTTGTTGATGCTATAAGATATAGATGTACTCTTATAAATGTACCTATGAACATTAATGGTTAGTCCCAATCCTCATAAATACATTGGACACTATTGTGAGAATGTGGTTATATTGCTGTCTAGATAACTAGCAGTGGTTATGTACTTCATGCAGATGGTGAGTATTGTATTTTGTTGATGTTATAAAGATTACTGTTTCATTTCCCAACCTCCAGTTTGGTTATTTCTTATTCATTAACCATTTTAGGTTACAACAATATCATAGCGTAGAGTTCATGCGAACAATTACCATAAAAGTATTTATAGAGAAATCGGGTGAGATTCCTGGTCAGCACCAATAATATTGCAGATTCTTCTCTGGATTTTCTAAAGAATTTTCAAACTTACTGCTAAAGCACGGGATACAATTCAAATTATAATTTATAATAGTATTTAAGTGTAAAGGAAAATATAGAATTCAGTACAAATCTACCTTTAGATTAATGCAATTAAATCGTGATGACATACCTAATTCAATTATTTTTTCTCGATGATACATGATGAATGAATTTGACCATTTTGATGTTTTGAAAATTGATTGATTTGTACTTTGTACATGGGAGAATAAACAACTAATGTATCCCCGATTTTGTGTTCATAAACACGATTTCTTTAAAAGTTCTCTGGTCATCACAAATATATAGTTTCTTTGATCATTTAACCTCAAGTAAGTCTGTGACACTATCTCCCGCGGGTATATTTTTTTGTTTGTTTGGTTTAATGCAACGGGGAGAGAGAAATTAATATTAGTGGTATTATTAGTTGTGCTTTATTGTAATTCGCGATGTGAGCTTATGTAAAAAAAAAACTATTTTAATACTATCATATACTTCTAAAGGATGTGCGTTGTGATGCAGTGGATATTGACTCGGAACGACAGGTCGGGGAGTCGAGTTCAAATTCCAGTTGAATTCATGGCATTCACTTACGCGCAAATGCCCTTGGGAAAGGTATTAATCCGTCTCTTCCTTCCAGTTATGTGTTAAATAACAGGACAAATTGGGTTCTATAGCCTTGTCTGGCAACCAGTCTACCGCAGAAAGCAATGGCAACCTACTGCGGGATAATCTTCTTCCCAGTCAGTCATGTCTCTTTTGAGACATGATCACCCAAGCGTGTTTCACGTATGGCATTTAACTGACTGACTGATACTTGTAAAATCCGGGGAACAGAAATATTAGCTATTTTAATGCTATCATGCACTTGTAAAATCCGGGGAATAGAAAAATTAGCTCTTTTAATACTATCACGTACTTTCAAAATCCGGGGAATAGATAAATTAGCTGACAATTTGAAAGAGAGAGGAAGAAATATAGTTTTCTTTCTTTTTCTTTATAGTTTCTTTCTTTTTCATATACGATACGAATTATTTTGGGCTAGGTGGAAATGGTCGCAGTCAAAATAAAATGTCAGGACTTACTTGATGAGGTCAAGTAAGGTTTTGAGCATTTGTGGGAACTGAAAAATCTAAATATGATGTAAGAAGACAGAAAGACATTACATCATGTGAGCTGTTGATATTTCATTCGTCGAACCACGCCCCCACCCCCCGCAAATCGAGTGGGTGGAAAACAATCTCATTGGTCAAAAGCTTTGAGTCGGCCAATGCCCCCGAGAAGATTGGGGATGGTTATAAAAATCCGGACTCGGCGGCAAAACTCAGTTTAGTTGTTGACTGGAGAGTAGTTTTGGTGAGTCGAAATGTAACGGCCGTGGAAAAGGGTTCCCAATTGGGGGAGCCATGACCCACGGTTAGTCGCCTACCACAAAACTTATGGCTGAAGAGTTAATGTCGAATGAAGCCTGCCGCCGATTAACTTAAAGAGTTAATTTTGAATAATGCGCCTTCGATAGGAATCCCGAAAGAACGTTATCATATGAGATTCGAAATTTCTGATTCTTCGTTTGCTCTACTCCGGTAAACTCCGTTAAACTCCGAGACGAACCCGAAAGAACTTTGTTATTTTAGAAGTTGCATAGAGAATTGACAGCCCTGATTATAGAGAATATGTGAAAAGACTTTAATGAAAATTTCATGAATACGTGAAAAGACTTTAGTGAAAATTTGAAGAGCTCTGTTTACTTTAACGAAACTTAGAAAAGACATTTTTAATTAACGATTGAAAGCTCTGATATTTTAAAACGAACTCTCGCTCTCCGTTGTAAACTGGCATTCCGACAAATGTATTATCATTCTGACAACTGTATTGTCTGCTCCTGTGACTAATAATTGTTTTTTTTTTTTTCATAAAGATATTCTTCGTAACTCTCCAGGCGTGTTCGACCTTATTTATTTATTTAGTTCTTTTTTTTTTTTTTTTTTTTGGTGCCCTGTTTATTTTAACCACAAGTGTACACCAATGTCCGGTCTGTTTCTGGTTGAAAGTCGACTACTGAAATTGCAAAACGCGACTTTCTGAGATCAATTCACAACGTGGGTAGTGGTCCGTTGTTGCAAAAGACGTCTTGAAAACCAGCTTTTGTGACGAGATCATCACGACCAGCAACTGCGACCGAACCAACCCAACCGGGCAGCCGGGTGGCAGTGTCACAACTGGTGCCGTCACGACCGTCGACGAGAACACGCGTCATAACCAGCCAGCTCCAGGCGAAAGTGTTACAAGGCAATAAGGCCACTAAGACGCAATGATTTATCGAGAATGAGTGAATAAGAAAAAAAAACATTATTAAGAAGAGAGGACAATAAAAGAACATGAATTACGAAGACATAAAATAACGATTAACATTGCATTTAAATTTTTGAAGAACAAAGTTGAGCGGAATGCAAGAAACCGGAAAAGAGTTCCACGAGTGAGAAGTGTGAGACAGGGAACAATTAACATAGAACTTACGGTTATATCGAGCTATTTCAATTATCAGGCCGACTTGCCAATCCTGTCTTTCCTTTATTGTATTCTTTTATTGTTTACAAATCACCGTTCCAATGAAACAGATTCATTAAAAAACAAAATGGCAACTCTCGTTAAAGATAAGCGATTATACAACTTCCGAATGGGTTATCGCATAGTTCCTACGTAAAAAAAATAATAGGTCTTGCACTTTCTGGCCAACTACATTCCTGTTATGTTGACTGTCACTGCTGATTATTATCATTATGATGATGATGATGATGATGATGATGATGATGGTGGTGGTGGTCGTACATCTTTCTTTCTTTCTAGAGTTGTTGACGCATTTCTTGTTATTGTTGTCTGGTGACGATGCTCGGCAAGACGGAGACTGGAAATTCGGTGGTGGGAGGTAATTAAATGAAGAATTAAGAAGAAAGTGAAATGCAAAAATTAAAGAAAGAAAGAAAGAAAGAAAGAAAGTACACATTTTATCATGTGGGTTAAAGAAAGAAAGAAAGAAAGAAAGAAAGAAAGAAAGAAAGAAAGAAAGAAAAGCAAAAAGAAAGAAAGAAAGAAAGTACACATTTTATCATGTGGGTTGAAAGAAAGAAAGAAAGAAAGAAAGAAAGAAAGAAAGAAAGAAAAGCAAAAGAAAGAAAGAAAGAAAGAAAGAAAGAAAGAGGAATCTGGAGAAAAGAAAATACCTATATTAAAAAAAAGACGATGAATTGAAGAAAGAAAGAAAGAAAGAAAGAAAGAAAGAAAGAAAGAAAGAAAGAAAGAAAGAAAAAAGAGGAATCTGGAGAAAAGAAAATACCTATATTAATAAAAGACGTATGAAGGTTGAAAAGAAAGAAAGAAAGAAAGAAAGAAAGAAAGAAAGAAAGAAAGAAAGAAAGACGTCTGGGGAAAATAAAGAAAGTACACATTTTTTGATGTGGATTGATAAGAAAGAAAGAAAGAAAGAAAG
This sequence comes from Ascarosepion bandense, assembly GCA_037127315.1. NCBI lineage: Eukaryota > Metazoa > Mollusca > Cephalopoda > Sepiida > Sepiidae > Ascarosepion > Ascarosepion bandense. Next base: position 57,021 of record JBBBDQ010002418.1, read on the forward strand.
AAAGAAAGAAAGACGTCTAGGGAAAATAAAGAAATACTCATTTTATGTTATGGGTTGATAAGAAAGAAAAAAAGAAAGAAAGAAAGAAAGAGGTATGGCGAAAATAAAGAAAGCCCCCACACCTTTTATGTAGTGGTTGATAAGAAAGAAAGAAAGAAAGAAATAGGGTAGATCTGTAGAAAAGAAAAAAGTACGTGTATCAAAGAAAAGAAAGATACATAGAGGTATGTGGGTTAAAAAGAAAGAGAGAAGCAAAAATAGAAAAAAAAACCAAAAAAGATTGAAAGAAAAAAGCCATATAAACTACGATCAATTTGCAAACAAAAAAGGGACGGGAAAAATGATAATATTTTTTCTCGTCACTGTACGAGGATTTATTTATTCATTTATTCATTAATGCGTTTACATCTGCATTTTTTTCGCCCGGAGGCGCCGCGGCCATTTTGTTTTTTACTTTCCCAACTACCAAATCAATTCCGCAGAAAATCTCGTCAATCAGAACGGAAGTTAAAAGAGGAAGTTGAAAATAACGTTACAATGAATTCTTTTTTACTTTTTTTTTTATATATTTTATTGTGTTCTGTTTGTTTTCACTTGTTAAAACATTCTCCTTCGGTTTATTTAAATTTACGCATTGTCTAAATGTTTTTTGTTTATCGTCTGCGATTCCATCATATTCTTTAATTCAATTTTTTTTTTCTATTTCTCAATACCCATCTTGTTTATTCTTGTTTCCATTCTCCTTTTCTTTACCATTTTTTCCGTCTCTTTCTAACTTACTAATGCAGCCATATACAATCATCCTCTGCCACTCTGTGTCATTTACTGAGTTTTTTTTTTATATTTACTAAAGCTTTGCAACGCCAAAGATATATAAATAAGCAATGTTGTGCCAGTCATATAATGGACATAACTTGCCTGCGTTAAAAAAACAAAAACAAAAATAAAAACAATCAAGATACTGTTTGTTTTTGTTCTTTTTTTTTCTTCTTTTTTTACCTGGACTCAAAAATCAACCACTGGTGCCATAAGAAAATACCTATTTAACCCCCATTCCCAAAGAAGCTACAATGTAGATTTTTTAACAAAATATTGGCTCAATATTGCGAGTGGTCACAACAGCAGGGAAGACCCGAAGGAGATAAAGTCATTTGCTGGACTGAATTACTCACCATTTGTTGATATTAGAAACTCTTTTTATCTTTCTTGAATTCTTTCTTCTCTTTTTTCTTTTTTTTTTAATAATTTTCTCTCTTTTTTAATATTTCTATATTCTTTAACTTTTAACTTTGTTATAATCATGTTGTTTCTTTCTTTCTCTTTTAACATTAAACGCTCTTTATATACTTCTTTTTTATCCGGTTATTTTCTTTTTTTTTTTTCCATAATTTATTATTTAATATTGTTATACCTGCGTTCGATCTTTCATTAATTCATTCTTGCATTCTTAACATATTTTTATTTTTCCTTATTTTCTCCTATCATAATTTTCTTAAATCGTTCGTTCCATAAATTTCTTTTCCGTCTTTCTAAACATTCTAAATTCTTGTTTCTTTCTAAGTATAACATTGTTATATTATTTTATATTCGCATTTCATCTATTCTGTAATTTTCTTCTTTCTTCAGATCTTTCTTCATGTCGAAATATATTTTTTTTCTCTCCATATTTTTCATTCATTTTTCTTTCTTTTTTGAAACAATGTTACATTCTTGTTTCTCGCTTAACACATTCCTATTCTCCATTCTTTCCTTCCATAATTTTCTTATTTCCTTTTTTTAAAAATATAACATTATTATATTTTTGTTTCTCTCTTTCCATATTTTTCATTCGTTTTCTTTCTTTACATTCTGTTGTCCTCATCTATATTGCCATGTTTACGACGTTTCGGCAATTGTACGCTGCGGTCTTCTTCAGGGCCTAGGAATTTTGAACTGATCCATTAATTCGATCACTGGAGTAGATCGTTTTCGTTCCATGTGATGCCACTTCTGGATACTATGTAGTTACTTCCCTTTTAACTAAACACTGTAAGTTATTTGTTCAACACTGCTGAAGCCAGATATTAAACTCACAAATCTTTGGATTAAGAGTTGTGAGTTTCTCACCGACGTAATATGGTTTCCCTGTGTCTCTTCTACAAATACTTTCACGGCTTCAACTCTGTTGAACTTAGCTCACTGGTGCCCCTTATTTATGAATTTACTCGAGCCACAAGATTAGCAACTAGGTCCCACCCTTTCACTGTGAAACTAATAAATTGTAAACGCAAATTCTACTCCAGCAGCTTCTTTTCTCGCCTGTGGAATTCCCTTCCATTTACTTACTTCTCCGACAGCTATAATCTCCATGAATTTAAATGTAAAGTCAATAGTCATCTCCTATCTCACTGACTTGCATCCTCTCTCTCTCATGCTCCTTTTTCCTTCCACCCAACTCTCATCAGTATTCTCATCATTCTCTTACCCACTTCCTGACACCCCCTTTAATCCGTCACTCTTTCTCATAACTTTCTTCCTATGTAACCCCCTGCTCAACAGTGACAGCACAATTCCTTGCATGGAGCGATATGACGATTAAAAAAAGATAGATAGATAGATAGATAGATAGATAGATAGATAAGATAGACATAGATAGATAGATAGATAGATAGATAGATAGATAGATAAGATAGATAGATAGATAGATAGATAGATAGATAGATAATGAGGAGACATAGATAGATAGATAGATAGATAGATAGATAGATAGATAGATAATGAGGAGACATAGATAGATAGATAGATAGATAGATAGATAGATAATGAGGAGACATAGATAGATAGATAGATAGATAGATAGATAGATAGATAGATAATGAGAGAGATAGATAAGATAGATAGATAGATAGATAGATAGATAGATAGATAGATAGATAGATAGATAGATAGATAGCTCGACAAGTATTTAAATGTAAAGTCAATAGTCATCTCTTATCTCACTAACCTGCCACCTCTCTCTCTCTCATGCTTCATTCTCAGTCCACTCCATTCTCATTCTTCTCTTACCCATTTCCTGACATCCCCCATAACCTGTCACTCTTTCTCATATATTTCCTCTTGTTTAATCTGCTGCAAAACAGTGGCAGTAAAATGCTTTGCTTGAGGCGATATGATTATGTAAAAAATATCATTGGAACTAACCACCGTCTATATCCAATGGAACATGTTCTTCCTTCGTTTCTTTTTTTTTTTCTGAACACTTTTACATTATTGTTCTTTCATTCTTTCTTTCTTAACATGTATTTTTGTTTCTCTCTTTCTTTTTTCTTTCTGAACAATTTTACATTTTTCTTTCTTTCTTTCTTTTTCTATCTTTCTTTTTTTACTTAACGTATGTATTTTTGTTTCTCTCTTTCTTTTTTCTTTCTTTCTGAACAATCTTACATTTTTTCTTTCTTTCTTTTTCTTTTTCTTTCTTAACATGTATTTTTGTTTCTCTCCTTTTTTCTTTCTTTCTGAACAATTATACATTTTTCTTTCTTTCTTTCTTTCTTTCTTTCTTTCTTATAGTATGTATTTTTGTTTCTCTCTCTTTTCTTTCTTTCTGAACAATTTTACATTTTTTGTTTCTTTCTTTTTCTTTTTCTTTCTTAGCATATATTTTTGTTTCTCTCCTTCTTTTTTCTTTCTTTCTGAACAATTTTACATTTTCCTTCTTTCATTCTTTCTTTCTTAACATGTATTTTTGTTTCTCTCCTTCTTTTTCTTTCTTTCTGAACAATTTTACATTTTTCTTTCTTTCTTTTTCTTTTTCTTTCTTAACATGTATTCTTGTTTCTCTTCTTTTTCTTTCTTTCTGAACAATTTTACATTTTTCCTTCTTTCATTCTTTCTTTCTTAACATGTATTTTTGTTTCTCTCTTTCTTTTTTTCTTTCTTTCTGAACAATTTTACATTTTTTCTTTCTTTCTTTTTCTTTTTCTTTCTTAACATGTATTTTTGTTTCTCTCCTTCTTTTTTTCTTTCTTTCTGAACAATTTACATTTTTTTCTATCTTTCTTTCTTAACGTATGTATTTTCGTTTCTCTCTTCCTTTTTCTTTCTTTCTGAACAATTTTACATTTTTTTCTTTTTTCATTTTCTTTCTTAACATGTATTTTTGTTTCTCTCCTTTTTTCTTTCTTTCTGAACAATTATACATTTTTCTTTCTTTCTTTTTCTTTTTCTTTCTTAACATGTATTTTTGTTTCTCTCCTTCTTTTTTCTTTCTCTCTGAACAATTTTACATTTTTCCTTCTTTCATTCTTTCTTTCTTAAGATGTATTTTTGTTTCTCTTTTTCTTTTTTTCTTTCTTTTTGAACAATTTTACATTTTTTCTTTCTTTCTTTTTCTTTTTCTTTCTTAACATGTATTTTTGTTTCACTCTTTCTTTTTTCTTTCTTTCTAAATAATTTTACATTTTTTCTTTCTTTTTCTTTTTCTTTCTTAACATGTATTTTTGTTTCACTCTTTCTTTTTTCTTTCTTTCTAAATAATTTTACATTTTTTCTTTCTTTTTCTTTTTCTTTCTTAACATGTATTTTTGTTTCTCTCCTTCTTTTTTCTTTCTTTCTGAAGAATTTTACATTTTTTCTTTCTTTCTTTCTTAACATATGTATTTTTGTTTTTTCTTTCTGAACAATTTTACATTTTTTCTTTCTTTCTTTCTTTCTTAACATATGTATTTTTGTTTCTCTCCTTCTTTTTTCTTTCTCTCTGAACAATTTTACATTTTTTATTTTCTTTCTTTCTTTCTTTCTTTCTTTCTTTCTTTCTTTCTTTCTTTCTTAACATATCTATCATTTCGTTTCTTTCTTTCCAAAATTTTCTTTTTTATTTCTTTAGTAATATAACATTGTTATATTCATATTTCTTTCTTTTCGTATTTTCATTCGTTTTCTTTCCGTTTTCTTTTTTTCTGTCGTAACAATTTCATATTCTTGTTTCTTTTTTTATTTTCTGTCTTTCTTTGTTTTCTTCGTGTTTCTTTCTTCTACGTTCCTTTTTTTACTTTACAGATTTTTCCCTTTTTTTCTTCTTTTTTTCTTTTTTTCTTCTTTTTTTTCTTCACATTATCACATTTTATTTGTTTCTTTTTTCCTTCATCTCCTTATTATTCTTTCTTTCCTTGTCGATACTTATTAACAACTTCAGTAATGACTACGCTAAATTGATTACCAATAAACAATATAATGACTTCAAATCAAGACGAGAATATTACTGCGGGGAGAATCGCGAGATATCTCGTCTCCAATTGGTGCGTGGGATTTTTTAATTCTGAAACACTTGAAGTTCAGTGCTTCGTACATTATTCGGCCATTATAAATCATCGTTATTTTGCTAACAATAAATGGATAGGAACGAAAAACCAGTCGTTCATTGATAACAAATCCCCAACGAATGAAAGCCTAATGAAATGAAAATCATAAAAGCTGTCAAATGAACACTAAATAACCATGACTATATAAGTGCTAAAAACGAATTTGGTGACAGTCTAAAAGCAAAAAAAAAAAAAGATAAAAAATGAAATCATTAACATAATAAGAGCAAAAATAGAATTCTTGATCGAAGTTTATTGACTGTGGAAAAGCAAAAACAAATTTGTTGAGGCCAAAAGGATACATAACAATTCGCTCGTTGTAATAGAGCAAAAATGAAATTTTAGATTTTTTAAAATCAAGAAATCATTTTTTTCGCGGGCATGAAAGAAAACCAAAAACACAAATTGCATTATTTGACTGTTTAAGTTTTTGATTGTAAAAGAGCAAAAACAATTTTAATGACTGTAGAAGAACAAAAATAGAATTTTCTGATGCTTCTTCTTCTTCTTCTTCTATGTGCCTTGTCCCTTCAGGACGTAGGCGATCATGGCTCTCCACGTCTCCCTATCCCTTGTGGCTCTTAGTATGTTTGTTCCTGTTGCTCCTGGCAACCCCCGTTCCGTCATCCACCTGATCAGACCCTGCAAATATGTTATCCGCTGCCGTCCTCTGTCTCTCCTTCCTTCTATCTGTCCAGTCAGTATCAGGTTCTCCAGGCTCTCCTTCCTCATTGCATGTCCCAGGAACTTCAGTTGTCTCTTCCTGATGCTCAGCATCAATTTCCTTTTTGTTGCCATTCTTTCTAACACCTCGTCGTTGCTTGTATGCTCAGTCCACGATATCCGTAGCATCCTTCTGTAGAACCACATTTCGGCCGCTTCCAGTTTTGTCCTCATTTTCGATGATATTGTCCAGCATTCACAGCCGTATTGAAGAACTGACATCACGTAGCAGTCTAGAACTCTTTTCTTCGTTTCTATTGAGATTTTCCTGTGTGTTAGTATTTTGCTCATCTTCTGGAACGCGTCCTTTGCCATGCCAATTCGCCTTCGGATCTCCGTGTCGCACTTTCCATCTCCTGTTAGAACACTTTCTAGGTACTTAAATTCTTGTACTTGTTTGATTCTGTTATCCTCCACCTGTATTTGGCATTTTGGGTTGTATCTTTTGCTGATGACCATGCACTCAGTTTTCTTGAAGTTTATTTGTAGTCCCTTCTTATCACTCTCCACTGCTACTTTCTGTATGAGATCTTGCAGTTTCCTTCCCGTGTCCGCAATCAGCACTGTATCGTCCGCATACCTTATGTTGTTCAGGTTGTGGCCTCCAATAACAAATCCTGGCGTGTCATTTAGGGTCCTCAAAATATTCTCGCTGTATAGGTTGAACAACAGAAAATCGAATTTACTAACTGTCTAAGGCTAAAAATCGAATTTTCTGAGTTCGTTCGAACAGAAATCGAATTGACTGACTGTATAAAACCAAAAATCAAATCTAAAAAATCAAAAATCGAATTTCTTGATTGTATACGACCAAAAAATCGATTTTTCAGAAATAGCAACTTACTACGAGAAAATCTTCTGCCTAGTCGGTCATGGATTGGAAGAGACATGATCGCCCAAGCGTGTATGACGTATGGCATTTAACTGACTGACTGAATATTATAGTTGGAAACAAAGTTTCTAGTGGGTATAAAGTGGGAGATCGGTTCTCTATTGTTATGAAGTTATAAACTGATCCTCCACAAATTACTACTTATTCATATAATAATCTAAACTTATTTATAAATGGAACTTTGTGTGTATGTGTCTGTGTCTGTGTATCCGTTACCTATAGACTCCGAAATGGCTGAACCGATGATTTTCTTGAAAATTTACACAGTTGTACTATAAGCATCTGCGAGTGTTCTTAGCTAGGTTTTGTGTCAAGGTACCCCCGATAAATATCGAAAATCGATAATCGAAAAAATCGGGTTTCTGAAGGAGTGGTCCGATTTTAATCAAATTGGATACACTCATAGACAAAGACATAAGAAACGATATTCAGAAGTTTCAAGGTTGCAGTTCTTAAAATAGTGCAGAAAATCGATTATATATATATATAAAGCAAGATGTTTGTGTGTGTGTGTGTGTGTCTGTTTATCTGCCTGTATGTCTGTATTTTTTCAGCCCTTTTATTTTAGTTTTTGCTTCGGGTTTGGCTCCAAGTAGCTATAATTGTAGTTCTTAGTCTCAGCCATGATAGCATTTATTCAGAGGACTTATTTAGCTTTCAAAATTCAGTTTGCAACGAAAAAAACTTATTTGATATCGATACCGGGAAATCAAAATTTGACTTACATCCATTCATTTTTCTTTCAGTCTATGGTTTCGCTTTAACTGGAAACAACTATTGCGTTTTAGTCTTTTGTGCCAACGTCCAAAGGGTCTGAACTCCAGAACCATGGATTAGTTTTGAAGCTTTCATTACACTCGAGAAACGCCGGGCTATACTGCTAGTAATTATATAGTTATGAATTAATTGTACATTGCGACACGGAAATTTCTATGTTTCGAGATAGATTCTCATCATCAGGCAATGTTTGGTGTTAGTTGTGCAGTTGATTTACATTTAAATAACAAAAACCTTTGGTTTGCTGTGTATGTATGTGGGAAGATATAAAACGATTTGTATTTGTTTTTTGTTTTTTTGTATGGTTGGTGTATATTTTTTGTATGGTTGGTGTATATTTTTTGTGTGGTTGGTGTATATTTTTTGCATGGTTGGTGTATATTTTTTGTATAGTTGGTGTATATTTTTTGTATGGTTGGTGTATATTTTTTGTGTGGTTGGTGTATATTTTTTGTATGGTTGGTGTATATTTTTTGTATGGTTGGTGTATATTTTTCTCTAGATCTAAGGTTACATCGAGGAAATCATCTACTTTTCAAAATGAATATTCGCTCTGATTAGTCAAAAGAAACACAAATATATATATATATATATATATATATATATATATATATATATATATATATATATATGCCAGAATAGAGATTCACAGATGGTAAGTGCGAGAAAAAAAAAACGTTATAGGAAAAATCTATAAATTGTTTTTTTCAGGTATTTGTTGATTTTAAGCGTCATACATGAGGTTTTGCTTTTCATGTAGTGACCAATGGGAAGAATCTTATGCTAGATACAAGGAAGTACCAGGGTAAGGGTGACCTTACTAATGCATGAATGGAAACAAAAGTACGCGATCTAAATTTTACTATCAGATATTTTACGGTAATTCGTTTTACTCACCATGTTGTGGTGACTTTAAAATAGTATCCCCATTCCAAAATCATTTTACATCGGTGTGGTATATATATATATATATATAGTCAGTCAGTTAAGATCAATACCTGATACACGCCTTGGGTGATCATGTTTCGAAAGAGACATGATTGACTGGGCAGAAATTACCGCAGTAAATTGCTATTGCTTTCTGCGGTAGACTGGCTATAGAACCCAATTTGTTCTGCCATTTAACTCATAGCTGAAGGGAGAAATAAATTATATTCCATAATTTTATTAAGGAAAATTAGTGGGGGTTCAGTTTATTACTTCATGACAATAGATAAACGGTCCCCCACTTTATGACCAGTAGAACTTTTAATTGTTTCGAACTATTATATTCAGTCAGTCAGTTAAGTGCCATACGGCCTCTTATTTTCCGTCATGTTCGATCTTCAAATGTTTAAACGTAAAGTCAATCGTCTCTTGAATAATGTTCTTTTTATTGTTTACTATTTTCACTAACATTTTTTTACTCTGACTAACCCCTTCTATCTTAGTGTTGTTTCTTTTTTTTTTTTTTTTTCGCCTAATTTGGGGTCATTTAATCAAGTACCATACGTGATACACTCTTTGGGCTATCATGTCTCGAAAGAGACATGACTGACTGGACAGAAGATTAACCCGCAGTAGGTTGCCACTGCTTTCTGCGGTCGACTTATTGCCAGCCAAGGTTATAGAACCCAATCTGTCCTTTTATTTAACCCATAACTTGAGGGAAGAGACGGATTAATAACTTTCTCAAGGGTATTTGTGCGTAAGTGAAAGCTACGAATTCAACTGGAATTCGAACTCTGCTCCCCGATTTCTCGTTCGAGTCGATATCCACTGCACCACAACGCACATTCAACAATTATGGAACGCTTGACGAATTTACGCGATATCCTTGCACAGGACGATGCTAATCTTCTCTGTATCATTCCGATTTGGGTATATTTACTGCCGAAGTGACTGACTAATTTATATAGGTTGACCCACCAAAAAAACAAAAAAAAAAGGAACTTTTTAACAATCCAATCAAACGAAGAATGATGGAAGAAAAATATTTTATTCAAAGTAATTGAAACATGCCATTTAAGAAACAATGATGTGATTGTAATTGTTTTAAAATAACGTCCTGTAGATGGCGTCCTCCTGTACGAATGCGTTCTTGAAATCTTCTGTTGAGATTCCTCATTGACCGCTGCAACATCTCAGAAGGGATACTGTGAATTTCATCCTGAATTCTCTGTTTTAACTCATCCAGAGTTCTTGGTCGAGTCGTGTACACTTTACTCTTGAGATAGCCCCAAAAGAAAAAACTACAAACGGACAATTAAAAATTCCCTTTTTTATGGTGGGGTCACCCTATATATATATATATATATATATATATATATATATATAGAGAGAGAGAGAGAGAGAGAGAGAGGGAGTAAGAATTTATTGGTCCCCCACTGAATCTATGATGCACCCCCCACTCTACTACATCTCAATTTTGCTCAAATATTATTCATATAAAATACAAATGTTATAGTCACCTAAAAATCAGAAACGGTCAATTAAAAACTTCCCGTTTTTTTGGGGTCACCCTATCTCTATATATGTATATATATATATATAAAGAGAGAGAGAGAGAGAGAGTAAGAATTTATTGGTCCCCCACTGAATCTATGATGCACCCCCCCCACTCTACTACATCTCAATTTTGCTCAAATATTATTCATATAAAATACAAATGTTATAGTCACCTAAAAATCAGAAACGGACAATTAAAAACTTCCCGTTTTTTTGGGTCACCCTATATATATATATATATATATATATATATATATATATAAAGAGAGAGAGAGAGAGTAAGAATTTATTGGTCCCCCACTGAATCTATGATACACCCCCCACTCTACTACATCTCAATTTTGCTCAAATATTATTCATATAAAATACAAATGTTATAGTCACCTAAAAATCAGAAACGGACAATTAAAAACTTCCCGTTTTTTTTGGGGTCACCCCATATATATATATATATATATATATATATATATATATATATATGTGAAGAGAGAGTAAGAATTTATTGGTCCCCCACTGAATCTATGATACACACCCGGCTCTACTATATCTCAGTTTTCCTAAAATAGTATTCATATAAAATACAAATGTTATAGTCACTTAATTATGTACAATAATAATAATAATAATAATAATAATAATAATAATAATAATAATAATAATAATAATACGCAGTATACGTAAACAATTCAACTAGAAAATTTAAAATAAGTACAATATATCTAAATACAAATTAGCGACATGTTATCATTTATCATTCCATCTTATGTATATCAATAAGAATCTGCGGTAATCTTTAACATCAACTTGTGAGCAAAAAGTCTATAAATTCTTAATCTATATAAGTTATTCGTCAATTTTATCGGTCAGACATAGTGAATGAGATTTAACTCTTCATGTAGTGACCAAAAGAAGAAAAAAATTTATGCTACGTAGGAGGCAGGACCAGGGTAAAGGAGCTAACATAGTTATGCGTGGACGGAAACAAAAGTGCGATTTCTAATTCTTCGTACCAGATATTTCATCATAAGTGCTTTTATTTGTCTATATTTCTGAGATGAGGTATTGTAATTATTTACACTATTTACATTGTTCGGACTGTTGTCTTCATCTTTGTTGCCATATTCACCTTCAATATCTGTCTATATTTCTGAGATGAGGTATTGTAATTATTTACACTATTTACATTGTTCGGACTGTTGTCCTCATCTTTGTTGCCATATTCACCTTCAATATCTGTTTATATTTCTGAGATGAGGTATTGTAATTATTTACACTATTTACAGTGTTCGGACTGTTGTCCTCATCTTTGTTGCCATATTCACCTTCAATATCTGTCTATATTTCTGAGATGAGGTATTGTAATTATTTACACTATTTACATTGTTCGGACTGTTGTCCTCATCTTTGTTGCCATATTCACCTTCAATATCTGTCTATATTTCTGAGATGAGGTATTGTAATTATTTACACTATTTACATTATTCAAACTGTTGTCCTCATCTTTGTTGCCATATTCACCTTCAATATCTGTCTATATTTCTGAGATGAGGTATTGTAATTATTTACACTATTTACATTGTTCGGACTGTTGTCTTCATCTTTGTTGCCATATTCACCTTCAATATCTGTCTATATTTCTGAGATGAGGTATTGTAATTCTTTACACTATTAACATTGTTCGGACTGTTGGCCTCATCTTTGTTGTCATATTCACCTTTAATATCTGTCTATATTTCTGAGATGAGGTATTGTAATTATTTACACTATTTACATTTTTCAGACTGTTATCCTCATCTTTGTTGCCATATTTACCTTCAATATCTATCTGTCTATATTTCTGAGATGAGGTACTGTAATTATTTACAATATTTACATTGCTCAAACTCTTATTTGTTCAATCTGAAAAATGTAAATAAGTTTTTCACTTTCGTTTTTTGTATTTTGTTTGTTTTTTCTGACCATTTTGGTATAGCTTTCTACAAATGGTATTGTATATTGTATATGTTTTTCAGCAATTTTTAACATCAACTTGAGATTCAGTCAGTTAAGTGCCATACGTGATACACGCTTGGGCGATCATGTCTCGAAAGAGACATGACTGACTGGGCAGAAGATTATCCCGCAGTAGGTTGCCATTGCTTTCTGCGGTAGACTGGTTGCCGACCAAGGCTATAGAACCCAATCTGTCCTGTTATTTAACCCATAACTGGAAGGAATAGACGGATTAATACCTTTCCCAAGGGTATTTGCGCGTAAGTGAATGCAATGAATTCGGCTGGAATTAGAACTCGGCTCCCCGATTTCTCGTTCCGAGCCGATATCCACTGCACCAAAACGCACATTTTGTTAAAAATAGAATAATTTTAACACATTCAACATTAAGGATAAAAACATGAATGTGGTAGAGTTTCTTTTTTTTTTTCGGCTTTTATCATGAGCAAACCAAATTCAGATTTAGACGAAACAAAAAAAAAAAAAAAAAGGACCCAGAAGAACGGCAGAAACAGTAAAAGATATATATATGTGAGTCTTCTCATTATTTATTTATTTATCTATCTCCCTATCTACGTATTTATTATCTATCTATCTATGTCAGTCTGTTCATTATCTATATCTATATATATATATATATATATATGCCAGTCTGTTCATTCTTTAGATATTTAGATAATGAACAGACTGGCATAGATATCTATATATCAACTGGAATTCGAACTCGGCTCACCGATTTCTCTTTTCGAGCCGATATCCACTGCACCACAACGCACATACGTCGCTAAACGCTTACAGCACCTGGTATTCCCAAGCGGTCACCCATCTAAGTACTGACCAGGCTCAACGTTGCTTAACTTCGGTGATCGAGCGAGAACCGGTGTATTCAACGTGATATGGCCGTAAGCCTTGCTTGCTTCCTTGCTTGCTTGCTTCCTTGCTTGCTTGCTTCCTTCCTTCCTTCCTTCCTTCCTTCCTTCCTTGTTTGTTTGTTTGTATGTCAGTCTGTTCATTATCTATCTATCTATCTATCTATCTATCTATGTCAGTCTGTTCATTATCTATCTATCTATCTATCTATCTATCTATCTATCTATGTCAGTCTGTTCATTATCTATCTATCTATGTCAATCTGTTCATTATCTATCTATCTATCTATCTATCTATCTATCTATCTATCTATGTCAGTCTGTTCATTATCTATCTATCTATGTCAATCTGTTCATTATCTTATCTATCTATCTATCTATCTATCTATCTATCTATCTATCTATCTATCTATCTATCTATCTATCTGTCAGTCTGTTCTATCTATCTATCTATCTATCTATCTATCTATCTATCTATCTATCTATCTATTCAGTCTGTTCATTATCTATCTATCTATCTATCTATCTATCTATCTATCTATCTATCTATCTATGTCCGTCTGTTCATTATCTATCTATCTATCTATCTATCTATCTATCTATCTATCTATCTATCTATCTATCTATGTCAGTCTGTTCATTATCTATCTATCTATCTATCTATCTATCTATCTATCTATCTATGTCAGTCTGTTCTTATCTATCTATCTATCTATCTATCTATCTATCTATCTATCTATCTATGTCAGTCTGTTCATTATCTATCTATCTTTCCAATTTTATCTATCATTTATGGCGTAAAAATAGTAATGAAATAAATGATTGATATTAAAAAATAATTTTATGATAAATATATCCATTTGTTAATCTTCGACAAGATATGATTATCCAAACCTTGTTATTTGGCCATCACCTATTTAAGAAGATTACTGCTCTTTCTAAGAAAATAAATAGACATTTATGCACACGCATGCGTGGAGAATCACACATTTATCAGCCTAAATGCACGCATTTGAACACTTGTTCCCGCCTACGATAAACAGAGCTCCGAAGAGAATTACGGTCGGTGACGTCGTATCTTAGCTACCGGAAAGTCGAGCAGTGACCGTTTGCCGACAACCCCGTCACATCAAAGGAATAAATGGCAAACACTCCAGCCTCTGATACCCCCCGAGTCACTTGTTCAACACCTAAGAGATCAATAATTATTGCTGATCAGTGAAAGACTTTATCAATGTCTTTTTCTATTTGCTGGGGGTTCTAAACTAAAATCGGGTCGGTGATAATTGTTATCAATACATCTTGGAGAATTAGAAATTTGTTTTGAAATAAAATAAAAGGGCCTGTCATTTCGGTTGGCAATTTAATTTATAAGAATAATATATTTATTTCTAGCGAGGCTAATATTTAAAAAGACGTGGCAGTATCTTCACTGGAAATCAGAAATACACTTGAAAAACATTTATAAAGAAATACATTGTAAATCATTTACTCCTGAAATACACCGAAAAACATTTACTATAGGGCTATTATGGAAATTATTAAATATAGAAATGTTTTGGAAATTATTTAATATGGAAGTACACTGTAAATCATTTACTATAGAAAGACACAGGAAATCTTTTACTATAGGTATTTATGAGAAATCGTTATTTACTATAGAATTATAATGGAACTATTTTATATAGAAATAGACTGTAAATCATTATCTACAGACATTTATAGAAAATAATTTGATATAGAAATGTATTGGAAATTATTCAAAAAAATATTTTGGAAATTATTTAATACGGAAGTTCACTATAAATCATATGTTATAGTAATATAATGGGAATCTAGAAGCATTTATAGGAAATCATTTATTATTGAATTATATATTAGAAATGATTTAATATAGGGTTATACTAGAGATCATGTACCATAGACATTTATGGGAAATTATTTACTATAGGAATATATTTGAAAATATAGCAATACACTTGAAATCATATACTATAGATATTTATAGGAAATCATTTACTATAAATATATATTCGAGAATTATATAATATATAAATATACTGTAAATCATTTAATATAGTTATATATAAAAATAATTCCCTGTTGACATTTATGGGAAATTATTTACTAAAGAAATTTATATTGGCAATTATTTAATGTAGAAATTCCCTGGCAATCATTTACTATAGATATTTATAGGAAATCATTTACTATAAATATATATTCGAGAATTATATAATATATAAATATACTGTAAATCATTTAATATAGTTATATATAAAAATATTTTAATGTTGACATTTATGGGAAATTATTTACTAAAGAAATTTATATTGGCAATTATTTAATGTAGAAATTCTGTGGCAATCATTTACTATATATATTTATGTACATTCATTTACCGTCATATGATACATATAATATTACACATTATATAATTGGAAATTATTTACTATAGAAATACACTAAGATATTCATTATGGTCATTTATGGTAAATCGTTTATTACAGAGATTTATGGGAAATCATTTACTATGTATTTATATTGGAAATTATTTAATACATAAGCAGAGTGGAAATTATTTAATATACAATTCCAATGTAAATCATTCACTATAAAACTATCGCCCAGTTCACACTCCACCCACACCTATTGAACAGGTGAAGAGGCTCATCCTTTGTTTCCTGTTTAGGATGCGGTTTCCGGTTTTCTCTTTTCCAATCTTTTCACACCTATGTAGCCCTCTGCACATCAGTGGCGTTACCGCCTTGCTCGGGGTGATATGATTAAAAATAATATTCACGGAAAATTTTTAGTATAAATATTTATGGGTAATTATTTACTATAGTAATTTTTATTTGCAATGATTTAATACAGAAATACACTGTAAATCATTTACTTTATAATTTCTAGGAATTCACTTACTACAGTATAATATGGGACATTATTTCATATAGAAATACATTGGAAATTATTTACTATAGGAATAAACTAAAGTATTTATTATAGTCATTCATGGTAAATCATTTATTACATAAATTTATGGGAAATCCTTTACTATATATTTATATTGGAAATTATTTAATACATAAACAGAGTGGAAATTATTTCAATATAGACTTCCACTGTAAATCATTTAGTATAGATATACATGGAAATATTTTACTATTGACATTTATAGGAAATTATTTACTTAGAAATTTATAATGGCAATTATTTAATGTAGAAATTCATTGGTAATCATTTACTATAAACATTTACTGAAATTCATTTGCTGTCATATAATATTAGACATTATTTCACATGAAAATACATTGGAAATCATTTACTATAGGAATACACTAAAATATTTACTATAGTCATTTATGGTAAATCATTTACTATAAATTTATATTGGAAATTATTTAATACATAAGCAGAGGGGAAATTATTTAATATAGAATTCCACTGGAAATAATTTACTGTAGATATGCACGGGATATATTTTGCTATAATAATTTATGGGAAATTATTTACTACAGAAATTTTATTGGCAATTATTTAATATAGAAATACACTGGAAATCATTTACTATAAACATTTATGGGAAATAATTTACTGTAGGAATATATTTGAAAATTATTTAATATAGCAATACACTAGAAATCATTTATAGGAAATCATTTACTATAGATATATATATGCGAGAATTATTTAATATGTAAATAGACAGTAAGTCGGTTACTATAGATATACATGGAAAATCTTTTGCTATAGACATTTATGAGAAATTATTTACTATAGAAATTTATACAAATATAAAAATATGCTGTAAATCATTTGATACAGATATAAACTGGAAAACGTTTACTATAGACCCTTTGACCCCAACTAGTCAAAACATCTGTCTTTCGCACTCCGCAACATTGCCTAGTACAAAATACAATTCTTGGCAAAATTCTATCATTTTCACTGGAAATCATGAATGACTCTCAGCATTATTCCACACCAACCAAGATATTATACAACAACTGAACAACGACAGTATTGTTTGTTTGTTTTTGAGGCTTAACGACCTATCAATCCTTATGGGATCATTTTAAGGTCATAACCAGTGATTTTTTGGTGGGGTAAGGTTATTTTATTTTTACAACATTTTTCTTTTCACCATTCATTGGGATTTGTTTTTAAGAGCAGGGTCCCCAAGTCCTGCCCTTGTTAATTAACCCATAACTGGAGGGAATGGACGGATTAATACCTTTCCCAAGGGTACCAGTGCTTAAGTGAATGCAGGGTATTCAACTGGAATTCGAACTCGGTTCACCGATTTCTCTTTCCGAGCCGACATCCACTGCACCACAACGCATACCCGTCACTATACGCTTACAGCACCTGGTATTCCCAAGCTGTCACCCATCTAAGTACTGACCAGTTGCTTACCTTGGGCGATCGAGCGAGAACCGGTGTATTCAACGTGATAGGCCGTAAGTCTACAATGACAGTAAAAAAAAAAAAACTGTGAATAAATGCCCGTAAAACATGCTTGAGGAACTTGAAGGTCCAACTGATGAGATGGTTAATGAGATCAACCTTCTATGTCTTCTTGACTTCACGTTTTCTACTAACATGAAGTGGAGCGACTATAACTGATCAATTGCTAAAAGTTGCTTCATTGTATCACGCCAAAAAAAAAAATAGCTCGTCAGATTCCATCTTGCGATATTATAAATCTACCATTCGTCTGTGCATTAAATACTGTAACGATATACGCTCTGGTGCTTCTGCTGTACATATCAAAATTTGTCTAGAACCTCGAGATGTAGAGCAGAAGCACCAGACCAGATATGGCAACAGTATTCACGATCCACAACCGTACCCGGGCCAGCCCTTCTTAAACCTCAACCAATCCGCCCACACTGTGTTTGGTTGATCTCGGACGGCCAAAATAGAATCACCTGGCTAGGTTAGTTCTGAAACGCGAGAAGCCGGTATATAGTTATGACCAAATACAACGCGATCCACGGTAGATAATAGTTGGCAAATAGAATATAATCAGTACAAGATTGCAACACATGTGCATATTTATACAGTACTGTGCAAAAGTATTAGGACAAGAAGTATTTTATATTTTATGAGGCAATATAATTAAAGTAATTTTATTTGATTTACTCAACAAATGCTTTAACAAGAAAAAAATACTTGTTACAAAATAAATTTAATATTTAGTATAACAGCCTTTCGCTTTGAAATAATAAAATAATTGCGACAATTTACCATTCGCACCTAATATATATATATATATATATATATATATATACATACACACACACAGAGTACTGTGCTAAAGTATTAGGACAAGAACTATTTTATATTTTATAAGGCATATTGACAGAAAATAAGCAATTTAATTAAAGTAATTTTATTTGATTTACTCAACAAATGCTTTAACAAGAAAAAAATACTTGTTACAAAATAAATTTAATATTTAGTATAATAGCCTTTTGCTTTGATCATTCTGTTAGGCATTGGCATCACAAACTTCTTCAATGTATCTCCAGTCAAGCAGCTTGTATTTGTTCTCAAAGTGTGTCTTGCAAAGTAACATTAGATTTATCAATTCGAGAGTGGGGAATAAGAAAAAAAGTCAGTCATATCCAAGAATAATAGAATAATGAGTAGTTTCAAAATAACTTGTTTAATAGAATATATGAAAAATTAAATATAACTTCTTTTTAATATATTTCTTTTACACCTAGTTTTAAATAATCAATATTTATTAGCAATTTACTTGGCTTTTCACCCTGTATTTGAATTTCAGTGAGGTTTTTAGGAAAATCACCACTGTCCTAATACTTTTGCACACTACCGGTAGTGTGAAAAAGTGTTAAGACAGGGGTGATTTTAGACTTTATTTTGATGCCTCATAAATGAGGAAATAGTTCTTGTCCTAATACTTTTGCACTGTACTGTATATATTTATATATCGATTATATACACGATTATGAGCAAGTCAAAGCTGGTGACACGCAGTTAGCTGGTATTTCAATAATATATTCAATAACATTCTTCTCGGAGACGGTGGTTTGCACAGTCGACTCTAACAGTATGCCGATTTTAGATCGACCGTCTTATTCAAATCATGGGCCCGAAATCTGATAATTTCGCTTTCCACCTCGGTTTTATTGAAAAGGAACAAAAACGGGGTGGTAAAGGTTGCTACGGGAGTTCAACTTTCCCTCACTGTATAATTCTTACCTGGTCAAAATGAAAACAATATCAGTTATCCCTTTCGACTGAGTCTCCGGCCCTTCACTGCTAAACGGAGAACTTACTTCCTCTTTTTGCTTGCCTGTCCGTACCCAAAGCTCAGCTAGCCGAGACTGGTAATTGTCACAGTCCAATTTAAACCTAGGGCTAAACAATTTGTCAGAAAGGACATCAGTATTATGTCTGTGATTCTTTTACACAAATTCAATCAATTCTGTTAAGTAATTGCATTTTTAATCTTAGAGAAATCTCTTCTTACTTTTAAAAGTAATAAAAAAATTAATACCAGCCATCTGGAAATAAGGTTACATGTAGACAAAAACCAGAGATGGCTTATCAATGTAATCGTTCCTGACATGGCATCTCGACTTCAGTTGTTTTCTTACTGACATAAAGTCGTCTTTCCTACAAAATGTTTTCATGGCAACTGCTCAAATGAGCTTTTTTCCCCCCAAATGCTCCGACTACACGAATTTAAGCTACATGAATTTAATTTAGATTGGGAACAAGGTCCCACTCTTTTATTGTTGATCTCACTAGATACAACAGCTAATTTCTTTTTCGCTTATTTTCTTTTTCGCACTTCTCACTCCCTTCTGATTTTTTTGCTTCCCTGACAACTACAATCTTCAAAAATTGAAATGCGACGTCAATAGCCGCTTGTCCTATTCTCAACCAACCGATGCTCAATATTCTCTTTTGCTTTCACTTCCTGTAATGCTCTAGTAGCATTATTGCCTTGCAAGGGGTGAAACGATTTTCAAAAAATCATGATTTAGCACAAGGCAAGGAAGTTTGAATAGGGTTGAGCCGTTTACAAAATTGCCGGAAATGAGAAAACCCTGTTGATGGTTTTCATGATGATGAGGAAAAGGATGAGGATGAGGAGGAGTAGGACGAAAAATGGATCATAAGTATATTTGGTACAAATAAAAATCAATTCCTCTTATGGACCAAACGGAATAAAAATATTCTAAAATATCTCATATATTTACTATGTATTATTTCATTTTTGAAATTAGGAATTTTCAGTGTAATTTAACAATACCGAACTAGTGTTTTATAGATGGTCAGACAGTCGCGTACCACGGGAATTTGCGTACGAGACAATTGCGTACCACGGCATTTGCGTATCAGACAATTGCGTACCACGGCATTTGCGTACCAGACAATTTCGTACCACGGCATTTACGTACCAGACAATTGCGTACCACGGCATTTGCGTACCAGACAATTGTGTACCACGGCATTTGCGTACCAGACAATTGCGTACCACGGGAATTTGCGTACGAGACAATTGTGTACCCCGGCATTTGCGTATCAGACAATTGCGTACTACGGCATTGGCGTACCATACAATTGCGTACCACGGCATTTGCGTACCAGACAATTGCGTACCACGGCATTTGCGTATCAGACAATTGCGTTCCTTATACAAATGAGTCCCTGGATAATTACGTACCACTGGTAATTTTTTGAAGTTACCATATTTTCTTACTTGTTGCAAGGGTCCTGGGTATGAGGGTAAACTGCATCAGACGGCAAGGCCTCTGATTTGGGAGTCTTTCGGGAGCATGGAACCACTTCCTTAATTGCTGTTGTTCCCAGGTCCACTCTGACCCGGAGTGGTAGCACATTTAGGGTCCCAGCTATAGGCAAATAGTTGACCCCACCAAATTGGGGTCAAAAGACCATGAAGTATAAAAATAGATAACATATATCCATTACACATCAAATCACAGACCTATACTTATATCTCGACAGCAATGCTCACCAAAGATCAACAAGCAGTAAACAAATAACGAACAAATTCTGCAGTATTACATGACCCAAAAGAGTAGATATGATCCAAATGATTAGATATGACCCAAAAGGGTAGATATGACCCAAAAGGGTAGATATGACCCAAATGGTTAGATATGGCCCAAAAGGGTAGATATGACCCAAAAGAGTAGATGTGACCCAAATGGTTAGATATGGCCCAAAAGGGTAGATATGGCCCAAAAGGGTAGATATGACTCAAAAGGGTAGATATGACTCAAAAGGTTAGATATGCTAGTAAAACAAAAAACTAAACTAAACTAAAAAACTTTATTGCTTTTATTTATTTTAATTTTATTTTTACTTCAAGCAGATGTACGGATGGTTTGATGGATGTCGATACGGATCAAGAAATTGGAGAGATGAGTACGAATTCGTTTCTCTTCTTGACTTTTCCTTACGCTTTTGAGAAAAGTATAGATCAATCTACTCCACCCATATATGGGTTAAATAGTAAGATTAAAAAAATAATTGCTCTTGAAACGGAGGCGCCAGTTATTGGTTAACTGGGGTAGAAAGTGGCTTGTAATTTTAATGCCTCCAAAACGAAACTACTCTCCTTTAACCAGCATAGGGAAAATTTTCTACTTCTTAAAAAAAAAATACATTGCACCTTCTTGACTTAACTTTTCAACTGAAAATGTCTTGTAAATTTTAATGCCTCCAAAACGAAACTACTCTCCTTTTAACCACCGTAGGGAAACTTTCCTGCTTCTCCTTAAGTAAAGCACATTGCACCTTCTTGATTTCACTTTTTCAACTAAAAATGGCTTCTAAATTTTAATGCCTCCAAAACGAAACTACTCTCCTTTTAACCACCATAGGGAAACTTTCCTGCTTCTCCTTAAGTAAAGCACATTGCACCTTCTTGATTTCACTTTTTCAACTAAAAATGGCTTCTAAATTTTAATGCCTCCAAAACGAAACTACTCTCCTTTTAACCACCATAGGGAAACTTTCCTGCTTCTCCTTAAGTAAAGCACATTGCACCTTCTTGATTTCACTTTTTCAACTAAAAATGGCTTCTAAATTTTAATGCCTCCAAAACGAAACTACTCTCCTTTTAACCACCATAGGGAAACTTTCCTGCTTCTCCTTAAGTAAAGCACATTGCACCTTCTTGATTTCACTTTTTCAACTAAAAATGGCTTCTAAATTTTAATGCCTCCAAAACGAAACTACTCTCCTTTTAACCACCACGAGGAAACTTTCCTGCTTCACATTAAGTAAAACAAATTGCACCTTCTTGATTTCACTTTTTCAGCTGAAAATGGCTTGTAAATTTTTATGCCTCCAAAACGAAACCGCTCTCCTTTTAACCACCATAGGGAAACTTTCCTACTTCTCTTTAAGTAAAACACATTGCACCTTCTTGACTTCACTTTTTCAACTGAAGATGGCTTGTATATTTTAATGCCTCCAAAATGAAACTGCTCTCTATTTAACCATCATGATGAAACTTTCCTGCTTCTCCTGAAGTAAAACACATTACACCTTCTTGACTTCACTTTTTCAACTAAAATCGGCTTCTAAATTTTAATGCCTCCAATACGAAACTACTCTTCTATTAACCACCATAGGGAAACTTTCCTGCTTCTCCTTAAGTAAAACACATTGCACCTTCTTGATTTCACTTTATCAACTGAAAATGGCTTGTAAATCTTAATGCCTCCAAAACGAAACTACACTTCTTTTAACCACCACAGTGAAACTTTCCTGCTTTTCCTTAAGTAAAATACATTACACCTTCTTGATTTCACTTTTTCAACTGAAAATGGCTTGTCAATTTTAATGCCTCCAAAATGCAACTACTCTCCTTTTAACCACCATAGGGAAACTTTCCTGCTTCTTAAGTAAAACACATTGCACCTTCTTGATTTCACTTTTCAACTGAAAATGTATTGTAAATTTTAATGCCTCCAAAACGAAACTGTTCTCCTTTTAACCACCATAGGGAAACTTTCCTCTCTGTCATCAGCATGTCTAATGCTAGTCTCCTGGAGAGTAACACACTGCGCCTCCTTGGCCCCACTTTGTATCCGACCTGAAGTGTAACGATTACATAGAATTTATGTCTGCAATGTAATCGGTCATTATTTAGTCGATTTTTCACCGACGTGACATGTCTTCCCTCTGCCTTTTCTACAAATATTTTTTGCTAACTTCTCTGACCAGCATTTTTTACTGGTCCCCAAGTTACATGAATTTAACCGTGCCTCTAAGGTAGGCCTCTAAGTTTCATCTTTTTATCGCTTAGATAGTTAAATATAAGTTTGGAACAGTTTTTTCTTTCGCATTTCTTCCCTATGGAACTCCCTTCCTTGTATTTATTTTACTGATAGCTCCAATCTCAAAAAACTAAAGACGACGTCAATTGAACTTTTTTTATCTTCTTGATTCCCGTTCATTTTTTATCCTTTTTTCAATGCCTTCTGTACCCAGTCTTGCTTGGGGTAAAAAAAAAAAAAAAAAAAAAAACAATGAGAAATTCTTCTTCTTCTTTTATGTTTCAGGACGTAGGCGATCATAGCCTTCCACGTCTCCCTATCCCTGGTGAATCTCAGCAAGCTTTCCTTTGTTACACTGGGCAACCCCCGTTCCGCCATCCTCCCACACATGCTAGTTACATGCTGCTTTCCCCTGTCTCTTTTTCCCCTCTATCTGGCCTGTTAGTATCAGGTTCTCCAAGCCCCCCTTCCTCATTGCATGTTCCAGAAACTTTAGCTGTTTCTTTCTGATGCTCAGTATTAATTTCCTTTTCGTTTCCATCCTTTCCAAAACCTCATCATTGCTCACATGTTCGATCCATGATATCCGAAGCATCCTTCTGTAGAACCACATTTCAGTTGCTTCAATTTTTTTTCCTTCATCTTTGATGATATTGTCCGGTATTCACTGCCATATTGAAGGACTGACATCACATAGCAATCCAGTACTCTCTTCTTTGTTTCTAGAGAAATTGTCCTGTTTCTTAATACTTGACTGAACTTCTGGAATGCATCCTTATGCTTTTAGATCTCAGTAATATAAATGTATAGAAACTGCTGTGACCAGAAAGTGAGGGTTCAGTTTATATATTGATTGTAATATGGAACTGATTCTCTACTTGATATCTAGCATCCTTCTGTAGAACCACATTTCAGCTGCTTCAAGTTTTTCCTTCATTTTTTATGATATTGTCCAGTATTCGTTGCTATATTGAAGAACTGACATCACATAGCAATCCAGTACCCTTGTCATTATTTCTAGTGAAATTTTATTAGTAACGCAATATACTCGCAAAATAAAGTGTTATTCTTACAATCCAACATGTTTTTCGGCTTTAAATAACTCTAAAGTATTGGGAAACCGGAAAAGTTCAGCTCCTGCGATCGGATTTGTCCTTTTCAACAAATTCTTATACTCACCTCTCAAAACTATTGCAAACTCTTTCATCATCATCATTCTGCAGCCTCGGCCGAGATAGAACTCATTACACCCTTCCAGTATTCCCTATGTGTCATAGTTCCTTTAAGGTCTTCCTTGGCGATAGATGTATCTCTGAGTATCCTGTCTGGAAAGGTTAATTTACGAGATCGATTGTGAGATGATGGGTGCCTCCATAATACAAACGATGAAACAAGTTCATCTGTGGCACGTGCACAATGCCCAGCAAACTGGACACGTCTCTTTTGAACTAAGGTTGATACTCTTGGTAGGTCTCCATATATCATTTCTAGAGTTGGGTGGTGTCACCATGAAAGATTAAGTACTCTTCTGAGAAGACGAGTATAACATCCATCTAAACGTTGTTTTGCTGAAAGAGTCCAAGTTTTAGATCCATAGAGTAAGACTGGTTCACTAAGTGCGCGAAAAACTTGGATTTTGATCTTACGATCAAGATTGGATTTCGAGATCTTATCCATTTTGTTACAAACAGTCCATGCTATGCCTTTTCTGATATCAAAGTCTTTTTCAGAATTCTTGAGGTGTGATCTTAGACATTTGTAGTCTTCAACGCGTTTAAGGATGTTTTTCGAGAAAGTTTTAATTTCATGATTGCTGCGCATGTTGATTGGCATACACTCAGTTTTGGTTTCATTCAGGTGAAGCCCTGAACAGTTTGCTGCTGATGCAAAAGAAGATAGGAATACCTGAGCACTAAGGAGTAGTAAGCAGTAAGTAATAGGCACTAAGGAGTAGTAAGAACTCTTTAGAGTATAGAGCCCCATAGTCATTCTCTTGCTCTTAGACGGTGACACCCTGAGAAATGATTGCCTTTTACTATTATATCCATTTAATGACTGATTGTTTCCTCGAATTCATTAAAATGTTTTGGACTACATACAGAAGAGGATGTGCGTTGTGGTACAGTGGATATCGGCTCGGAACGAGAAGCCGGGGAGCCGAGTTCGAATTCCAGTTGAACCCATTGTATTCACTTACGCGCAAATACCCTTGGGAAAGGTATTAATCCGTCTCTTTCTTCCAGTTATGGGTTAAATAATAGGACAGATTGGGTTCTATAGCCTTGGTCGGCAACCAGTCTACCGCAGAAAGCAATGGCAA
Organism: Ascarosepion bandense; assembly: GCA_037127315.1. Taxonomy (NCBI): domain Eukaryota; kingdom Metazoa; phylum Mollusca; class Cephalopoda; order Sepiida; family Sepiidae; genus Ascarosepion; species Ascarosepion bandense. The sequence goes on from JBBBDQ010002418.1 coordinate 82,715, forward strand.
CCTACTGCGGGATAATCTTCTGCCCAGTCAGTCATGTCTCTTTCGAGACATGATCGCCCAATCGTGTATCATGTATGGCACTTAACTGACTGACAGAAGATGGTGCTTCTATATAGAAGATGGAGCTTGCGGCTACATGACGTTCAAACATGGCTTTTTGTCTGATCACAGATGTTAAGCAACATTGAGCCAGGTTAGTAACTAGATGGATGACTGCTTGGAAATACCAGGTACTCTAAAGCTAGCAAGCGCAACTAGTATAATGGATAACGTTTCAAAGTCGGAGAACAGGGTTCTAGTTCCGGCCGGGTTTCGTTTTATATACTGACGCGCAAATAACTTTGTCAAAGCTTCTCTCAACTATGGGTCAATTAATAGAGCTTGTATACGTAAAATCGAGGATGTGCGTTGTGGTACAGTGGAAATCGGCTCGGAACGAGAAACCGGGGAACCGAGTTCGAATTCCAGTTGAATCCATTGTCTTCACTTACGCGCAAATACCCTTGGGAAAGGTATTAATCCGTCTCTTCCTTCCAGTTATGGGTTAAATAGCAGGACAGATTGGGTTCTATAGCCTTGGTCGGCAACCAGTCTATCGCAGAAAGCAATGGCAATCTTCTGCCCAGTCAGTCATGCCTCTTTCGAGTCATGATCGCCCAAGCGTGTATCATGTGTGGCACTTAACTGACTTATACGTAAAATCATTATCATCTAAAAAATAATTTTAAAATATTTTGATAAGCCGTTAAAGAAAATTAATCAGCATTTAGTGAAGGCAGTTTGTATCGGCGGGAGTGGAGGGTCAATATCGTGAGGATATAAATGACAAGTTGGGTACAAGATAGAGTTTAAGGGTTGCTTCGTTGGTTCCTCATTTTTCTATTTCTTCACAGAAACTCTGTTGTGATTCTTGGTGGGGGGTCATCAATTTATTTTCAAAGACGCTTCGTGGGAGATGTGGATATTTATATTGATTCGGTCAGGTAAGTGCCATACGTGATACACGCTTTTGGTGATCATGTCTCGAAAGAGACATAACTGACTGGGCAGAAGGTATTCTCGCAGTAGGTTGCCATTATAGGTTGCCAGCCAAGGCTATTGAACCCAATCTGTTATTTAATCTATAGCTGGAGGGAAGAGACAGACGGAATTTTCTCAAGGGTATTTGTGCGTAAGTGGATGCAACGAATTCAACTGAAATTCGAACTCGGCTCTCCGATTTCTCAATCCGAGCTGATGTCCATTGCATGTGATGGCATCCTGTCGTACTGTCGTTAATATAATCTTCAATGTTGTGGATGTGCGTTGTGGCTCCGGATGTGCGTTGTGGCGCAGTGGATGTCGGCTCGGAACGAGAAATCGGAGAGCCGAGTTCAAATTCCAGTTGAATTCCTCGCATTCACTTACGCGCAAATACCCTTGGGAAAGGTATTAATTCGTCTATTCCCCCAGTTATGGGTTAAATAATAGGACAGATTGGGTTCTATAGCCTTGATCGGTAACCAGTCTACCGCAGAAAGCAATGGCAACCTACTGCGGGATAATCTTCTGCACAGTCAGTCTTTCGAGACATGATCGCCCAAAGTGTGTATGACGTATGACATTTAACTGACTGACTGCTCGGTAGGACAGTAGTTCTGATCTTTAAAGCTAAAATCTACAACTAAACGCGATATCCCCAGACATTAGAGAGAAAATTCCACACCGTTATATTTTATAAGTGTTTAATTCGGAATTCACTGTAGATGATGCGATTTGACATACCCCTGATGAAGGCCGAAGCGTACAATAACTGAAACGTTGTGATAACAACAATGAAGATTAGGACAATATTCTGTATGTAAATAGGCTAAATAATAAGTCATCATCCGAGAAATTCAGACGGAAAAGTTAACATGAGTGAACACTACCTCCCCTAAACCGGTTCACCTTTTTTTCATTTCTTCTCTAAATTCAGGGACTCTTTCATCACTTGCTCCTGACAAGCACTTCTTATTCCTTTGAAATGCTAAATTTTTTCCCAAACCCAGACCACCCACCAGCTTCCTCGTCCTTTTCCCCCCACCATTGGAACAAAGAGGAAAATATTATATCGGCCCCGGCTTTAATGAAGATGTATTAGTTGTAGCCATTACTGTCCGTTGGCTTTTTCTCCCTTGCTCGCGTTGCATAGTGTGTCGACCACCCTAACCCCAATTTATCTCAATTCAACTCTGTCCATCTGCCAGTGGTCCGGAGTAAAATATAAGTGGCCAGAGGAAAAAGAAAAATGCTGTCACTAATAGAAACACACTCACACACGCATATATACAGTACTGTGCAAAAGTATTAGGACAAGAACTATTTTATATTTTATGAGGTATATTGACAGAAATAAAACAATTTAATTAAAGTAATTTTATTTGATTTACTCAACAAATGCTTTAACAAGAAAAAATACTTGTTACAAAATAAATTTAATATTTAGTATAATAGCCTTTCACTTTGAAATAATAAAATAATTGCGACAATTTACCAATCGCACCTAGTGTATATATATATATATATATAAAGTACTGAGTAAAAGTATTAGAACAAGAACTATTTCATATTTTATGAGGCATAATGACAGAAAATAAACAATCTAATTAAAGTAATTTTATTTGATTTACTCAACAAATGCTTTAACAAGAAAAAATACTTGTTACAAAATAAATTTAATATTTAATAGCCTTTCACTTTGAAATAATAAATTAATTGCGACAATTTATCAATCGCACCTAGTATATATGTATATATATATATAAATGTATATACACTCACACACACACACACACACACACACACATATATATATATATATATATATATATATATATATTCAGAACTGAGTAAAAGTATTAGAACAAGAACTATTCTATTTTTTATGAGGCATATTGATAGAAAATAAACAATTTAAATTAAAGTAATTTTATTTGATTTACTCAACAAATGATTTAACAAGAAACATACTTGTTACAAAATAAATTTAATATTTAGTATAATAGCCTTTCGCTTAGATCACAGCCTTCATTCTGTCAGGCATTGACATCGCAAGTTTCTTCAGTCTATCTAATAGTATCTCCTGCCAAGCAGCTTGTATTTGTTCCCAAAGTCTGTCTTACGAAATAACATTATATTTATCAATTCGAGAGGAGGGAATAAGAAAAAAGTCAGTCATATCCAAGGATGATAGAATAATGAGTAGCTTCAGGACATCTTGCTTAATAGAAAATCGGAAAAATTAAATATAACTTATTTTTAATACACTTCTTTTACATATGGTTTTAAATAATCAATATTTATTAGCAATTTACTTGGCTTTTCACCCTGTATTTGAATATCAGTGAGGTTTTTAGGAAAACCACACCTGTACTAATACTTTTGCACACTACCGGTAGTGTGCAAAATTGTTAGGACAGGGGTGATTTCAAACTTTATTTTACTATAAACTCAAGTATAAAATGAACGAAGATTTATCTTTAGACTGAAGTATAAAAACCACAAACTGTACGAATATTTGAATTTCAGTGTTAGTTTTTAGAAAAATCACCTCCTGTCCTAATACTGTTGCACACAATCTGTAGAGTGTGAAAGTGTTAGGGGTGATTTTAAACTTTATTTTGATGCCTCATAAAAATAAAATAGTTCTTGTCCTAATACTTTTGCACAGTACTGTAACTGTATCTAAATATTAACATTCGTCGATTTTACACTTTATAGCAATGGCAACCTACTGCGAGATAAGCTTCTGCCCAGTTAGTCATGTCTCTTTCGAGACATGATCGCCCAAGCGTGTACCACGTATGGCACTTAACTGACTGACTATTGGTAAATATTAGTTGAGGTTTTTTATGCTTTAGCTACACATTAGTCGAGTTTATACTTTAGTCAATAGGTAAATGCTGTTGGTGTTTATATTTGGCTCATTGATACACACGATTTTTTAGTCTTCTTTTCTTTTTTTTTAATCATATCACCCCAAGCAAGGCGGTAACGCCAGTGATGTGCAGGGGGCTACATAGAAGTGAAAAGATTGGAAAAGAGAAAGCCGGAAACCGCATCCTAAACACTAAACAACGGATGAGCCTCTTCACCTGTTCGATAGACGTGGGTGGAGTGTGAACCGGGCGATATCTACTCCAATTGAAAAAAAAAAGTGAAAAGATTGGAAAAGAGAAAACTGGAAAACGCATCCTAAACAGGAAACAAGGTTTCCGGTTTTCTCTTCCAATCTTCTCACTTTTTTTTCAAATGGAGTAGATAGACTAAACTATCGCCCGGTTCACACTCCACCCACGTCTATTGAACAGGTAAACTGCACATCAGTGGCGTTACCGCCTTTCTCGGGGTGATATGAATAAAAATAATGTCATGGTGGCATCAACAATTCAATGGATTGAACTGTTCCATCTACTACATATACTTCCCCTCACAAGAGGATAAGCAGAAGAGAGAGAAGAGGGATAGGCAGAGTTAGAGAAGAGACATAGTGAGATAGCCAACACTGCTACCGTGCAACCATTGCGAGTCCCAACCCGTATTTATTGTTCTACAAACAGAGTTCCAAGTATTTGTATTTTGCTGTTTAATATATATATATATATATATATATATATATATATATATATATATATCGTTATTTACTAATTTGACTGCTGTTGTATTATTTCTTGCTAGACTTCTTAACCGAGTCCACGACAAACTGAATATTGGTCATGTTTATTCTTGAGTTTATAGCTAAAGATAGGTCGAGTTTATATTTCTGTCTATAGAAAAACATTGGTTGAATTTATACTTGAGCAAAAAATTGAGTTTAAAGGTCAGCAATGTAAGAGTTTATTGTTGGGACCTACCTACAAATGGACTCGTCCACACCTTTATAATATGACTACCAATTCTGGGTGGGAAGTCACTGAGTAGTAGACTTGCCTCTGCTACTGTTGACACTGTCAGCACTCTGCCTTCGGTAGAGGGCGCTCTCTGCTTCCGAGCAGAGAGCACAAACCCAGTCGTGGTTCCGCCGGAGGGCAGAACCACGACTCGGTAAAAATAGACAGACATATTTTTGGCCCGGCTATATGGCCGGGAACTCCCACTTTAAGATGACCATGTGTCACATCCGGCCTTTTGTGGGGAGGCTAGTGAATATAGTCACTGAGTAGTAGACTTGCCTCTGCTACTGTTGACACTGTCAGCACTCTGCCTTCGGTAGAGGGCGCTCTCTGCTTCCGAGCAGAGAGCACAAACCCAGTCGTGGTTCCGCCGGAGGGCAGAACCACGACCCGGTAAAAATAGACAGACATATTTTTGGCCCGGCTATATGGCCGGGAACTCCCACTTTAAAATGACCATGTGTCACATCCGGCCTTTTGTGGGGAGGCTAGTGAATATAGTCACTGAGTAGTAGACTTGCCTCTACTACTGTTGACACTGTCAGCACTCTGCCTTCGGTAGAGGGCGCTCTCTGCTTCCGAGCAGAGAGCACAAACCCAGTCGTGGTTCCGCCGGAGGGTAGAACCACGACTCGGTAAAAATAGACAGACATATTTTTGGCCCGGCTATATGGCCGGGAATACCCACATTAAAATGACCATGTGTCACATCCAGCCTTGCGTGGGAAGGCTAGTGAATATAGTCACTGAGTAGTAGACTTGCTTCTGCTACTGTTGACACTGTCAGCACTCTGCCTTCGGTAGAGGGCGCTCTCTGCTTCCGAGCAGAGAGCACAAACCCAGTCGTGGTTCCGCCGGAGGGTAGAACCACGACTCGGTAAAAATAGACAGACATATTTTTGGCCCGGCTATATGGCCGGGAATACCCACATTAAAATGACCATGTGTCACATCCGGCCTTGCGTGGGAAGGCTAGTGAATATAGTCACTGAGTAGTAGACTTGCTTCTGCTACTGTTGACACTGTCAGCACTCTGCCTTCGGTAGAGGGCGCTCTCTGCTTCCGAGCAGAGAGCACAAACCCAGTCGTGGTTCCGCCGGAGGGTAGAACCACGACTCGGTAAAAATAGACAGACATATTTTTGGCCCGGCTATATGGCCGGGAATACCCACAGTAAAATGACCATGTGTCACATCCAGCCTTGCGTGGGAAGGCTAGTAAATACAGTCACTGAGTAGTAGACTTGTCTCTGCTACTATTGACACTGTCAGCTCTCTACCTTCGGGTGGAGAACTGACTGGGTAGAATCACAACTGGGGAAAGATAGTCAGAAATCTTTGGCCGGCCTATATGGCCCGGAAGACCCACATTAAAAAAACCTTGTGTCACATTTTGCCTTACGTGGAGAGGTGACTAAATACTGTCACTGAGTAGTAGACTTGTCTCTGCTACTATTGACACTGTCAGCCCTCTGCCTTCAGGTGGAGAGCGCTCTCTGCCTTTGGGCAAAGAGCACTAACCCAGTCGTGGTTCCACCGAAGGGTAGAATCACGACTGGGGAAAGATAGACATATTTTTGGCCGGGCTATATGGACCCGATGACCCACATTAAAAAGACGTGTGTCACATTTTGTCTCAAGTGGGGAAGTAACTAAATACTGTCACTGAGTAGTAGCCACAGAATGAGGAAATGAGTGAGTCAGGACGCCTGCGAGAGAAAGTACTCGCCAGTTCACGTTTACCTTTGTACTACGTTTCTCGAGAATATAGTATTCAACCTTATATCCGAGTCCGCGTTATTTTTCTATGGCCCTTCGGTCATAACAGATTTTATAATTTAACCTGGAAGTGAATGTTTGTCAAGTTTAGACTTGTGTCTTTAGGTAAACATTGTTAAATTTTGTACTTGAAACGAATGAGAAATATTGAACGTGAGTTTAAAGGAAAACGTTTGTCGAATTTATTTTTAGGTAAATATTGGTCTCGTTTCTACTTGATTATATTGGCAAATATTGATTAATATATAATTAAGTCTGCAGTTAAACCATTGTTAAGGTTATACTCAATATTCTAGGCTTTTTTTTAGTTTATAGTTGAGTAAGTAAACAATGATTCGATTTCTTCTTCAGGCCTGCACTTGTATACTAGAGAAAGTTGATAGTAGAGTCTAAATATTAATAGCAGTAGAATTTATACGATAGCCTTAGTTACCTGCAATAAATCGCTGAAAAAACAGCATAGTATGAAGGAAAAAGGCCCCAAACTTAAAATAAAAACAAAGTTTTATCGACAAAATGTTTACGTTATTGTTAAGAGGATAGATCAAATTATTTTTTGATTAATTTTTAAATTTTTAAAATTATTTCTAACACGTTAAAATTTTTGGTAGAATATATTGTTTTTCCTTCGTCCGTGAGTGAGGTAATTTTATGGGGTTTATAACGGCAAACGTCTTTGATAGACACATTAATTTGAAAATTCGTGCAAAAATCAAATAATGGTAAAATTATGATTAACATTTCAGAACTTATTCATAATTGACTGCAATCGTTATTGAAATAATTATTTTTAGAAAATATTAGTAAAAATATTTTTTTACATATGTTAACACCCACCACCAATTAAATTCTGGAAATGTCTAAAAATTCGCCATTTTTCCCCATAAACCTAATATTAATTAAATTCAGAATTAATAAAGAAATGCTTTTTGTTTTTGTTTTTTTTGTTTTTTTGTTTTTTTTTTCAAAATTAGCCCATTTTTAGAAAATCTGCTCTTAGAAAATTGCGATAACAAAAATGCTATAAATCTGTGCTATTTTTTTTATTTAGATAGACTTTTAAAGTTTTTTTAGATTGATTTTATAGTTTGAAACGTTATTTTTAGTGCTTATTCATATTTAATATTTGAATAGACGCTCTATTTATTGATTAAACAGTACATAAGTACAATGATATAAATTAAGAATATCATAGTCTGAAAAGAAAAAAACCATGAATAATGAATTCTTACAAGAATTGTTTCCATTTTTATTATTTTCTATTATAATAATTTACAAAGTTTCATTTTTTTTTTTAAATTTCCTCCTTCATCGTTAACGCTAGGGCGTGAAATTAATACATGAAGACTACATTTACTAATCGAAAATTTAAAAGCTTAATACAAATAATTTAACCAATGGATTTTTAAAATAGTTAAAATATTTTAATTGTGTGCATGCCGATTACCCGTATGATATGGCTGTACGGGATATTTATCATTAAAAGGTCACGTGATTCAAGGGTTATCCCTCTTACAGGAAAAGATTCCCTATAATGAACATTCGTGTTCAATGCTAAATTCTTTTCATTTCCACGTGTTTCTTAATCACTCAACATCAGGCTTCCAAAATCCCGCTTTCAAAATTTAAAGTAATTTACTTCCTAGTTTCATCATCTTTTACACTAATTGTGAATGTAGGTCAGTCAGTTAAGTGCCATACGTGAAACGAGCTTGGGCGATCATGTCTCGAAAGATATATGACTGACTGGGCAGAAGATTATCCCGCAGTAGGTTGCCATAGCTTTCTGCGGTAGACTGGTTGCTAGCCAAGGCGATAGAACCCAATCTGTCCTGTTATTTAACCCATAACTGGAAGGAAGAGACGAATTAATACCTTTCCCAAGGGTATTTGCGCGTAAGTGAATTCAGTGAATTCAACTGGAATTTGAACTCGGCTCCCCGATTTCTCGTTCAGAGCCGATATCCACTGCACCACAACGCAACGAATGTTGGTACCTTACAGAAATTTCTATTTTTATAACCAGTCTTTGATCTGTTTTTGTTGTACATTTCAATAGTGTTTTTGCTAATCCTACCATTGAAATTATATTTTTTTTATTCTTAAATTCCTTTTTAGCATAACATTTCATAAACTGAGTTAGTTCGGTTATTTCAATTTAATTCTTTCCAATTAAATTGTAAAATTATTTTGAAAGTAAGTTTTATATTATTTTAATTTTTATTTATCAAAAAGCATATTCAAACGTATGGTTATAAAGCTAAACTAACTAAAATTCAAACAAAATATTATGTAACTGCTGAAAATATGTTAAATTTTTAATTTTACTAAGTAGTCAAAAACCAAAAATAGAAATGTTTGATTACGTTTACATAAAATTATGTCATGTCTGGTCGCCATACTTAGTGCTGTTGACAATCATTCGTCACCTCAGATGATCCTGATAAGAGAACTACCGTGATTAAGAAACGCTTTTATCATATATTTCAGAGAGTAAGCAAGTAATAACTGTTTCAAATTAAAATAAGGTAAGTTTAAATTTGCTAATTTCATAAAATAATGTTTCAGCGATGTATATTTCATTTATGCAAGATTTTTCAAGGCCGAGAATTGGCTGCTGTTTACAAAAAATGCAAAATGGCCGAAAAATTGAAATTTTTTAAAAGTAAAAAAATTTTAGCTTCCAATCAATATAATTTTGGTTTGATATAATTTTCTTACTGGAATTAGTAAATTTAATCTCTTGGCGTTCAATTAAAGTTAAAATTAAAACTTCAAGAAATCTTTTTATTTTTAAAAATTCAATTTAAATTTAGGTATCGAAAATGAGTGGAGATACCTAGTAGTTACCTCCACTAAATCGCTGAAAACCAACGTAGTATGAATTAAAAAAAGGCTCCAAACTTAATAAAAACGAACTTTTTCCATCAAAATGTTTATATTATTATTAAGAGGAAAGATCAAAGTAATTTTAATTATTCTTTAAAAATTTTTAATCCCTTCTAACATGTTGGAATTTTTGGCAGAAAATCTTGTTTTGATTTGAGTTAGCGAGCAACCAAAACATTACGACTATTTACAATGGAAAACGTAAAAATTACACCACCCACTTTTTTCCGGTAACACACACATTAATTTTAAAATTCTCGCAAAAATTAAATAATAGTCGGATTTTAATGAAATTTCCGGATTTATTCACAAATAAATTAAATTATTTTTGAAATTATTATTTTCTAAAAATCTTGGTAAAAATATTTTTTACCTCCCCTTCACGTAAATCCATGAAATTTTAATAAATTTTAATTTGTTGCGGCCTATAATTTTATTAGTTAAACGCAGGACTCATTGAGGAATATAAATCATCTATTTAATTTTTTAAAAATTTAGCCTCTCTATGCGAAAATCTGCTTCGAAAATAAAATAAAAAAGGCATTAAAACTCTGATATTATTTAATTTGATAAGCTTTTAATTACTTGAATAAATAATAAAAATTAAAGACATTATAGTCTGAAAAAAATTTCGATTACTAATGAAATTTTAAAAGAATTCTTTTCATTTTTTATTATAATAATTTATAAAATTTCAAAAATATTTGAAAAATCATCAAGGATTTGTTGCAGTTAGATTTTTTAGTTAAGAATTGATGATTATATTGCCTATCGAAAATTGAAAAGTTAATAAAAATTGTCTGGCTTTCATATTTTTAAAATAATTTAATTTTGTGTGTGTGTGTGTGTGTGTGTGTGTGTGTGTGTGTGTGTGTGTGTGTGTGTGTGTATTTGAATTTTTTTTATATGGTAATTTCTATGTTCAAATTAAAATGTCAGAGTTTCCTCCCTTACCCGAAAAAAATTGTACAATTTTGTCACTTATAAACACCATACACTTTTATCTTATCTCTAATCGGGAACTTGTCAACACATACAGATAGGTCAAGAGTTCAAATCTCTGGTTAAGAAATATTTTTATTCTAAATTTCGCGCTATAAATAAGTAATTACTTAAATAATTAACTTATGTTTATAAATGTGTCGATCGCTCAAAAATGGGACAGAAACTTAAATGGAAAAAGAAAAAGAAAAAAAGAAAGGGTAAATAGAGAAAATTGGTGCCATGATATAATATTCGACTTTTCCAAAAGTTTTTCAAACAATTCTTTAAAAAATTTCCGTAAAAAATAATATGGTCTGACTATTGTTGGGATTAAATTAGTTTATTTTAAATTCTATTACTGGAATGAAAGTGAAGAAATATTTTCTTGTTGGGGGTATAAAAGAAACCTTTAAAAATAAAGTATGCATATATATATATATATATATATATATATATATATATATATATATATATATATAAGTAAATGGTATCATGGCTGATACTAAGAACTACAATTATACCTAATTAAAGTAAAACTCTAAGCAAAAACAAAAACAAAAGGGCTGAAAACCTGAATTTGATCAAATCCGATAGGATATCGGAGTATCGATTTCCAATATTGGAGTCAAACAAGTCATCCAAGGCTAAACTAACCTAAGTAAGTCCATGGAAACTTATCGTACCCATCGGAAGTCAATTTGGAGAAGTGAGCCATATTGATGGTTTTTGATCAGATTCGATAGAATATCGGGGGTATCGATTTCCGATATCGGGGAAAATGAGTTGTCTAAGAAGATCTACTAATGTTTGAAACTAAAAACTATAATTTTATCAAGTTAGAGCAGATTCTGCAGCAAAAACTACGATAAAAGGGCTAAAATCCTGATCTTGATCAGACCTGATCGGATATCGGGTTATCGATTTCCAATATCGGAGGGAAATCGGAAAAAATAAATAAACCATGGCCTGACCGGAAACCTAAAGAATATTTGTGTGAAGTTTGGCGAGAATCAGATAAAATTGTGTATTTGTATAAAGGACAGACAGACAAACAGACAGACACAAACATCTTGCCTTTCATATATATGTAGATTCTTCATGATTATACTGGAGTCTTTAGTTATCATCTTTCGCGTTTATACTTGAGGCTTAAGCAAACATTCTTCGTGTTTACATTTGAGTCTCTTGGTCAACATTGATCATGTTTTTACTTGTGATTTTAGATAAACCTTCGTCAAATTTTTACTTTTGTCTTTAGGTAACAATTGGTCGAGTTTGCTATTTTTCTAATGTTTAATATTGATCGAGTTTATACTTGAGATTTTAGGGAAGCGTAAGCCGAGTTTTACCGTGTCTATAAAAACTTTTCTATAAACTTTTAAAAAGCTGTTTATACTTGAGTCTATTATTGTATTATACATTGGCTGAGTTTATACTTAAGTTTATAGGTAAACATTGGTTGTTGTTTATACTTGAGTCTGTAAGCAAACATTGGTAGAGTTTATACTTGAGTATATAGGTAAACTTTATACTTGAGTCTATAGGTAAATATGGTTGAGTTTATACTTGAGTCTATAGGTAAACATTAGTTGAGTTTAGACTTGAGTCTATAGGAAAACATTAGTTGAGTTTATACTTGAGTCTATAGGTAAACATTAGTTGCGTTTATACTTGAGTCTATAGGTAAACATTAGTTGCGTTTATGCATGAGTCTATAGGTAAACATTAGTTGCGTTTGAACTTGAGTCTATAGGTAAACATTAGTTGCGTTTATACTTAATTCTATAGGTAAACATCAGTTGAGTTTATACTTGAGTCTATAGGTAAACATTGGTTGCGCTTATACTTGAGTCTATAGGTAAACATTAGTTGAGTTTATACTTGAGTCTATAGGTAAACATTAGTTGCATTTATACATGAGTCTATAGGTAAACATTAGTTGCGTTTGAACTTGAGTCTATAGGTAAACATTAGTTGAGTGTATACTTGAGTCTATAGGTAAGCACCAGTTGAGTTTATACTTGAGTCTATAGGTAAATATTAGTTGCGTTTATACATTAGTCTATAGATAAACATTAGTTGCGTTTGAACTTGAGTCTATAGGTAAACATTAGTTGCGTTTATACTTGATTCTATAGGTAAACATTAGTTGCGTTAATACTTGAGTCTATAGGTAAACATTAGTTGCGTTAATACTTGAGTCTATAGGTAAACATTAGTTGCGTTAATACTTGAGTCTATAGGTAAACATTAGTTGCGTTAATACTTGAGTCTATAGGTAAACATTAGTTGCGTTAATACTTGAGTCTATAGGTAAACATTAGTTGCGTTAATACTTGAGTCTATAGGTAAACATTATATAGATAACATTCCGCCTGCGCTTTTTTATTGTGAATGGTTATAATTGAGTCTGCATAACAAAATACATTGTCCGGTTTCTTATGAATAGAGCACGCAGCAGAATCCGGCCAGAGATAGGACAAGAACAGTGCGAGTTCGATAAAGACATCGGAACAAGGAACACGATATTTATGATCAGAATGCTATTAGAAAGAACAACACAAATGCAGAAGAACCTGTACCTGTGCTTTATCAGTCAGTTAAGTGCCATACATAATACACGCTTTGGGCGATCATGTCTTGAAACAGACATGACTGATTGGGCTGATGATTAACCCACAGTAGGTTGCTATTGCTTTCTGTGGTAGACTGTTTGCCAACCAAGGCTATAGAACCCAATCTGTCTTGTTATTTGACTCATAGCTAGTGGGAAAAGAGATGTATTATATTATTAAGTAGTAATTAGTGCTGGATCAGTTTATTACTTCATAATAATAGAAAATCTATCCCCTACTTTATGACCAGTAGAAGCCTTAATCATGATTCCAACTATTATTTTCAGTCAATCAATTAAGTACCATACTTGATACACGCTTTGGACAATCATATCTAGAAAGAAACATGACTGACTGGGTAGAAGATTATCCCGCAGTAGGTTGCCATTGCTTTTTGCGATAGATTGGTTACCAGCCAAGGCTATAGAGCCCAATTTGTCCTGTTATTTGAATCATAGCTAGAGGGAGAAGAGGTGTATTATATTATTAAGTAGTAATTAGTGGGGGATTAGTTTATTACTTCATAATAATAGAAAACCGATCCCCTACTTTATGACCAGTACAAACCTTAATCATGATTCCAACTATTATATTCAGTCAATCAATTACTTCATAACAATAGAAATCCGATCCCCCACTTTATGCCCACTAGAAGCTTTTTTTTCCAACTATTATATTCAGTCAGTCAGTTAAGTGACATACGTGATACACGCCCAAAACGACATGACTGACTGGGCAGAAGATTATCCCGCAGTAGATTGCCATTGCTTTCTGCGGTAGATTGGCTGACAGCCAAGGCTATAGAACCCAATTTGTCTTATTATTTAACCCAAAACTGGAGGGAATAGACAGATTAATACCTTTCCCGAGTGTATTTGTGCGTAAGTGAATGCCATGAATTCAATTGGAATTCGAACTCGGCTCTCCGATTTGTCGTTTCGTGTCGATATCCACTGCACCACGCTGGGCTTTATAGTCTATGCAAATAGGGTTGGCAAAGCACGCCACAAAAACTTGTCAAAAAAGCTCGGAAACCTCAACATATTCAGGAAAGACATTACAATAATCAAGAACCAAACCGTTTACATACGGACAGGAAAGGAATTCAGCAGATATACAAAAATAGAAATATACGTAAGTAGGTGTTTATTAACGGATCTATTCGACCTATACATCAAAGCAATTCTGAGAGGGTCCTGGGCATGACGGTAAACTGCATCCAGCAGCAAGCCCTCTGATTGAGAGGTTGTGAGGAGCATAGAACCACCTCTTAATTGCTGTTGTTCTCAGGTCCACCCTGACCCGGACTGGTAGCACCTGTTAGGGTCCTAGCTATGGGCAAATAGTTAACCCTCAAACTGGGGTCAAAACACTATGAAAATATAAAAATATTTTTATAGAAAAAAATACATTTTGAAGAAAAAATTATCATCACAACACATTTTTGAAAAAAAAAGCTTATTCTTGCCAAACATATTTGAATACATTTTCAGTTTTCTAAAATAAAAAAAGAAGAAAAAGAAAACAAAAAAATTCGTTAAAATCTGACTAAATCAACTTCTCACTGTAACCGAACATTAAAAAAATACCTTAAAACCCCACCTTTTTGGCATTAAATAACCCACAGAGGTGTTGATATGCCGTTAAACAAAACTCAAACTGAAACTGACTAAATGAACATTCTCACTATAACTGAACATTAAAAAAATACCTTAAACCCCCAATTTTTTGGCATTAAATAACCCACAGAAGTGTTGATATGCCGTTAAACAAAACTCAAACTCCCACTCAAACAATTCTGAGGGAGCTAATGAGGAATCCTTGCCAGGATTTGTAATTGGCGGACGCAATCTCAACAATAGGCGGACGACACAATACTGGTAGCTGAAGCTTATGGCCTTATCACGTTGAATACCCCCGCTTCTTGCTCGATCACCGAAGTTAAGCAACGTTGAGCCTGGTCAGTACTTATATGGGTGACCGCTTGGGAATACTAGGTGCTGTAAGCGTTTATTAGCTTACGGTCATATCACGTTGAATACCCCCGCTTCTCGCTCGATCACCGAAGTTAAGCAACGTTGAGCCCGGTCAGTACTTAGATAGATAACCGCTTGGGAATACCGGGTGCTGTAAGCGTTTAGTGACAAATGTGCGTTGTGGTGCAGTGGATATCGGCTCGGAAAGAGAAATCGGCGAGCCGAGTTCGAATTCCAGTTGAATACGCTGCATTCACTTAAGCACTGGTACCCTTGGGAAAGGTATTAATCTGTCCCTTCCCTCCAGTTATGGGTTAAATAACAAGGGTAGGACTTGGGGACCCTGCCCTTAAAAACAAATCCCAATGAATCTTGATTCTCGAAAAAAGAAGTATTACTAGGCACAAAACTTATATAAAAACAACAATAAATTTCTTGAAAAGAAAAGGTATTACCAGCAATAAATAAATAATATTTAGTTGGCATTAAATGACCCGCCGAGGTGTTGATATGCCATAAAACAAAACAACCAACCAACAACTGATAGCAGACGCAGGAAGGAAAATGACCTCTTACAGACAGTTTGAGTTTTTGTTTAACGGTATATCAACCTCTGTGGGTTATTTAATGCCAAAAAGGTGGGGTTTTCATATTTTTTTTCTGTTTTTTTAATGTTCGGTTATAGTAAGAAGGTTGATTTAGTCAGATTTTAATGAAATTTTTTTTTTTTTTTTTTTTTAAGAAAACTGAAAATGTCTTCTAGTTTTGTATTCAAAAATATTTTGCTGAGAATAATTTTTTTCTTTCAAAAAAGTGTTACTGTAATGTTTTCCTTCAAAAGTGTATTGTTGGAAATATTTTTCCTTCAAAAATGAATATTTTTCTATAAAAATCTATTTTTATGTATATATTTCTATAAGTGTGTATTTTTATACTTTCATAGTGTTTCGACTTCAGTTCGGGGGTTAACTATTTGCAAATAGCTGGGACCAAAACAGGTGCTACCACTCTGGTTCAGGGTGGACCTGAGAACAACAGCAATTTAGAGGTGGTTCCATGTTCCTCACAACCACACAATCAATGGCCTTGCTGCCGGATGCAGTTTACCGTCATACCCAGGACTCCTACAGAAGGTAGCAAGAGAAATCGAGAAGAAAGGACTGAGCATAAAATTTAATTAGGACTGATATTTAAATACCTGGGAAGTATTCTGTTAGATGCTTGAAAGTGAGGCACTCAGATCCTCAGACGCATTGACGTGGCCAAAGGCTCATTTTAAAAGAAAACCAGACGACTGAGAGACAAAGAAGATCTCATTGGAGACAAAGAAAAGAATACTATATTGATATGTGATATACGGTACTGTGCAAAAGTATTAGGACAAGAACTATTTTATCTTTTATGAGGCATATTGACAGAAATAAAACAATTTAAAGTAATTTTATTTGATTTACTCAACAAATGCTTTAACAAGAAAAATACTTGTTACAAAATAAATTTAATATTTAGTATAATAGCTTTCGCTTTGAAATAATAAAATAGTTGCGACAATTTACCAATCGCACCTAGCATATGTGTATATATATATATATATATATATATATATACAGTACTGTGCAAAAGTATTAGGACAGGAAATATATTTTCTCTTTATGAAGCATATTGACAGAAATTAAACAATTTAATTAAAGTAATTTTATTTGATTTACTCAACAAATGCTTTAACAAGAAAAAAATACTTGTTACAAAATAAATTTAATATTTAGTATAATAGCCTTTTGCATCGATCACAAGCTTTTTCAATGTATCTAATGTATAGCCTTTTGCTTTGATCATTCTGTTAGGCATTGGCATCACAAACTTCTCAATGTATCTCCTGTCAAGCAGCTTGTATTTGTTCCCAAAGTGTGTCTTGCAAAATAACATTGCATTTATCAATTTTTTTACGTAAAATATCCCGTAGATGTTCAATAGAGTAGTTTCAAAATAACTTGTTTAATAGAAAATCGGAAAAGTTAAATATAATTTCTTTTTAATACACTTATTTTACACCTAGTTTTGAATAATCAATATTTATTAGCAATTTACTTGGCTTTTCACCCTGTACTTGAATTTCAGTGAGGTTTTTAGGAAAATCACTCTTGTCCTAATACTTCTGCACACTACCGTTAGTGTGAAAAAGTTTTAGAACAGGCGGTGATTTTAAACTTTTTAAAGAATGTAAAAGATAAAATAGTTCCTGTCCTAATACTTTTGCACAGTACTGTATATCCTTCTATTTGGCATCGAATGTTGGACGATCTCTTCATTGATGAAGGAGACATTCGAAGCAAACAGAAATGTTGTTCTAACGATGGATACTAAGGTTTATATGAACCGAGCCCGTGAGCGATGGCAAGATGTTAGTGAGGATGCAAAAGAGAAGAAAACTTATACTTAACATCATGAAGAGAGAGCTTAGGTCTCTGGGGTACGTAATGAGGAAGGAGGACATGGAGAATCTAATACGCAAAGGACATATAGAATGAAATAAAGATAAGGGAAAGCTGCGTGAGATATATTTGATCGGATTGAGCAAATAGATGGTGGAGTGGGGTCTGAGCGTCGAGTGACAGAAGCAAGTGATCCCCTACGTCATGAAGGAACACGGCACATAAAGACAACAGATACGGGCGTAAAACTTTGTAAAACTGAGGGAATTATTTACAAAGAAGAAGTAGATGATACATTTGAACAAAAGATATTTAGAATCCACAGAAGGTATCTTTAAAAAATCTATCTAAACTTATTTATACTTGGAACTTTGTCTCTGTGTGTATGTGGTGTGCGTCCGTTACCTATAGACTCCGAAACTGCTGAACCGATTTTCTTGAAAATTTACACAGTTGTACTATAAGCGTCTGTGAGTGTTCTTAACCAGGTTTTGTGTCGAGGTACCCCCGATAAATATCGAAAATCCATAATTGAAAAAATCGGGTTATAGAAGAAGTGGTCCGATTTTAATCAAATTTGATACACTCACAGACAAAGACATAAGAAACAATATTCAGAAGTTTCAAAGTTGCAGCTCTTACAGTAGTGTAGAAAATCGATAATATATATATATATATAAGGCAAGATGTTTGTGTGTGTGTCTGTTTATCTGTCTGTATGTCCGTATTTTTTCAGCTCTTTTATTTTAGTTTTTGCTTCGGGTTTGGCTTTAAGTAAGTATAATTGTAGTTCTTAGTCTCAACCATGATACCATTTACTCAGAGGACTTATTTAGCCTTCAAAATTCAGTTTACGACGAAAAGAACTTATTTGATATCGATACCGGGAAATCAAAATTTCACTTACATCCATTCATTTTTCTTTCAGTCTACGGTTTCGCTTTAACTGGAAACAACTATTGCTTTTTAGTCTTTCGTGCCAACGTCCAAAGAGTCTGAGCTTCAGAACCATGGATTAGTTTTAAACCTTTCATTACACTCGAGCAACGCCGGGCTATACTGCTAGTAAAGAATAATCACAAGTCTACATTTAAGCTGGAATACTTTAAAATTGTACCAAAATGGCTAACCACGTGTGGAAATAAAAAGAAATTGGCAAAGTCCCTGATACAACATGGAATATAAGAATAAAAAAAACTTACAACGGCGTGGATGTCTGTAGATTATGCTAATAATATATCTTAAACATAATATTATTTCTTGACCAAAAGTTTCCTGAATGAAAATTAAGAAATAATGCCCAGCTGTAATCCCCCCAAAAAGTACATTTTAGGATCATACAAACCTTGATAAAAGTGTTTCATATCCTTAAGTAACTTCTCTCTAAATTAAAAAAAATTCGGTTCTTTAAAAATTCCAGTCGTGTGTTCGTAAAATTCATGTTGTAGGTTTGAAAACGTTGGAAAATCAGCTATTATAAATCGCCTGATGCTACCAAAAGGTTGGAACCAATTTTGCATAAAAAAATGGTTTCCAAATATATATATATATATATATATATATATATATATATATATATATATATAGTGTATCGAGGCAGCAAATAATTTTCTAAACATATACTGTTAAATATAAGAGACAATGAATGTCTATTATGTTTAATCATGAGCCGTTCTAAACGTCGTATTTTGGCTTTAATTTCAGTTGAAAATAAAGACAAAAATTCTCCAACATTTGGATATTTTTTTATTAATTTGGTTCTAAGCTTTCGGCTCACATGAGTCATCTTCAGAGAGGTTATCAAGACGGTAATACAATAACATCTACCATCAGCGACGATTTTATTTTGTGTTGACATAAAACTCCGCTAGGCAACGGCAATAGTTACCAAAAATAACAAACGCAGTTCGCAAATTTGCAATACGGTTCTATGACGTCACACCGCGTGATAGCGCGAAATGACAACAGAACCATGTATTCAAATGCATAATAGACAGTCATTGTTTCTTATATTTAACAGTATATGTTTCGAATATATATATATATATATATACATATATATATATATATATATATATATATAGTGTATCGAGGCAGCAAATAATTTTCTAAACATATACTGTTAAATATAAGAGACAATGAATATATATATATATATATATATATATATATATATATATGTGTGTGTGTGTGTGTGTGTGTGTCTACGGCTATATCGTGTTGAATACACCGGTTCTCGTCCGATTTCCGAAGTTTCTTTTGGGAGAAAGACCGGTTTGAGTCAAGGTCCACCGATTGGCTTTAATGACTCTCATCATTAAAGTCAATCGCGCCGATCTAGCGGAGTACATGCGGTCACCCAACGAGAGAAACCTACAAATCCTTCGAGCTGCCAAGAGCAAAGCTGCACGAACGAGTACTGAGCTCAGTGAAAAAAGGTCAGGCAGCAGAAATCACAGGGATTATCAGAGGAATGCATGATGGCATCAAGATAGCAATGCGTCTAGTGCAGAATAAGACAATTCCCCCTCAAATCCACCACTGGGGTAGTAATCACAAACAAAAGACAACACATGGAGAGATGGGTGGGACACTGTTCCAACCTCTACTCGAATGTTGTGACGAATGCAGCCCTTGACGCCATTGAGTGTCTATCTGTCGTGAAAGAGCTCGATACTGAGCAGACGATAGAGTAACTCAGCTAGACCATCAACAGCTTTGCCACAGGGAAGCTCCAGGCAGTGATGGAATTTCTCCTGATCGTATCAAGCACTGCAAGACTATTCTACCGCTTCCTGTATGAAGTCCTCTGCCAGGGCTGGAAAGAAAGAGATGTACCACAGAACATGAGGGACGCTACGATCATCACTCTCTAGAAGAAGGCGAGTTAAGCGACTGCAACAATTACAGAGGCAAATCTTTACTCTGCGTCGTGGGCAAAGTCTTTGCTCGGGTGATCTTGTTCCGTCTGTTGAAACTTGCCAAACATGTTTACGCAGAGTTGCAGTTCAGCTTTCGATCAGAACGATCAACAGTAGACATCAACAGTAGACATGATCTTCTCGCTCCGTCAGCTCCAGGAGAAGTGAAGAGAACAACAGATGCCCCTGTTTCGTTGATCTGACCGAGGCGTTCGACCTCGTTTGTAGGGAGGGCCTATTCAAAATCATGTCCAAGATTGGCTGCCCACCCAAGCTACAGAGCTTGATTGAGTCCTTCCATAACGATATGCGGGGTTAGTTAGTTAGTTAAGTGCCATACGTGATACACCCTTGGGCGATCATGTCTCGAAAGAGACATGACTGACTGAGCAGAAGATTATCCCGCAGTATGTTGCCATTGCTTTCTGCGGTAGACTGGTTGCCAACCAAGGCTATAAAAGCCAATCTGTCCTGCTATTTAACCCATAACTGGAAGGAAGAGACGGATTAATACCTTTCCCAAGGGTATTTGCGCGTAAGTGAATACAATGGATTCAACTGGAATTTGAACTTGGCTCCCCGGCTTCTCGTTCCGAGCCGATATCCACTGTACCACAACGCACATATGCGGGTTACTGTGCAAATTAACGACAACACCTCGGAGCCTTTCAACATCCTCAGCGGGGTCAAACAGGGTGGTGTCCCCTCTTCCACTCTCTTCGGAATCTTCTTCGCGTTATTTCTGAAGAACGCATTCCGCACATCATGGGGAAGGGATTTACCTGCATACGAGATCAGATGGCAGGCTTTTCGATCTTGCCCATCTCAGAGCCAAGACTAAGGTACGAAAAGTCCTTATCAGAGACATGTTGTTTACTGATGATACGGCATTAGCATCCCACAACCATCGTGAACTTCAATCACTGATTGATCATTTCTCTCAGGTCTGCAGAGACTTTGAGCTGACCATTAGCTTGTGAAAAAATCAAAAACAAAAAAAAGCGACCTTGGTCAAATCTGTTTACAATGAACACAGGAGTCTTTAAGGTAAATTATTTAAAAACTAATTTTAATCCCTTTTAACATTTTCGAAATTTTGTCAGAAACGTTCCTTTTGATTTGAGTTAGCGGCTAAAGAAACCCTACGACTGTTTTACAATGGAAAATGTAATGATTGCATCACCCACTTTTCTTCGGTGACAAACACATTAATTTAGAAATTCTCGCAAAAATCAAATAATTACCGGATTTCAATGAAACTTTCAGTACTCATTCACAAATAAATGAAATTATTTTTGAAATTATTATTTTTTTAAAATCTTGATAAAAATATTTTTTTTTACCTCTGTTATTCCGCTCCACGTAAATCCATGAAATCTTAATAAATTTTATACTGATGGCTAAATATTGTTTTATTAGTTCAACGCAGAACTCATTGGGGAATATAAGTCATCTATTTTTTTTTTTAAAGTTTTCAATCATTATCTGAAAATCTTCTCCGAAGAGTAAAATAAAAAATGCAATAAAATTCTGATATAATTTAATTTATTAAGCTTTGAATTTCTGGAATAAATAATAACTATTAAGGAGATTATACTCTGAAGAAAGAAAATTCGATTAATAATAAAATTTTAAAAGAATTGTTTTCATTTTTTTTTTTATTATTATTAAATAATATTGTAATATATAATGTTTTAAAAATATTTTTCCGTGAAAATTCCACGGGTTCCGTTAGTTATTTCATATGTAAAAACTACTACAAAATTGTACATTTTGTTTCGACATTGAAAGAGCAATGTCTCATCAGGTAGTTAATAATGATGGCAATAATCTTCCAAATCCACATTCTATAAAGAATTACACAATACTGAACAAACACTTGTTAACAATGGATTTCCTAACACAGTCAACAAATTAAAATGTATCTCAATAAACTTAATAATACCTCTAACAATATTGATAACATTAATAATAATAGTGTACATCAAAATAAACATAACATTATTAACTTATACTATTGCAACCAAATGCATAATAATTACAAACATGATGAAGCAACGTAGGAATGTTTAACCAATAAATACTAATAATCATATTAAGCTCTTCATATATTATAAAAAAAATAAACAATTGACCTCATAGTCCTTAATAACCCTACAACTCCACAGCTAAATCCTCTACAGAACACTAATGTAGTGTATCAATTAACATGGCCTTTCAGAGATTGTATCTCTGGTACTAATAATAAACCCACTTCATATATTGGTTTTACTACAACCACGTTCTTCCGTACACTTATCTGCCACCTGTATTATCATAGTTCAGTTAAACAACATTTCTTAGAAAAACATAGCTATGTAGGAAATATTAGACAGATTTTAGTCGATAACACAATAATACTCACTCATACACGCAATAAATAAAAAAGAACCTTCAGATGTTGGAGGCCAACTACATTAAATCAAAACCAGCCACGCTTAATAAAATCACATTTCAATCGAGTCACAACACATTACATTGCATTAAGGCGTATGGTTCTGTTAACCTTCCGGTCTCTCACGCAGTGTGTCGTCATAGAACCGCATTACAAATTTACGAACTGTGTCTGCTATCCGGTGACTGTTATCGTTGCATAGCAATGTTTTATGTCAACACAAGATAAAATCATCTTTGAGGATAGATGTCTTTATGTTAACGTCCCTGTAACCTCTCGTGAGTCGGAAGCTTAGAACCAGCGTAATAAAAAATATCCAAATGTTGGACAATTTTTGTCTTTATTTTCACCTGAAATTAAAGCCAAAATACGATGTTTAGAACGGCTCATGATTAAACAAAATAGACATTCATTGTCTGTTACATTTATCAATATATATATATATATATATATATATATATATATATATATATATATGCGAGACATATCATGGCATAACCACTCGTCACACCATCTCAGTTTAGCTTTTAAAAATCATAAAACTCTGAAACGGTAAATATTTTTAAATTTTTTCATATATATATATATATATATATATATATACAAATTCTGTCTGTTTATTTTATGCAGGATCCTTTCGTATAATCTGATAAGCTTGATAGTACTATCGTTAAAAGACAAGAAATCGCAGTAATTGTTGATTTTTTTATCCGGTCTGAGCTTTCGGCTTACATAAGCCATTATCAAAGAGCGAACATATAAGTTATTGACAAAGTAGAATTAAACAAAGAGAATTAAACATAAAGACGAGTCCATTTTTAACGTGGCGGATGGCTGAAGACGGTGACAAGATAGTGGTGGTGGGGTTCTTGGTCACATGAGGGTATAGTGGCATGAGGAGATTGGTCTGCGAGCTACTACTGCTATGGGCAGAGAGAGTAAGCGGAGTAACTATGACCTCTCCCGTCGATTACAGGCATTGGAGTATGTTAGTAGAGATATCGAAATTTATTTTATTTAAGCTAGGTTTAAGCTGTTTGATGTCGATAGCTTCTAGGATTCTGAGTTTTTAGTTTATTATTTTCTTGTCAAAGAATACATATATTTTCAACAAGTGTTTATCTGAGAAGTGTGCGTTGATAACCGTGGTGCTTTAAATGTCGGAATATGTTTGAATTGTCATTTAATTGTAGTGTAAGACGTATTGAGAGCGAGTTGGTAGTATGGCCAATGTAGATATTATTTAGTTTGTTAGAGATACATTCTTGAAAGGGGCATTTAAATTTATAAACTACATTGTTTTTTTCAAACCAATGTAGTTATGCAAATTATTTAACAAAACCTGTATCAATGAAAAAATGCTGCCAAAACACACACAATATATATATATGTGTGTGTGTGTGTGTGTGTGTGTGTGTGTTGTTAACTGTGGTGTTTTAAATGTTGAAATATGTTTGAATTGTCATTTAAGTGTATTGTAAGACGTCTTGAGAGTGAGTTGGTAGTATGGCCAATATTGATATTATTTAATTTGTTGGAGATACATTCTCGAAAGGGGCATTTGAATTTATAAATTACATAGTTTTTTTGCAAACCAATGTAGTTATGCAAATTATTTAACGAAAACTGCATCAATGAAAAAATGCTGCCAAAATACACACACAATATATATATATATATATATATATATAGAGAGAGAGAGAGAGAGAGAGAGAAAGATAGAAAGAGATAGAAAGAATGAGAGATGGAAGTTCATGTACGTGTGTGCGTCTGTGTTTACTTTTCGGGTAGCTAAATCAAGTGCCTTTAAAATAGTAATCGTTGATCTAAACAAAAAAGCGAGGCGGACTGAGCGCGGGAAAGTGATACAAATAAATCTCACTCTTTCGCAACGTTTGAACGAGATTTGGCTCGTATTTCACGCCAGTTATCGTGTCAACGCGACGTCATTAAAACCTCATTGCTGTTTATTACTTCATTTTCACTGCCAATTGATGTCATGCCCGGGCCCCTTTGACACGACATCTGACATGGATACATCTTGAAATAATTGCAAGCGTCCATACAGTTGACACAGGAATTGTCTTCGCTGCTCCCGACATGTTAGTCAACTGTCCACAAGTATCGGCTTCTGCGTTCTCCGTTTTTACCCAGCAGAGTTGATGTCTCACTTTTGAAAATAGAATTTATTTTTTACTAATTTTAACCCGAGAAAAATTTGTTTTCATCTAAACTTATTTATAAATGGAACTTTGTCTGTGTGTGTGTATATATGTGTGTGTGTGTGTGTGTGTCTCCATTACCTATAGACTCCGAAACAGCTGAACCAATTTTCTTGAAAATTTACACAGTTGTACTAAAAACGTCTGCGAGTGTTCTTAGCTAAGTTTTGTGTCGAGGTACCCCCGATAAATATCGAAAATCGATAATCGAAAAAATCGGGTTATAGAAGGAGTGGTCTGATTTTAATCAAATTTGATAAACTCATAGACAAAGACATAAGAAACGATATTCAGAAGTTTCAAGGTTGCAGTTCTTACAATAGTGCAGAAAATCGATTATATATATATATATATATATATATAAATGGCAAGATGTTTGTGTGTGTTCGTTTATCTGTCTGTATGTCCTTTATAGAAATCCACAATCTTTATCTGATTCTCATCAAACTTCACACAAATATTCTTTAGGCTGAGTCTGAGCTCCAGGACCATGGATTAGCTTTAAAGCTTTCATTACACCCGAGCAACGCCGGGCTATACTGCTAGTATTCTGATAAAACTTAAGAATAATTACGTAGTGAGTTCTATGACGATAAAATATAAATAGCTGGATGTGCGTTGTGGTATGGATGTGCGTTGTGATGTAGTGGATATCGACGCGGAACGACAAAACGGGGAGTCGAGTTCGAAATCCAGTTGAATTCCTTGCATTCACTTACGTACAAATACTCTTCGGGAAGGTACTATTCCGTCTCTTTCCTCCAGTTATAATAGGATAGATTGGGTTCTATAGTCTTGCTTGGCAAGTTCAGTTTTCCTTCTCTGTATAAGTACTTACTAGCTCGGAATTAAAATAATATCAGTTATCCATTTCGAGTGAGTCGTCGGCCTTTCACCGCTGAGAGGGAGAAACTTACTCTCTCTTAATACTTGCCTGTCCATCCCAAAACCTCAGGTAGGCGAAGATAGGGCCATTTGACCCGGGCCATGCAAGCTTTAAAACAGGACGAAAATATTATGTATACGGTGTAGCTACACAGATTCAATCAATTCGTTTACTTTTCCCGACAAAAGTAAAGGCGTTTTTCTCATTCTATTCAATTTTACAGAATATCAGTGAAACCACTAAAAATAATGACAGTCATCTGGAAATATGGTTACATATACATAGGATGTCGATTCGGAACGACAAATTGGGGAGCCGAGTTCGAAATCCAGTTGAATTCATTGCATTCGCTTACGCACAAATACCATTGGCAAAGGTATTAATCCGTCTCTTCCCTCCAGTTATGTGTTAAATAATAGGAAAGATTGGGTTCTAGAGCATTGGTTAGCGACCAGTCTATCGTAGAAAGCAATGGCAACCTACTGCAGGATAATCTTCTACCCAGTCAGTCATGTCTCGAAAGAGACATGATCGCCCAAAGCGTATATCGCGTGTTGCACTTACCTGAGTAACTGAATAAAATAGTTGGAATCATAATTAAGGCTTCTACTGGTCATAAAGTGGGGGTCGTTTTTCTATTGTTATGAAGTAATAAACTGATCCCCCAGTAATTACTACGTAATAATATAATACATCTCTTCTCCATCTAACTGAGACAAATAACAAGACAGATTGGATTCTATAGCTTTGGCTGGCAACCAGTCTACCGCAGAAAGCAATGGCAACCGACTACGTTATAATCTTCTGCCCAGTCAGTCATGTCTCTCTCGAGACATAATTGCCCAAAACGTGTATCACGTATGGCAATTAACTGATTGATTCCTAACACATCGTTAAATATTTGATCCTATCAGCTTTAACAAAATATTGCAAAAAGAATCATAAATATGAATGCTGGTCGATATTTTAAGAAGTAAGGGAGTACAAATGAAAAAAAAAATTGAAATTGACAAGTTCTTCCATTTCACTAAAACAGGAGTTAAACAATTCTATCTACCATTTTACATTCATTTATTTTCTTACTGAAACCAAGCAGTGTATTTTCCCCTCTTTAAACGCGATTAAAACGGAAGAGTCCATTATTTATGGAGGAGACGTTGAACATGTTCCATTTGTTTCTTACTTTATTTCATTCATTCCTTCCTTCATTCATTCTTTCCTTCATTCATTCCTTCCTTCATTCATTCCTTCATTCCTTCCTTCCTTCATTCTTTCTTTCTTTCTTTCTTTCTTTTATTTTCTCACTGAAATTAGGTAGTGACTTTTTCCCCTCTTACCATGCGATCAAAACGGAATGATTTATAAAGTAGTGGCAGGGCGTAATAGCCGTGAAAACTAAGGAAGAGAGTGACGATCACTATTAAGATAGGATTATTATGTCTTTTTATTTCAAATATACATTTACTAATTTTCCCATACCGTAAAAAGGGGCGACATGTTTTTTACGTCCTCATAAACTTTATATTTCCACTAGGTAAATTTAAAACTATATGCGTACTAGCAGTATAGCCCGGCGTTGCCTGGGTGTAATGAAAGCTTTAAAACTATTCCATGGTCCTGGAGCTCGGACCATTTGGACGTTTGCACGAAAGACTAAAAAGCAATAGTTGTTTCCAGTTAAAGCGAAACCGTAGACGGAAAGAAAAATGAATGGATGTAAGTCAAATTTTGATTTCCTGGTATCGATATCAATTAAGTTTTATCCGTCGGAAACTGAATTTTGAAGGCTAAATAAGTCCTCTGAGTAAATGGTATCATGGCTGGGACTAAGTACTACAATTATACCTAATTAGAGCCAAACCCGAAGCCAAAACTAAAATGAAAGGGCTGAAAAAATACATACAGGCAGATAAACAGACACACATACAAACATCTTGCCTTTTGTATATATATATATATATATATATATATATAATCGATTTTCTGCACTATTGTAAGAACTGCAACCATGACACTTCTGAATATCGTTTCTTAAGTCTAATATAAAAGATAGATAGATAGATAGATAGATAGATAGATAGATAGATAGATAGATAGATAGATAGATAGATAGATATTAAATGAAAAGTGATAGATAGATAGATAGATAGATAGATAGATAGATAGATAGATATTAAATGAAGTGATAGATAGATAGATATTAAAAGAAAAGTGATAGATAGATAGATAGATAGATAGATAGATAGATAGATATTAAATGAATGTAGATAGATAGATAGATAGATAGATAGATAGATAGATAGATAGATAGATAGATATTAAATGAAGTGATAGATAGATAGATAGATAGATAGATAGATAGATATTAAATGAAAAGTGATAGATAGATAGATAGATAGATATTAAATGAAAAGTGATAGATAGATAGATAGATAGATAGATAGATAGATAGATAGATAGATAGATAGATATTAAATGAAAAGTGATAGATAGATAGATAGATAGATAGATAGATAGATAGATAGATAGATAGATAGATATTAAATGAAAAGTGATAGATAGATAGATAGATATTAAATGAAAAGTGATAGATAGATAGATAGATATTAAATGAAAAGTGTGATAGATAGATAGATAGATAGATCTGAAGAGACTGATAGATAGATAGATAGATAGATAGATATTAAAAGAAAAGTGATAGATAGATAGATAGATAGATAGATAGAGAGATAGAGAGATAGATAGATAGATAGATAGATAGATAGATATAAATGAAAATGATAGATAGATAGATAGATAGATAGATAGATAGATAGATAGATAGATAGATAGATATTAAATGAAAAGTGATAGATAGATAAATAGATAGATAGATATTAAATGAAAATAAAAGATAGATAGATAGATAGATAGATAGATAGATAGATAGATAGATATTAAATGAAAAGTGATAGATAGATAGATAGATAGATAGATATTAAATGAAAAGTGATAGATAGATAGATAGATAGATAGATAGATAGATAGATATTAAATGAAAAGTGATAGATAGATAGATAGATATTAAATGAAAAGTGATAGATAGATAGATAGATAGATAGATAGATCTGAAGAGACTGATAGATAGATAGATAGATAGATAGATAGATAGATAGATAGATAGATAGATAGATCTGAAGAGACTGATAGATAGATAGATAGATAGATAGATAGATAGATAGATCTGAAGAGACTGATAGATAGATAGATAGATAGATATTAAAAGAAAAGTGATAGATAGATAGATAGATAGATAGATATGAAATGAAAAGTGATAGTAAAATAATCTAAAATGTAAATAATCTAAAATTTTCTTGTTGAAATGATGTACGAACCCAAGGAGAAAGTCAGAGGTTTAAAAAAAAATGAGGGTGAGAACGTTCGGTCAGGATAAGGAGAGTGTCTTCTTCTAGATCACCGGTAAATATGGATGAGGAAAATATTCAAGAAGATAAAAAAAAAGGGGAAGAAAAAATGGAAGGGAAGAAAAGTGAGCAAATTTTTGGCAGTATTGGGAAAAAGTCTTATTAAAAACGACGTAGAAATATGGATTAGTAAAAGGTGTAAGGAGATAAAGAAGGAAAAGGAGAGGAAAGGGAAGAGGAGAGAAAGTACATTTAGTCATGATAAAGAGAAAGTCTTCTTGTAGATGAGAGGGAAATATGGAAAAATAAAAGGTGTAAGGAGATCAAGAGGGAGGGACAGGAAAAGGAGAGGAAAGAGGAGAAAGGGATGAATACTTAGTCATGATAAGGAGAGTCTTCTTCTAGATGAGTGGGAAATATAGATGAGTAAAAGGTGCAAGGAGATAAAGAGGGAGGGACAGAAAAAGGAGAGGAAAGAGGAGAAAGAGATGAACATTTAGTCATGATAAAGAGAGTCTTCTTGTACATAAGCAGGAAATATGCACGAGGAAAAGATGTAATAATATAAAAAGAGGGAAAGTGGAAAAGAGAAGAGGAGCAAAAGAGAAGAGTTATTAAAACCTTTTACTTGGCTCAGCCGCCGATGCTACGCAATGCGGTCATTCTTTCTTTCTTTTTTTTTTCCTTTAACCATTTTGCTTCAATCAAGGTGATAATGTCACTAAGGCGCAAAGTTCTACTCTGAATGCAAGAGAATGAAAGACTTTAGGGGGAACCGGAAGCCTAATCCTAAGCAGGATAATCCTATAGTCCTCAAAAAAAAAAAAACGCTTACTTTGTGTAAACATCTGAAAAATTGAAATTGCATTTGATAGACCCTATTGTTTAGTTGTTTAGTTATTTGTTTTATATCTCCCCTTTTGGGTCATGTCTCCCCTTTTGGGTCATATCTACTCTTTTGGGTCATGTCTCCCCTTTTGGGTCATGTCTCCCCTTTTGGGTCATATCTACTCTTTTGGGTCATGTCTCCCCTTTTGGGTCATGTCTCCCCTTTTGGGTCATATCTACTCTTTTGGGTCATGTCTCCCCTTTTGGGTCATGTCTCCCCTTTTGGGTCATATCTACTCTTTTGGATCATTTAATGCTGAATAATTTGTTTGGTTTTTGTTTACTGCTTGTTGATCTTTTGTGAGTCTATTGCTGTCGAGATATAAGTAGAGGTGTTGTGATTTGACGTGTGATGGTTATATTCTATCTTCTTTTGCAACTATATTTTGTTATATAATTTTGTTGCTTTTAGAAATTCTAAAAGGTCATTTGGGTCAGCTTTGTTGAAGATGTCTTTCAGATTGTTTTCTTGATAGTATCTTAATCGCATTTGTGCAAGATCTATGCAGCTTGTTAGTATATGTTTCACTGTGTTGAGTTCCTGACATGGAATACAAATTGGTGCCTCCTCACCTTTTAGTAGGTGTGAATGGGTGACAGCGGTGTGGCTTATTTAAAGTCTAGTCATTACTACTTCTTTTCTTGACATTTTGCTATTGGAAATTTTAACTTCTATCCATTCTTTAAGGATTGGTCTAATTTTGTAGAGTTTGTTATTTTAGCAGGAGTTCCACAACTCTTACCATTTGTTTGCAAGAAAGCTGTTGATTAGTGGTTTGTAATCTGTGTGGGGTACTTTTATATCACTAATGTTGATGTTTAATGATCTTTTAGCTGCTATGTCTACTTTTTCGTTTTCTCTGAGACCAATGTGGCTGGGAATCCAGCACAAAATAATGTTTTTGTTTTGGGTGATGAGGTTGATTCTTTGTAGGAGATTGATGATCAGAGGGTTATTTAAATTTTTGTTTTTTACTGCTTTTACTGGGGTTTTTTTTTTACTACTTTTTATGCACCCATATATGCGTTGTGATGCAGTGGATATCGACTCGAAACGACAAATCGGTGAGTCGAGTTCGAATTTCAATTCAATTTTTTGCATCCACTTACGCACAAATATCCTCGAGAAAGGCATTAATCCGTTTCATCCCTCCAGTTATGGAATAAATTGTAGGACAGATTGGGTTCTATAGCTTTGGCTGGCAACCAGTCTACTGGAGAAAGCAATGGCAACATACTGCGGGATAATCTTCTGCCCAGTCAGCCATGTCTCTTTCGAGACATGATTGCCCAAAGCATGTATCACGTATGGCACTTAATTGACTGACTGAATATAATAGTTGGAATCATGATTAAGGCTTCTACCGGTCATAAAGTGGGGGATCTGTTTTATATTGTCATGAAGTAATAAACTGATCCCCCACTAAATACCACTTAGTAATATAATCCATCTCTTATCACTGAAGCTATAGGTCAAGTAACAGGAGAGATTGGCAACCAGTCTACCGCAGAAAGCAATGGCAACCTACTGCGGGATAATCTTCTGCCCAGTCAGCCATGTCTCTTTTGAGACATGATTGCTCAAAGCGTGTATCACGTATGGCACTTAACTGACTGAATATTGAGCAGCATTGATATATCTCTCCCGTGTTTCTTTTTTTTTTTTTTGAACAATCATATACATGTAGAGAGTTTTGAACAATATTATAAGTGAAAAATTTAATGATCACATGTCCCCTAATCAACTAGAATCATAGAGGCACTTCAGGGAGTCGATTTTCTAAGGGAGTCGATTTTCTCTTTGGGCTTCGTCTTGATAAGCAGCAATTCCAACTTGACAAGATGAAACCAGTTACAAATTTCTACTCCTGCTTTATTAATTTCTATGATAAAAATGTATCTATAAACAAAATTTAAATTTTAATAACTTAAATAAATTTAAATTTAATAAATTTTAAATTTAAAAAATTTAAATTAAAAAAAATTTTTTAATTTTTTTTAAATTTTTAAATTTTTTTTTAAATTTTAAAAACATTTAAATTTAATAAATTTTAACAAATTTGAATTTTTTTAAAAATTTATTTATAAATAATTTACTTCATTAATTTCTACTCCTGGTTCATTAACCAAGCGACAGACCATGATCATTATCATATTTTTTTAAAATCATTTTACCCAAAGCAATATGATAATGCCACTAAGATACATGAAACTACCGGAAGTGAAACGTCTTTAGAAGAAACCGGAAACCTAATCGTAAACAGGTAACATGAAACTACCGGAAGTGAAACGTCTTTAGAAGAAACCGGAAACCTAATCGTAAACAGGTAACATGAAACTACCGGAAGTGAAACGTCTTTAGAAGAAACCGAAAACCTAATCGTAAACAGCTAACATGAAACTACCGGAAGTGAATCGTCTTTAGAAGAAACCGGAAACCTAATCGTAAACAGGTAACATGAAACTACCGGAAGTGAAACGTCTTTAGAAGAAACCGGAAACCTAATCGTAAACAGGTAACATGAAACTACCGGAAGTGAAACGTCTTTAGAAGAAACCGGAAACCTAATCGTAAACAGCTAACATGAAACTACCGGAAGTGAAACGTCTTTAGAAGAAACCGGAAACCTAATCGTAAACAAGTAACAAAAGATAAACGTGTACTGCTATTAAGAAACCGTAGAGGTGTGTGAACCGGGCGATAGGCAAACTGATCTATTCCTATTGAAGGAAAATAAGTGGTAAATGAAAATCCTGTATTTCAGGCGGGGACGTTAGAATTATAAAGTTGAAGTAGGCTTTATATTTTTTGTTTGTTTTGAGGTTTAACGACCCATCAATCCTTATGCGATCATTTAAGGTCATAACCAATGATGTGTTTTGGTTAAGGTTATTTTATTTTTACAACGTTTTTTATTTCCGAGTATCAAGATTCATTGGGATTTGTTTTTAAGGGCAGTGTCCTCAAGTCCTACCCTTGTTATTTAACCCATAACTGGAGGGAAGAGACGGATTATTACCTTTCCCAAGGGTACCAGTACTTCAGTGAATGCAGGGTATTCAACTGGAATTCGAACTCGGCTCACCGATTTCTCTTTCCAAGCCGACATCCACTGCACCACAACGCACATCCGTCAGTATACGCTTACAGCACCTGGTATTCCCAAGCTGTCACCCATCTAAGTACTGACCAGGCTCAAGGTTGCTTAACTTCGGTGATCGATCGAGAACCGGTGTATTGAATGTGATAGGCCGTAAGCCTAGGCTTTAGAAGGGCCTGGAAAACCAAACATAATCAGGAAAGAAGGGATATTTTTATCTACTCCAGTTTTTAAAAAAACCGAGAGGGTGTGCACCAGATGACTTTTATTATTTGGTCGAGTTAGCTCAGAGTCGTCTCCGGCCTTCGGGCTGGGGTCACCAAATTAAGACCGAATAAGACGAATTTAAGACCAGTTTAGACCGGTTTTGAACCTATCCACCACGGTGGATAGGTAATGTTTTGACTAGTACCTGGGCGTACGCGCTCAGGTTCCCCACGTTAAAAAAGACCTTGTGTCACATCTCTCTCAAATGGGGAAGAAGGGTAAATATTGGAGTCAACTATCACGGTCTCTTATCAAGGTCGGGAGGTAATTAGGGTGATAATCAGTGTCATAACATATCTGGTTATTTTAGGAGATTGTGGGTTACCCTTCTTGACTGTGCCAAAAGGCCTGCTCGTGAGAGATGCTCTTTAAGCCTCTAAATAGACAATCATATTCTCACTCTCTTTTTGGGCTTTTAAGCTTACTTTGGCTTTCAAATATAGTCGTGCGTAGACAGGAACACTTCTTTTGTTTTCTTTTGAATTTCAAGCACTTCCACATACGCATATATAAACACGGGTGTATGTTGTGGGGCAATGAATCTCGGAATGAGAAATTGGAGAGCTGTGTTCGAATTCCAGTTGAATTTTTTTTTTTTTTATAAGCGTTTCACCCCGAGCAAGACATGTCACTGCCACTACTGCGCAGGGGGCTACGTAGAGTGGAGAAAGGCTGATTAAATATAGGAAATGTCAGCGGGTGGGTGATAGGCGGATAAGGATACCGAGAATGAGGGTTGGGTAGATGAGAGTGTTCTGAGAATAGTTGGGAGTTAGTGTGATAGGAGGTGTCTATTGATCCTACATTTAAACACCTGGAGATTGTAACTGTCGGGAAAGCAAACTTGTGGAAGGGAGTTCCACAGGCGGGAAGCGCGAGAAAAGAAGCTGTTGGAGTAGAATTTACGGTTACATCTTATTTATTTAACTGTAAAAGGGTGGGACCTAGTTGCTAATCTAGTATCTCGTGTAAATTCGTGCTTAGGCGGCACCAGTGATCTAAGCTCATCGGAGCAGAAGCCATGAAAGTACTTGTAGAAGAGGCACAGGGAAGCCACATCACGCCGGTGAGAGAGCGGCTGCAGCCGGTTGTAGCATTCACGTACGCGCAAATAACCTTCTCTTTGAAGTTTTGGGTTGAATAGCAGGGGAGATTGGGCTCTATAACATTGGTTGGTAACCAATCTACTACAGAAGAAATGGCAACCTCCAGCAGGAAAATCTTCTAAAGAGGTGCGGTAGTAGTATTAGTAGGCCTCCGTTGGTCAGGATTGACTATGGGTAGCATCCTAATTGTCTGCTTGGCTGGAGCATCGGCGTCTGTGACTGTAGAAGCCGATACAGGAGTGACAGTCTTTGTTGCAGCGACTGCATTTATGTTTTGTTTCTGGTCTGTCGGAGCTATCATTTTGCTTTCTGCGAACCCGCCTCTCCATGGTGACTTGTGTCGGTTGCTCCTCCCTTGATTTGAGTTGTTGCCCAGGGTTCCTCTGTGAACATGGTAGGCAGACTCGCGCGAGACAGGACCTCAGTGTTGGCAACTTGTCATGCCATGAGATTCCCAAAATTCGTTGGATATCTCTCACGTGGAAGGTGTTCAGACGTCTCTCTTGCCTGGTGTACGTGGTTCATGTCTCACTGACGTATAGCAGTATACTGGTGACACAGGCGTTGTACACTGCCATCTCTGTCTTCACTGTAAGCTTGGAGTCGAGTTAGACGCGAGTCGCAGGCCAGCCGTAAAAATGCCGAAAATTCGAAAACATTTCAACTGAACTGAACTGAACTGAAGTGCTGCATTCTCGTTTTCTTCACCTCGCAGATCTAACGAAAGCCATTTGGTTGGACTGAGCACGAAAAAATAAAGCAAAGAAAAAAGCAAAGGTTGTTACACGAATTAGAGCGATTGTTTACGATGTCCAGGATGGCCGCGGTTAAAATAGTACACGTACAAGTGACTACCACACACACTTGTTACACACACAAACACACACATTGTTCTTATAACTTGTTTCAATTTTTCTTCTTTTTGTTACACTTGTCTACATATATAAATCCTTTTGTTAATAACATGAATTACCATTTGTTGTATATTTACCTAATTTTATCTGGGCTCACATTGGATCCGCCAATATTGTTTACAGAATAATTAGTCTCAGAATCCCGTAACTATTAATGTCAATTCCCACAAACTAATGGTGACTAGTATTTACCAAAACACACTAGGATCTCGCAAAAAGATAAAGGTGTTTTTAGAAAAGATCTTTTCTTTTCTTTTGAATGAAGTTTTTCCTTACTTGGCTTTATTCTGACCCGTTTCGGTCGATTTTGTTTGTTGGCAGTGATGAAGGGAGTTAACTCATCTAAAGCACGGATGAACATAGAATCGTTTATTTTTTTCCGTAAACATTTTTGACTTCTAAACCCAGCATTTTCTCTGCTCAATCTGTCAGTTATTTCAGTCAAATAAAAAACAGAAACTCGACCCCACAAAAATCTAGAATCCTAGCCCAACGTTCCCTACACAACTTAAGAGAAGCGAGAAGTGAACAACCTGATATTTCTAGTAGCTAAACATCATCTTTCTGATGTCAAACGATGGATTCATGCCTTACTAGAGTGTCTTCATTCATTCTTTGTCATCTTCCCCTTCCACAATTCAATGTCTCGGCCATTTTTAAAAGAATCCCTTTCCTTCCTTTTCCTACTCTTCTCTTTTTTTTTTCTCAGCGTCTGTGTGTCTTCTGTCATTGTTTTTCTTCTTCCTTGTCTTTTACAATAAGACAGTCTCTCTAACTAGACTTGAGCACCTCGGGCTACGCAAGAATTCCCGCTAGAACAAGTGAGTTCGATCCTCACTGGATGTCCCATAATTTCGGCTGTGTCACGTCTAAGCTACGCTTAGAAAATCGCCTCTCTAACTAGACTAAATGTGCAGACACACCTCCTCTTCCCTTTCGTTTCACATTCTCCATTCTGTGTGTGTTCTGTCATTTTAATTCAAGGATGTTTTATTTGATAGAATTTACTTTCTTTTGCGTTTTTCTATATTTTTCTCTGATTTTATACTAGCAGTATAGCCCGGCGTTGCTCGGGTGTAATGAAAGCTTTAAAACTGATCCATGGTCCTGGAGCTCAGACTCTTGGGACGTTGGCACGAAAGACTAAAAAGCAATAGTTGTATCCAGTTAGAGCGAAACCGTAGACTGAAAAAAAAAATGAATGGACGTAAGTCAAATTTTGATTTCCTGGTATCGATATCAAATAAGTTTTTTTCGTCGTCCACTGAATTTTGAAGGCTAAATTCAGTCAGTTAAGGGCGATACGTGATACACGCTTGGGCGATCATGTCTCGAAAGAGACATGACTGACTGGGTAGAAGATTATCCCGTAGTAGGCTGCGGTGGACTGGTTGCACGCCAAGGCTATAGAACCCAATCTGTCCTGTTATTTAACTCATAAAGAGAAGAGATGGATTAATACCTTTTACCAAGAGTATTTGTGCGGAAGTGAATCCAAAGAATTCAACTTGAAATTGAAACTCGGATCTCCGAATTCTCGTTCAGAGTCGATATCCATTGTAACAAAACGCGCATCCACAGGGACAATGCCTCAGTCATTTATAAAACCATCCTTTTCCTCGTCTTCTCTTTCTTTTTTTCAGCGTCTGTGTGTCTTCTGTCATTATTTTTCTTAATCTTTCTTCCTTGTCTTTTACAATAAGACAGTCTCTCTAACTAGACTTGGTCACCTCGAGGTGGCGTAACAGTTAGCAAGCTTGTCTCGCTAGAACCAGTTACAAGTGAGTTCGATCCTCACTGGATGTCCCATACACCTCCTCTTCCCTTTCGTTTCCCATTCTCCTCTATGTGTGTCTTCTGTCATTTTTTTATCTATCTTCTTTGTCTTCTGCAATAAAACAGTCCCTCTACCAAGACTAAACGTGATGCCTCTTCCCCTCTCAGCTTTGTTTTATTCATGGTTAGTGAGTTTTCTTAGGAGAGAGGCCTAGAGTAGAATCAGTCAGTCGCTGTATGTAGCAAGTGTGAGAGGGAAGCTGATGCAGCATAATGTGGCCTCAGGTTTGCCCACAGGAGTTTCATGCAGGGACACCCATCCATGCGCGACATGGCACTACATAAGACCGCGATATTATTCAACTGTTCGTCAGAGCAGCCTCTCTTGACGCTACGCAAGAATTCGGGCTCCTAACTACCAGTCGATAGCAGCAACCAGGCAACTGCCAACCTGGTGCCCTCAGAATGAAGAAACGTTTTCAATCTTTCAAAATTACTACAAAAAGATTGCGACAGCTCTATCACTAGGACCTGATGAGTGAGAGAACCGGGAAACTTCTTCCTAAACAGGAAACAAGGCACGCGCTTCTACTCCTGTCCAAAAGAAAAGGAAGGAGTGTAAGCCGGGCGATGATCGCCTAAAGTGTTATCACGTATGGCACTTAACTGACTAACTGAATGTCTTGGGAGATAGTAAGATTTCGTTGAAAACAAAGAAGAAAGTATTGGATTGTTATGTGAGGCATGTCTCTCAATTTGACAGGAAATGCTGTCAATCTCATCAAAGTTGAAGGGAAAACTTAAAGCAACCAAAATGTGATTCTACAGAAGGATGCTGAGGATACAATGGGCCGAACATTTTTAAAAAAGACGAGTTTTTGTAGAAGATCTAAACAAAAAGGAAACTGATACTTAACATCAGGAAAAGACAGCTGAAGTTTCTGGGACATGTAATCTCGAAGTGGGGCTAGGACACATGAATGGCAGGGAAGGGTTTTGGAAGGGTGGCATGAGGAAGGTTGTTAAAACTACAAGGGGTAGGGATATGTGGAAGGCCATCGTTAGGGTGCAGAATTATTATATCTTCTATTGGTCGAGGTAAGTCACATAACAGCCACTTCGTGATGTCTCATTAAAAAGGCCTTGCCTTAGTGAGAAGGCAACTAAATACTGCAGTTAACGACCAAGTGACTGCTTAACGCACTGTCGAACTCTCTGACTTCGGGCGGAGAGCAATAACCCAGTCGAGGCTCCGCCGAAGGGTAGAGCTTCGACTGGGGAAAATTAGTCAGAAATTTTTGGCCGGGCTATATGGCCCGGGGATCACACATTCAAAAGGCCTTGTGCCACATTTTGCCTTAGTAGAAAGGCGACTGAATATTGCAGTTAAATATTGACTACTTTACGCATTGTCGAATTATCTGCCTTCGGGCGGAGAGCAATAACCCAGTCGAGGCTCCGCCGAAGGGTAGAGCTTCGACTGGGGAAAATTAGTCAGAAATTTTTGGCCGGGCTATATGGCCCGGGGATCACACATTCAAAAGGCCTTGTGCCACATTTTGCCTTAGTAGAAAGGCGACTGAATATTGCAGTTAAATATTGACTACTTTACGCATTGTCGAATTATCTGCCTTCGGGCGGAAAGCAATAACCCAGTCGAGGCTCCGCCGAAGGGTAGAGCTTCGACTGGGGAAAATTAGTCAGAAAATTTTGGCCGGGCTATATGGCCCGGGGATCACACATTCAAAAGGCCTTGTACCACATTTTGTGTTACGTGGAAAGACAGAAAATATTGCTGTTAACGAGAAGTTGACTGCCTTACGCCCTGTCGAGCTCTCTGACTTCGGAAGCTTATCTTCTTTTGTTCGAGGTTAGTCACAGTAAAATGCTGAACTCAAATCGCTAATTGTTTATTGTCGAAACCTACCTTTTTTCAAGTTAACGACAAGAAAAATATAGAAATTCTTTTCGCTGTTTACCTCACCCCCGTGACCACGCTTCAAAAATGTTATTCACTGCAGAATGACTTCACGCGTAGTTTGCCGATTTTTCGGCCTATTTACTTCCTTTTTGCAATTACTACGAGTAATGAGTTCTGAAACCAAACAAATCGCGGAGTAATTGCTCAAAGGAAGTAAATAGGCCGAAATAAGTATCCTTCGATAACATGAAAAAGGTAGGTTTCTTCAATAAACAATTATCGATTTGAGTTCAGCATTTACATTTGCACGGAAATAAGGATGTTTTGGGAAGATTTGAAAGGGTAAAGGCCATCGGGAACAAATAAAAAATTTACCATAAAATCTTCCATTTTGTTCCACCTTAAACATTGCTTTTCGGTAGATTTTTTTTTTTATAATCGTATCGCCCCAAGCAAGCCATTATACTGCCACTATTGTGCAGGGGGTTATATAAAAGGAAAGTTATGAGAAAGAGTGACAGATTATAGGGGGTGTAAGGAGATGGGTAAGAGAGGGGTGAGACTACTGAAGAAAAGAGAGCATGGGAGAGACGATGCAAGTTAGTGAGATAGGAGATGACTATTGACTTTACATTTAAATTCTTGGAAATTGTAGCTGTCGGGGAAACAAGTAAACGGGAGGGAATTCCACAGGCGGGAAGTGCGAGAAAAGAAAAGCTGATGGAGTTTACATTTTATTGGTTTCACAGTAAAAGAGTGGGACCTAGTTGCTAATCTTGTGGCTCGAGTAAATTCGTATATAGGGGGCACCAATGAGCTAAGTTCATCAGAGCAGAAGCGGTGAAAGTATTTATCGAAGAGACATAGAAAAGCCACATTGCGCCGGTGAGAAAGTGAATGTAACCGAATTGCCAAATTGGGATAGACCACATTACAGATTCTCCGTTGGATTTTGTCAAGGACACCGGGGTGGATTGCAGGAGCACCCGACCAGATATGGCAGTAGCATTCAATGCACGGGAGGATGGTAGATTTGTATATGTGCAGAATTCTTTCAGCCGGAAAGAACTTCATGACCCTGCACAGAGAACCGACTTTCTTAGCAGCAGATTTAACTGCATCAAAAAAGAATACCCTTTTTTTCCTTCCCATTAATCATCCTCTATTTATTTTACACGTATCTTATTGTATGTATGTGTGTGTGTGTGCATGTGAGTGTATGTGTGAGTGTGCGTGTGTGTGTGTATTTGTGTGTGAAAATACGTGAAAATTCTATAATCTAAAGACATGCTATTCATTCCCAGTGACTTGTGAAAATCATAAAGTACTTTAGGCAGCATATTAATGACACTTCACGTGTTACATTTACGAAATGTAGAATTAATAAGCCTAACCAAAATATATTTTATTTAAACAAACAATTTTTTTTATAATCGTATCGTCCCAAGCAAAGCATTTTACTGCCACTGCTGTGCATGGGTTTTACATATAAGGAAAGTTATGAGTGACAGAATACAGGGTGTGTCAGGAAGCTGGTAGGAGAGGGATGGGAATACTACAGAAATGAGATGAGAGCGTAAGAGAGACAGACAGACAGACAGACAGACAGACAGACAGACAGAGGATGCAAGTTAGTGAGATAGGAGATGACTATTGACTTTTCATTTAAATTAGATTGTAGCTGTCGGGGAAGCAAGTAAATGAAAAGGAATTTCACAGACGGGAAGTGCGAGAAAAGAAGCTGCAGGAGTAGAATTTGCGTTTACATCTTATTAGTTTCTCTAGTTGCTAATCTTGTGGCTCGAGTAAATTCATACATAGGGGGCACCAGTGAGCTAAGTTCATCAAAGTAGAAGCCATGAAAGTACTTGTAGAAGAGACATAGGGAAGGCACACTGCGCCAGTGACCCCCCTCGGTGGTCTCTAAAATAATTTTAAAGCATGACCCCCATAAAGCAAGCGGCGACGACGGAATCCCAATCATTGTCCTGAAGAGATGCTTCCTCGAACTCTGTTCCCTTCAAACTCTATAACTACTACCTATCTGCTGCTTGCATTTCTGCCTGCGAGAAGTCCTCCTCCGAAGTTCCAATATATAAAAATACTGGTGAACACTCTGACCCCTCTGAATATCGCCCTATCAGCCTTCTACCGATCTTTGGCAAAGTGTTCGATGCCATGATCAACGCCGAGGTAGTGCGACACCTCACAGCCCACAGACTCTTCTCTCAATATGGTTTCCACTTCACCAAGTCTACTGCTGATATGCTTACGACCATCACTGAGTATATATACCAGGCTCTCGACAAGAACGGCGAAGCCCGAACTGTTGCCCTAGATATCTTCAAAGCGTTCGACTGAGTCTGGCATGCTGGCCTTCTATGCAAGCTGCGGGGCTATGGTATAAATGGAGATATATGTGATATGTATTTCTCTGTCTGTGGACACTCCTATAGATGTATCTTGTGTATGTCATTGTGTATAAAAGTCTCTTTGAGAAAAAACGTTTCTCGTCCGTTGTCTTTTCAGCCATTCCTTCTTGTCCGTGATCTTAGTTATTGTTTCTTGTAGTGGATAGGAAATTAAAAATTAAAATCAACCTTCTTCTTCACTTTTACAAAACTTTCTCAATGACGTGTGAAATCTTGGTTTTTCCGAAATAGAAAAAGGATTGACCGTGTGCTTAAAGAAAAAAGGTCGAAACCTGATTTCGCGAGTAGATGTTAAACTGATGTCTGACCAATGGAAGAGATATGCAAGACCAAAAAGACCTCGCGAATCAGTGCGAAAAATCTAGATCACGATATACACTACCGGCCATAATTATTAGTACACCCCATTGTTTTAAAAAATGATATATCTCCTACTATTTTTTTAGTATTTATTGCTAAGTCAATAATTGTAAATGAAAATAGAATGGTTCTTTTTTTATTATTTCTTTGCAAAATTTTACAAGGCAAATAGTGACAATTTACCCATCGCACCCTTTAGATTTATATATATATATATATATATATATATATATATATATATATATACTACCAGCCATAATTATTAAACAACCCGAGTGTTTTAAACAAATGATGTATTTTATACTAATTTTTAATATTTATTACCAAGTGGATAATTAGAAATGAAAATAGAATGGTTCTTTTGTTATTATTACTTTGCAAAATTTTACAAGGCAAATAGTGACAATTCACCCATCGCAGCCTTTGGATTATATATATATATATATATACTACCAGCCATAATTATTAGACAACCTGAGTGTTTTAAACAAATGATGTCTTTCATACTAATTTTTAGTATTTATTGCCGAGTCAATAATTGTAAATGAAAATAAAATGGTTCTTTAGTTAATACTTCAAAATAACATGTACTTCAAATGAATTAATAAATATTTAATAATTACATATATTGCAGTTTCATCAATGAAAGAATGAAGAAAATTTAGGATGATTCGGACGAGTTTATCTTTGCTTCCTTGCTTTTCAAAATTTTGCAAAGTAATAATAACAAAAGAACCATTCTGTTTTCATTGGGCAATAAATACTAAAAATAGTATGAAATACATCATTTATTTTAAAAACCTGGGGTTGCCTAATAATTATGGCTGGTAGTGTAAATGCCTTCAATCAGCGTCAGTCAGTCAGATGGGAGCAGCGAGACGAAACAACTAAAATGTAACGGGAAAACTTCAATCATAGGTCGCGTCATACATTGTTCTCTTTCTCCTCCTTTCTCGTTTGGTGATTAATTTCACTTCTTCTTCTCCGTCAAAAAACATTCCTACGAAGCAAACGTTCATTCGTACATACGTACACACGCATATACCCTTTCAACAATCTAAACTTATTTATAAATAGAACTTTGTCTGTGTGTGTGTATCTGTGTGTGTGTGTGTGTGTGTGTATGTGTGTGTCCGTTACCTATAGACTCCGAAACGGCTGAACCGATTTCCTTGAAAATTTACACAGTTGTACTATCAGCGTCTGCGAGTGTTCTTAGCTAGGTTTTGTGTCGAGGTACCCCCGATAAATATCAAAAATCGATAATCGAATAAATCGGGTTATAAAAAGAGTAGTCCGATTTTAATCAAATTTGATACACTCATAGACAAAGATATAAGAAACGATATTCAGAAGTTTCAAGGTTGCAGTTCTTACAATAATGCAGAAAATCGATAATATATATATAAAAGGCAATGTTTGTATGCGTGTCTGTTTATCTGCCTGTATGTCTGTATTTTTTTCAGCCCTTTTATTTTAGTTTTTGCTTCGGGTTTGGCTCTAAGTAGGTATAATTGTAGTTCTTAGTCTCAGCCATGATACCATTTACTCAGAGGACTTATTTAGCCTTCAAAATTCAGTTTACGACGAAAAAAACTTATTTGATATCGATACCAGGAAATCAAAATTTGACTTACATTCATTCATTTTTCTTTCAGTCTACGGTTTCGCTTTAACTGGAAACAACTATTGCTTTTTAGTGTTTTGTGCCAACATCTAAAGAGGCTGAGCTCCAGGACCATGGATTACTTTTAAAGCTTTCATTACA
Organism: Ascarosepion bandense; assembly: GCA_037127315.1. Classification (NCBI taxonomy): domain Eukaryota; kingdom Metazoa; phylum Mollusca; class Cephalopoda; order Sepiida; family Sepiidae; genus Ascarosepion; species Ascarosepion bandense. Next base: position 126,702 of record JBBBDQ010002418.1, read on the forward strand.
CCCGAGTAACGCCGGTCTATACTGCTAGTTACTAATACGAAAATTTTCTACAAATCTTGATACCTTTAACTTTCTCATTGAACATTAATTTCCACGAACTCTTGTTATTCTTTCTTTTTAATAAATTTCTATTTTAACATGAAAAATGTATATTTTATTCTTACACTATTCCACACTTTTCGACACATTCCAACTTGCTGACAACCAACCTTCTGATGAAAACCTTCTGATAACTCACGATAAATATTATAAGTTGATGGAATTTGGTTATGTATGACACAAGGCCGAATTAAATAAACATTAACCATCTCCCTACGGTTACAATATCACTGATATAGCAATACCCAGTAACGGAAGGAAGGCTAATAGAAGAATCAATTTTGCTTCCAGCAATCCCGTTACACCAAGATCGCCTACGTCCTGAAGTGACACGGCACATAAAGGAAGAAAAATAAAACCGATTCCGTCAGAATTTGAACCCCGCACGTCGAATCCTTTTCACAGCTTTGACCGCTAAAAATATTTACGCACACTGTAGGCAGATTAATACTAAGAAATGAATTTATTCATAGACATTTTATTGTTAGTAATCGTCTGCGTAGTTGACGCTTCGTTCTAAATTATATTATCTTATTTCTATTTACTCTGTCGAGGAACGTGGATATGTCAGTTTCGTATATACGATATTAAATTTACATTCGTTTTCTTTATTAAGAGGTTTTTAATAGATTACATTGCTCGCGTTCCGGGCCCCGTGAGCGTAGTTGTGACAAAAAAGTAAAAAAACAAAATGGAGAAA
>JBBBDQ010002418.1:132500-220000 GCA_037127315.1 Ascarosepion bandense
CTCTTAATATATGTACTTTAGTACAATAAACCTTATTGTTGATTTAATCGTGTGTTCCTTAGTTTTTAACACTCATTTGTTTGTATCGTATTTTCACGACACAACACCTTTCTATTAATAAATTTCTATTATAACATGCAAAATGTACGAGGGCCATTCAATAAATAAGGTGATTTTTTCGGTATAAGGACTTCTACGAGGGTCATTCAATAAATAAGGTGAATTTTTCGATATAAGATCTTCTACGAGGGTCATTCAATAAATAAGGGGAATTTTTCGGTATAAGGTCTTCTACGATGGTCATTCAATAAATAATGTTAATTTTTCGGTATAAGGACTTCTACGAGGGTCATTCAATAAATAAGGTGATTTTTTCGGTATAAGGACTTCTACAAGGGTCATTCAATAAATAAGGTGGATTTTTCAGTATAAGGACTTCTACGAGGGTCATTCAATACATAAGGTGAATTTTTCGGTATAAGGACTTCTACGAGGGTTATTCAATAAATAAGGTGAATTTTTCGGTATAACGACTTCTACGAGGGTCATTCAATAAATAAGGTGAATTTTTCGGTATAACGACTTCTACGAGGGTCATTCAATAAATAAGGTGAATTTTTCGGTGTATGGACTTCTACGAGGGTCATTCAATAAATAAGGGGGATTTTTCGGTATAAGGACTTCTACGAGGGTCATTCAATAAATAAGGTGAATTTTTCGGTATAACGACTTCTACGAGGGTCATTCAATAAATAAGGTGAATTTTTCGGTATAAGGACTTCTACGAGGGTCATTCAATAAATAAGGTGAATTTTTCGGTATAAGGACTTCTATGAGGATCATTCAATAAATAAGGTCAATTTTTCGGTATAAGGACTTCTACGAGGGTCATTCAATAAATAAGGTCAATTTTTCGGTAAAAGGACTTCTACGAGGATCATTCAATAATAAGTCCTCATACCGAAAAATACACCTTATTTATTGAATGACCCTCGTAGAAGTCCTTATACCGAAAAATTGACCTTATTTATTGAATAACCCTCGTAGAAGTCCTTATACCGAAAAATTGACCTTATTTATTGAATAACCCTCGTAGAAGTCCTTATACCCAAAAAATTCACCTTATTTATTGAATAACCCTCGTAGAAGTCCTTATACCGAAAAATTCATCTTATTTATTGAATGACCCTCGTAGAAGTCCTTATACCGAAAGATTCATCTTATTTATTGAATGATCCTCGTAGAAGTCCTTATACCGAAAAATTCACCTTATTTATTGAATGATCCTCGTAGAAGTCCTTATATCGAAAAATTCACCTTATTTATTGAATGACCCTCGTAGAAGTCCTTATACCGAAGAATTAATCTTATCTATTGACTGACCCTCGTATATTTTATTCTTTCACAACCAACCAACCAACCAACCAACCAACCAATCTACAACCTTCTGATAATAACTAATGAAACCTCTAAGTTGTAGGGAGTTCGGTTATGCTTCACACAGGGCCCAATTCATAAATATTAACTATTTGCCTATAGCTTCAACTCTAATATTAGGTAGATCATTTTTTCCCTGGTGAAAAAAAAGCATTAATTTGAAAATTCTAGCAAAAATCAAATAATTATCAGATTTTATTTAAACTTTCATAACTCATATACAAATGAATAAAATTATTTTTGACAACACTATTTTTAAAACAATCTTCGTAATTTTTTTTTTATATCTTTTACCCCACCTCCACGAAAATTCAGGTAATTACAAGAAATTAAATTTTGTAGCGAAAATTTATTTTACTAGTTAAATGCAGGAGTCATTAGGGAATGTAACTCATCTATTTATTTCATTTTCAAAAAGTTGTTTATTTTTTCTGAAAATCTGCTCCCAATAGAAAAATAAAAAATGCAATAAAACTATGAAATTATTTTAGATAGGATTTTAATTGCTTCTATAAGTAATATATATTAAAAACATTATAGATTGGAGAAAAAAATTGTGAATATTGAAATTTCAAAAGAATTGTTTTAATTTTTCTTTTTCAATGATAATAATTTATAATATTTCAATTTTTTAAAAAGTTTTGCAAAGCCGTGTCGGGTTTAGATCATTATGCTATTAAGTAAAACTATATTTACTCATAGAACATGGGAAAGTTTATTACAAATCGTTAAGCTCGTGTATTTTTCAAATAATTTCCTTTTTTTTTTATTGGAAGTTTGTTTTTAAGTATACTATTTTCTGGCTTACATTAAAGGTAGGCACAACCACTCATTTTCGATAACTAACTTTTAAATTGACTTATTAAAAATAAAAAAAAATTCGTGAAGCATTTATTTTTGTTTTAATTGAAAGCTAAATGATTAAAATGACTATGTGCAGTATGCAAAACACTCTGGTGTATTTCAAACAGAAATTATATTGGCTAGAACCTAAAATTAATCAGTTTATTTTTAATTTTTAAATATTTACGCAATTTTTTAGCCATCGTCGTTTAATTTTCAGTTTTAAAAATCTTGCAAAAATAAAATATACATTTGTGACACATTATTTTTGAAAAATTATCAAAGTTAATCTTAAATTAATCTGTTTACACAAGTATTACTTATTTATAGCAAGAAATTTAGAATAAAACTATTTCTTAAACTCAGAGTAGAACTCTCTGACCTTTCCCCCGCATTTGAAATGGGATGACAGCTCGACAGATTCGTGATAAGTTAAGTGTATGGCGATCACAAGTGACATAATTGCACAATTTTTTTTCTTGGAAGTGGAAGAAACTGTGAAAGATATCTCCCTCTCTTCCTTAGTTCGCGCAATCGTTACGTTCTGCCAATACATCATAAATAATGAGTGGAAAGAGTTGAAAAGACGCTACTTGGTTTCAGCGAGAAACTGAAAGAATCAAGAGAGAATCAGATTCAGCTGATAAGAACTGATACTACACTTTGATGTAGTCAAATGGGCGAAAAGTGATTACATTTTCTTCCAGCCCCACTTAGGTAAGATGTGACACAAGTTCACGTTAATGTGGGGAGCACCCGGGCCGGTTTCAAAAATAGCCCAACTCTCGTAAGCATTGCTAGAAATGGCATCGGTATTACTACCGATCCTCCTTCTTTAGCGCAATGGAGGGGGAACTGCAGCTGGCAACTGCTCCTCACAAGCGCGCACCTCTCAGTAATATTTTCACTTACTCTCTGTCAGCAGACAAAGACACAAATGAGTTATGATCTGTCCAGAGACAGAAACACATTTGAGGTGTGATCTGCTTAGAGAAAGAAACACAACTTAGATGCGATTGGTCCAGAGACACAATTGAGATGTGATCTGCTTAGAGAAAGAAACACAACTTAGATTCGATTTGTCCAGAGACACAATTAAGATGCGATTTGCTTAGAGAAAGGAACACAACTTTAATGCGATTTGTCCAAAGACAGAGACACAATTGAGATGTGCTCTGCTTATAGAAAGAAACACAACTTAGATTCGATTTGTCCAGAGACACAATTAAGATGTGATCTGCTTAGAGAAAGAAACACAATTTACATGCGATTTGTCCAGTGACAGTGACATAACTGAGATATGATCTGCTAAGAGGCAGAGACACAATTGAGATGTGCTCTGCTTAGAGAAAGAAACAATTTAGATTCGATTTGTCCAGAGACACATTTAAGATGTGATCTGCTTAGAGAAAGAAACACAATTTACATGCGATTTGTCCAGTGACAGTGACATAACTGAGATATGATCTGCTAAGAGGCAGAGACACAATTGAGATGTGCTCTGCTTATAGAAAGAAACACAACTTAGATTCGATTTGTCCAGAGACACAATTAAGATGTGATCTGCTTAGAGAAAGAAACACAATTTACATGCGATTTGTCCAGTGACAGTGACATAACTGAGATATGATCTGCTAAGAGGCAGAGACACAATTGAGATGTGATCTGTTTAGAGACAGAATTACGACTGAGTTAAATTCTGTCCAGAGACACAACTGATATGCAATCTGTCAAGAGGCAGAGACGTATTTACGAGATTAAATATAGTTTCTTCCACCGAGTGAAAATACTACACCATGAAGACTGTGTAAAAAATTTTAATTTTCATTATCGAATGACGGAAATTGAGTAAAGCAATCGTCAAAAATCTTGTTAGCATAGATAAATTAACATTATTTGTAAATTGTTATTAAAATGAAAAGTTCGTAAGACGGGGTTTGGTTAGAAAGAAAATGTCGTGAATATAGCTTCAGAGAAATCTTATTCTGGAAATGGAAAGCCACTGCCATTTGCAATCCGTTGTGTTTGTGACTGTAAATGGGGATACACAGGAAAAAATTGTGAAAAGAATGATGAATGTCTTAGAAATCCTTGTGTGTTTGGTGGGCAATGCAAAACTGTTAGCAATGGCTATTAGTGTTCTTGTAAAAATGGCTATACAGGAAAGAACTGTGAAATCTTACCAAATTATTGTCTGAAGAGTGTAATAATGTAAATAATCCTCGATAATTGCTAATCGTATAGCCGAAAGCGCTCGGATATATAGAACATTCGAACAGTTTTTACATTTATGATGGACTAGCAGTATAGCCTGGCATTGCTCGGGTGTAATGAAAGCTTTAAAACTAATCCATGTTCCTGGAGCTCAGATTCTTTGGAGGTTTGCACGAAAGACTAAAAAGCAATAGTTGTTTCCAGTTAAAGCGAAACCGTAGACTGAAAGAAAAATGGATGGATGTAAGTCAAAGTTTGATTTCCTGGTATCGATATTAAATAAGATTTTTTCGTCGTAAACTTAATTTTGAAGGCTAAATAAGTCCTCTGAATAAATGGCATCATGTCTGAGACTAAGAACTACAATTATACCTACTTAAAGCCAAACCCGAAGCAAAATCTAAAATAAAAGGGCTGAAAAAATACAGACATACAGGCAGATAAACAGACACACACACAAACATCTTGCATATATATATATATATATATATATATATATATATATATATATATATATATATATTATCGACTTTCTGCACCATTGTAAGAACTGCAACCTTGAAACTTCTGAATGTAATTTCTTATGTTTTTGTCTATGAGTGTTTGAAATTTGATTAATATCGGACCACTCCTTCTATGACCCGATTTTTTCGATTATCGATTTTCGATATTTATCGGGGTACCAAGACACAAAACCTAGCTAAGAACACTCGCAGACGCTTATAGTACAACTGTGTAAATTTTCAAGAAAATCGGTTCATCCGTTTCGGAGTCTATAGGTAACGGATACACACACACAGAGACACACACACATACAAAGACAAAGTTCTATTTATAAATAAGTTTAGATTTAGATACCTGTATTATTTTAAACACGGTGTATTACATCTACCGGCTTGTGCACACGAAAAAATTAATAAAGACAATTGCCTTTTGAATACGCAGGTCGACAGGTACAATGCAGTATAAAACAACGAGGCGTCGATGTCAAATTTGGGTATCTATTCAAATCAGGTTATCGACAAAAAATGACATTTGAAGTAAGGAAGATATGTCGGATTATAAAATAAAATAAAATCCAGTGATTCTTTAGAAATTTCAATGTTTACGTTTCCGGCACGAGACTGAGTAGATATGTGTAGATATGTGCAAAGGCAAATAGAACCTACCTTGTACTGCTGCCACATCTGGTCGGGTGCCCCTGCTATTCTCCTCGGGGTTCTTGACAAAATACAACAGAGAATCTGTCATGTGATCGATACCGACTTGACAGCCGTCCGTGTATTGAATACTGCTGCCACATCTAGTCGGGTGCCCCTACTATTCTCCTCGGGGTTCTCGACCGAATCTAATGGAGAATCTGTAACGTGATCGATAACGACTTGGCAGACCGCCTGCAGTCACTCTCTCACCGGCGTGACGTGGCTTCCCTGTGCCTCTTCTATAAATACTTTCACGGCTTCTGCTCCGATTAACACAGATCACTGGTGCCCCCTAGGTACGAATTTGCACGCGATACTAGATTAGCAAGTAGGTCTTACCATTTTACAGTGAAACCGATAATATGTAACCGTAATTTCTACTCCAACAGATTCTTTTCTTGCACTTCCCACCTGTGGAATTCCCTTCCACATACTTGCTTCTCCGATAGCTACAATCTCCAGGAGTTTAAATGTAAGGTTAAAAGACATCTCCTAACACACTAACTCGCATCCATTCTCTCAAACACTCTTCCCATCTACATCCTTACCCGTCTATTACCCTCCTTCTGACATGTCCTATATCTAACCACTCTTTCTCACCACCTTCCCCTATGTAACCTGCGCAATTGTGGCAGTGGAATGCCTTGCTTGGGGTGAAAGGGTTAAAAGAAAATTTATAAACCGGGCAGTTAAATCACACTGGATCAGACGGCAGATTCTCTTGCAAACGGGAACGCGGGTTCGAATGATGCCGAAGGGAACATCTTCCTTGAAGTTTTCTCGAGTTGCACACAATAAGGTTTGAAGTAATAAACGTATATATAGTGTATCGCGGCAGCAGACAATTTTCTAAGCATATACTGTTAAATATAAGAGACAATGAATGCATATTATGTTTAATTATGAGCCGTTCTAAACATCGTATTTTGGTTTTAATTTCGGGTGAAAATAAAGACAAACATTCTCCAACTAATAATAAACCTACTACATATATTGGTTTTACTACAACCACGCTCTCCCGTAGACTTACATGTCACCTTTCTGATCAGAGTACAACTAAACAACATTTCTTAGAAAAACATGGTCATGTAGGTAATATCAGACAAATTTTGGTTAACAATACAATAATCCTCACTCATACACACAGTAAAAAGAACCCTCAGATATTGGAGGCCATCTACATTAAATCCAAACAACCCACACTTAATAAAATCACGTTTAAATCTGGTAATAACACATTACATTGCATTTAATTATATGGTTCTGTTATCATTTCGAGCTCTTAAGCGGTGTGACGTCATATAACTGCATTACAAATTTACGAACTGCGTTTGCTATTTTTGGTAACTTATCGTTGCTTAGCAAAGTTTTATGTCAATACAAGATAAAATCGTCGTTGATAGTGGATGTTTTTATATTAACGTCCTTGTAACATCTCTGAAGATGGTTCATCTGAGCCGAAAATTTAGAAACAACTTAATGAAAAATTATCCAAATTTTGGAGAAATTTGTCTTTATTTTCAACTGAAATTAAAGCCAAAATACGATGTTTAGAACGGCTCATGATTAAACATAATAAACATTCATTGTCTCTTACATTTAACAATATATGTATATGTATATACACACACAGGGTGTGCATAAAGTTTGTGTGTCCTTTAAAAAAATTATAACTTTATTTGTATTTGCGACATGAATAATTTGTAAAACGGATTAGAAAGAAATAAATCTAATTTTTCTAGGGTTTTATTCAAATTTTATTTAAGTTTCCACATGTCCTCCATCATTAGCAATACAAAGGGTAATACGATTTTGCAGTTGACGGAAAACATTTGCCAACTGATTTACAGTAATGCCTGAAATCGCATTAGTATCAATAACTATCAATAACTTTATAACATTTTTTCCAGATTATTTCTATCATAAATACAAATAAAGTTATGAAGTGCACACTTTATGAACACCCTATATATATATATATATATATATATATATATATATATATATATAACGGAAAACTAAACACATCATTTCAATTGGTTATAAACTATAGCTCATTTCAATGAGTTTAAGTAACTCATTTCATCAGACCTTGGGTAGATAGACTGAATTATCGCCCGGTTCACACTCCACCCACGTCTATTGAACAGGTGTAGAGGCTCATCCCTTGTTCCCTGTTTAGGATGTGGTTTCCGCCTTTCTCTTTTCCAATCTTTTCACTTTTCTTTTTTTTTTTTTTTCAATTGGAGTAGATAGACTGAACTATCGCCCGGTTCACACTCCACCCACGTCTATTGAACAGGTGTAGAGGCTCATCCCTTGTTCCCTGTTTAGGATGTGGTTTCCGCCTTTCTCTTTTCCAATCTTTTCACTTTTCTTTTTTTTTTTTTCAATTGGAGTAGATAGACTGAACTATCGCCCGGTTCACACTCCACCCACGTCTATTGAACAGGTGTAGAGGCTCATCCCTTGTTCCCTGTTTAGGATGTGGTTTCCGCCTTTCTCTTTTCCAATCTTTTCACTTTTCTTTTTTTTTTTTTTCAATTGGAGTAGATAGACTGAACTATCGCCCGGTTCACACTCCACCCACGTCTATTGAACAGGTGTAGAGGCTCATCCCTTGTTCCCTGTTTAGGATGTAGTTTTCGGCTTTCTCTTTTCCAGTCTATTCACTCTGACGTAGCCCCCTGCACACCAGTGGCCTTACCGCCTTGCTCGGGGTGATATGATTAAAAAGAAAAAAAAATATTCCTTTCATCTGGTACAAAATTTCTGCCGGAATGAGTCTTTTTATAGAATGAAGATAGGGATAACAAAAAAATAATAATAAACATAAAATTACAAACAAAAATAACAATAAAAATAAGGGGAAAGAGGAGAAAGAAGGAAAAAAGGAAAGAAAAAATCAGCAAAAATTTCGATATTTAAATCCGTTGAGTAACCATTTCTACGATTCTTCATCAAGGGTTTGGCTGTTGCTGAAGAGACGAGGATTTTCTCGCAGAAATGGTTATTCAACGGATTTAAATATCGAAATTTTTGTTTTATTTTATATATATATATATATATATATATATATATATATATATATATATATATATATCCAAGTATAGGTGGAATAATATTCCCCATCCAAAGAAACACTATTTTTAAAAAAGTGCTCAATACAAAGTAGAGCTAATAATAATAATAATATTTATTAATAAATTATAACATTGATATGTTATAATATCACTACAAAAGTAGCTATTTTGTTTCGACACTTTTTGTGTCTTTTCAAGTGATGTTGTTATTTCGAAATAACAACATCACTTGAAAAGACACAAAATGTGTCGAAACAAAATAGCTACTTTTGTAGTGATATTATAACATATCAATGTTATAATTTATTAATAAATATTATTATTATTATATATATATATATATATATATATATATATATATATATATATAAAAGAAGGACACAAAGGAAACAAAAAGCAAAGAGGAAAATAAGAGAGAAAGAAAGAAACGAGAGGAAAGAGCTATTGAAAAACGGTTCAGAGAGAAATAGACCCCAAATTTAGGTAAGAAATAAAAATTGGCTCTTTCCTCTCGTTTCTTTCTTTCTGTCTTGTTTCACTTTTTGCCTTTTATTTCCTCTGTGTCCTTCTCTTTCCTGTTTTTTCCTCTTTTTTGATTTCTCTTTTTCCTTTCTCATCTTTCTTAGCCTCTTTACCTCGTACGAAAAGATTTCCAACAATAAAAGGAAGCGAGTTTTCTTAAATTTTCATTTAAAAAATAACGTTATTATTATCTACCTGATGAGATATTTTTCTTTCAATGTCGAAAAAAATGTACGAATTTGGAGTAGATTGTAGTTCGTAAATGTTCTAAAATATAATTTATAATAAATATGTATTGCTGTATTTTTATATTGAGCACTGTTTTAAAGCAATGTTTCGAACGTTGCAAATATCTTCTTCGTTCCTTATTCATTTGTATATATATATATATATATATATATATATATATATAAACTGCATCCGGCAGCAAGGCTTCTGATTGGGAGGTTGTGAGGAGCATAGAATCACCTCTTAATTGCTTTTGTTTCCAGGTCAATTGGAGTAGATAGACTAAACTATTGCCCGGTTCACACTCCACCCACGTCTATTGAACAGGTGAAGAGGCTCATCCCTTGTTTCTTGTTTAGGATGTGGTTTCCGGTTTTTCTCTCTTTTCTCTTTCCCAATCTTTTCACTCTTTATTTTTTTTTTTTTTCAATTGGAGTAGATAGACTAAACTATCGCCCGCTTCACACTCCACCCACGTCTATTGAACAGGTGAAGAGGCTCATCCCTTGTTTACTGTTTAGGATGTGGTTTCCGCCTTTCTCTTTTCCAATCTTTTCACTCTTACGTAGCCCACTGTGCATCAGTGGCATTTTCGCCTTGCTTGGGGGTGATATGATTAAAATATATATATATATATATATATATATATATATATATATATAACTAGCAGTATAGCCCGGCGTTGCTCGGGTGTAATGAAAGCTTTAAAACTAATCCATTGTCTGGGATCTCAGACTCTGCCTAAAGAATATTTGTATGAGAATCGGATAAAAATTGTGGATTTGTATAAAGAACATACGGACAGATAAACAGACAAACACACAAACATCTTGCCATTTCTATATATATATATATATATATATATATATACTATCAATTTTCTGCACTATTGTAACACCTTCAACCTTGAAACTTCTGAATATCGTTTCTTATGTCTTTGTCTATGAGTGTATCAAATTTGATTAAAATCGAACCACTCCTTCTATAACCCAATTTTTCGATTATCAATTTTCGATATTTATTGGGGCTACCTCGATACAAAATCTAGCTAAGATCACTCGCAGATGCTTATTGTACAACTGTGTAAATTTTCAAGGAAATCAGTTCAGCCGTCTACAGGTAACGGATACACACACACACACACACACACACAAAGTTTCATTTATAAATAAGTTTAGATTATGAATTAGATTGCGACACGGAAATTTCTATGTTTCCAGATAGATTCTCGTCATCAGGCAATGTTAGATGTTGGTGGGGAAAATGATTTCCATTTATATACAAAAAAAAACAAAGATCGGTTTGCTATTTATGGATGTGGGAAGATATAAAATGTGTTCCTTTTAACTAATCGGAATAAAGATTCACTTTGAAATTTGGCCCGTATTTTCTTACTTTTTTCTCTCCCGCTCTCTTTCTTATATTCTATCTCTCTCTCTCTCTCTATATATATATATATATATATATATATATATATATATATGCTAGCAGTATAGCCCGGCGTTGCTTGGGTGAAATGAAAGCTTTAAAATTAATCCATGGTACTGGAGCTCAGACTCAGCCTAAAAAGTGTTTGAAATAATAAAATACTTGCGACAATTTACCAATCACACCTACTCTCTCTCTCTCTCTCTCTCTCTCTATATATATATATATATATATATATACATATATATATATACTAGCAGTATAGCCCAGCGTTGCTCGGGTATAATGAAAGCTTTAAAACTAATCCTGGAGCTCAGACTCTTTGGACGTTGGCACGAAAGAATAAAAAGCAATAGTTGTTTCTAGTTAAAGCGAAACCGTAGACTGAAAGAAAAATGAATGAATGTAAGTCAAATTTTGATTTCGAGGTACTGATATCAAATAAGGTTTTTCGGCGTAAACTGAATTTTGAAGGCTAAATAAGTCCTCTGAGTAAATGGTATCATGGCTGAGACTAAGAACTACAATTATACCTACTTAGAGCCAAACCCGAAGCAAAAACTAAAATAAAAGAGCTGAAAAAAATACAGACATACAGGCAGATAAACAGACACACATACAAATATCTTGCCTTTTATATCTATCTATCTATCTATCTATCTATCTATCTATATATATATATATATATATATATATATATATATATATTATCGACTTTCTGCACCATTGGAAGAACTGCAACCTTGAAACTTCTGAATATAATTTCTTATGTTTTTGTCTATGAGTGTTTGAAATTTGATTAATATCGGACCACTCCTTCTATGACCCGATTTTTTCGATTATCGATTTTCGATATTTATCGGGGGTACATCCACACAAAAACCTAGCTAAGAACACTCGCAGATGCTTATAGTACAACCGTGTAAATTTTAAAGAAAGTCGGTTCAGCCGTTTCGGAGTCTATAGGTAAAGGATACACACACACAGACAAAGTTCCATTTATAAATAAGTATATATATATATATATATATATATATATATATATATATATAGACAAACACACACACACACGCACCTACACACACACACACACACACACATATATATATATATATAGACAAACACACACACACACGCACCTACACACACACACACACACACACACATATATATATATATATATAGACAAACACACACACACACACACACCTCACACACACACACACACACACACACATATATATATATATATATATATATATAGACAAACACACACACACACGCACCTACACACATATATATATATATATATATATATATAGAGAGAGAGAGAGAGAGAGAGAATTAAAAAATGATTAACTAGCGTAAAAATTGAATGAATGCTGGATAGATATATAACTAAACGGGGATTGAAAGAATGAAAGAACAACTGAATAAGTGAATGAAAAAACAAATGAATAAGAGAATGAAAATCCGACCGAATGTGAAAACAAAAAAATGAGAATTAAAAAGCGAGACAGAAAAGAGAGAGAGAAAGAAAGAAAAAGTGGGGGGTCACTGTTTGCGTATATGTCGAAAACAATTTTTAGATTCTTTTTCTATGTCTTGAAAAATATTTTAATGCTTTTTAATCTTAATTTGTATTTTTTTTTTTTTTTTTTTTGGCGGGGGGGACAAGTACATTGCGATTTCTGACTAATTTGAAAATCAAAACCTTTTCTTTCTTTTTTACGTTATTTTTTCGACCTGAAAGGGATTGTTTTTTCTTTAATGAGGCGCAAGTGAACAGAGGTTTTCAAACGACATCGTCTTAATCTTGTAACATCTGCTACAGCATCAACCGGGCCATTAATGTTATCGGTTGTCAAAGAATCTGGTCGCTCTGTTTCTCGCTACAACCACCCAGCTTGCTCCGAAAATAATCTTTCATTTCCATTCGTTCCCCAAATAATGTATCCACATCTTCCAGACGACAACTTCGAAAATGAAAATATTTTCTTGTTTCTTTCATTTTTTCACTCGTTTATTTTTCATTCATTGTATCATTTTGAATATTCCCTCATTCAGTCGTTTTTTATTCTCCCATTCGACCCTTTTTTTATTCACGCCCTCAGTCGTTTTTCATTCTCAAATTCACTCTTTTCATTCTTTTATTCAACCCTTTCCTTCATTCGCATTCAATTGTTCTTCATGCAGTCGTTTTTACATTCACTCATTCAGTTGTTTTTTCATTCAATCAATTTTCATTTATTCATTTTTTTTACACTCACTCATTCGGTTGTTTTTCAATTCATTCACTTATTCAATCCACGTTTCGTTATTCATTCATCCTACATTCAATCGATCTCTTTACGTCAACCAACCACTTTTTCTTTTTCTTTTTATTCAGTTGTTTTTTTATTCTCTCATTCAATCATTTCTTCATTTACTCATTCAAGTCTCTTTTAATCATAAATTCATCTTACAATCACTGATTGTAATTAATACTGTTCCCGTCATTTTCATTCTCTCATTCAATTGTCAGTTGATTTTTCATTCTCTCATTCTATTTTCTGCATTCATTCATGTTGTGGATTGCGGGTGAGAAACCACACAAAATAATAAATAACAAAAACAGATATGAAGACAGAAAATGTTATATTGAACGTAATATACAAACTGAAACACGGGTTAGTCAATTTAGAAATACAATTAGTTGAAATAAATATATAAAGTCTTGAAGTGTAATAGTGTCCGAGTAACTGATTCTAGATCCAACCAACTCCAACTAAGTCTGCACCAACTTACACCTCAACCAAACTCTCTATAGGCAGGATTATATGCACACTCATTTGAGTCCATTACTATTATGTTGTCCCAAAATGGGTCTATCTGGTCGAGCACAATCGAGTCAAGCGATGCGTTCAGAAAGGGCAAGAGACACCGTCGGTTTTAAAACAAGATCGATTCGGCAAGAAAGGCATGTTGTGCGTTTGGTGGAGCTTTGAAGGCATCGTGCATTTTGAGTTGGTTTCAAATGGTCGTGGCATCAGTGCCGAACTTTACTGTCAGCAACTTTAGCGGGTCTACGGAAAGTTGAAGCAAAAGTAAGCGGGCTCTGATCAACCGAAAGCACGCTTTGATGCAGCAGGATAATACCAAGCCACAAACCGACAGGAAGACCAAAGACAAGTTTGAAGAGCTGGACGGCGTTGAAGTTCTGCCACATCCAGCCTACAGTCCTGACTGTGCTCCATCAGATTACAGCCTTTTCCGCTCAATGCAACACTTTCTGACTCGTTTGAGGAAGTCGAGGAAGCGTGTCAAGAATTATTTGATTCGAAGCTGGCTGAATGGTACTTTAACCAGATCCGAAAGCTTGCAGATCGATGGCAGAAAGTCTTGGAAAATGATGGTCTTTATTTTGTGCAATAATTTGTGTTTTTGCGAGTAAAATTTCAATTTTTGCAAGTGTTTTCTGGTAACCTTTGATTACTTGGCGAGTAACATTTCAAATTTTTGCAACTGTTTACGAACTTTTGGGACAACCTAATATGTACAAAGGGGCGATCCCACAACAATTCCTCCAGTCAATCGTTTTTCATTCTTTTATTTTCGTTTTTTGTTCTCGCGTTCAGTTGTTTTTTCATTCTCTCATCCAATCGCTCTCTTCATTTGCTCATTCAATTCTTTTTTAGCCATACATTTACAGGGAGTTGATCATGTTTATTATATTGGCCTTGTGCCAAACATAAGCGAACTCACCACAATTTAAGATTATCATCAAAAGTTTGGAAAGAATAACACAGTTTTGTTTGTATAAATAAGTAGAAATCTATTCATAGAACAGAATAACATTAATTTGTATGAAATAATCAAACGGTGAAAATGTTCCAAGAGAAAGTCTAGTACGGATTTAAATGAGTTCAGAGTTCGTAGTTGTAGCGAAATGTGTGTCTGTTTGAAAAAGATTAACAGGGTAGTAGTAAAGTCTTTGTTCCTTTCTATTATTTTGCGGTCGGCGAGGAAGTGAAAAGGAAGGATGAAGCAATAAAGGAAAATTGGACTTATCGACGTTAATTTTAGGAGTCAGTTAAAGTGTCTTACTGTCGTCGTGGTCTTCTTTGTTGACGGCGAGAAGGTGAGAACGAAGAAGAGATGAATGAAAATTGCATGCGAGGAGAGGAAAAGCGAACGTATGTCGACGAGACCTTATGTCCGGTTCAGTGTTTTGCAATTTCTCTTTTACAACGTGACAGTGTCCTATCTGATCTCCGCTTCCATCTGACTGATTCAATTTTCTTTCTCTGTTTATATCAAAGAACTTTCTTTTAGAATTGTAAATCGTTACCCTTTCATTCGTTGGAAAATCTTTTCACACTGGCTCGCGAAATTTGCTTTGGTTTTTTTCTCAGCACGGTACCAATCTTTTATCTTATTGGTTAAAAATGGGTTTTCACACTGCCTCGCGAATTTGTAACCAGTGAAGAGAAAAGAGTTATTTTTATTTCGTACTCACCACACATTCACTCTTTAATCTCTCATTTAATTATTGTTTTTTCCGCCCTTCAATCATTTTTTCGTCTCCTTCAATTCCTTTTCATTCTTTCATTCAGTTATTCATTCAGTTGTTTTTTGTTTTCTCATTCAATTGTTTCTTTATTCACTAATTCAATACTCTTATAGTCATATATTCATCTTACAATCACTCATTCAATCATTTTTCTTATCAGCATTCAATCATTTTTCTTTTCTCTCATTCAGTTTTTTTTTCATTCTCTCGTTTTATCGTTTTTTTTTTCGTTAATTCATTCAGTCTTTTTTAATTCTTTCATTGTCGTGTCTTATTCTCTCATTTAGTTGGGTTTTTTTTCATTCTCTCATCCAGTCCTCTTTCAGTTAAACATGTTCAATCACATGTTCAATTATACGTTCAGTTAAACATGTTCAATCACTCATTCAATTATTTTTCCTCTCATTGAATCATTCTCTCATTCAGTTTTTTTTATTCATTCACTTCATTAGTCGTTTTCTTCATTCTTTTGCTGCCGGTTTTTCATTCTCTCGTTCAGCTGTTTTTCATTCTCTCGTTCAGCTGTTTTTCATTCTCTCGTTCAGCTGTTTTTTATTCTCTCGTTCAGCTGTTTTTCATTCTCTCGTTTAGCTGTTTTTCATTCTCTCGTTCAGCTGTTTTTTATTCTCTCGTTCAATCCTGTTTTAGTCATATACTAGCAATATAGCCTGGCGTTGCTCGGGTGTAATGAAAGCTTTAAAACTAATCCATGATCTTGGAGCTCAGACTCTTTGGACGTTGGCACGAAAGAATAAAAAGCAATAGTTGTTTCCAGTTAAAGCGAAACCATAGACTGAAAGAAAAATGAATAGATGTAAGTCAAATTTTGAAGTTTGGTGACAATCAGATAAAAATTAAGGATTTGTATAAAGAATATACAGACAGATAAACAGACACACACACAAACATCTTACCTTTTATAGATATATGTTATCGATTTTCTGCACTATTTTAAAAACTGCAACCTTGAAACTTCTGAATATCGTTTCTTATGTGTTTGTCTATGAGTGTATCAAATTTGATTAAAATCGGACCACTCTTTCTATAACCCGATTTTTTCGATTTTCGATATTTATCGGGGGTACCTCGACACAAAACCTAGCTAAGAAAACCCGCAGACGCTTATAGTACAACTGTGTAAACTTTCAAGGAAATCAATTCAGCCGTTTCGGAGTCTATAGGTAACGGACACACACACACAGACACACACACACACACACATATACACACAGAGAGACAGAGTTCCATTCGTCACAACTTTCTCTGAATTTATTCTTTCCACTTTAACCTTCTTTTCTTGCCTTATTTCATTCTTTTCTTTAGTCATACCTTCTGTTTTTTTACTTATACTTCGGCTCAAACCATCTCTCTCTCTCTTTCTCATTCTCTCTCTCTTTCTCTTCTCTCTCTATCATTCTCTCTCTCTTTCTCTCTCTCTTTCTCATTCTCTCTCTCTCTTTCTCATTCTGTCTCTATCATTCTCTCTCTCTTTCTCTCTTTCTCATTCTCTGTCTCTCTTTCTCTCTCTCTTTCTCATTCTCTCTCTATCATTCTCTCTCTCTTTCTCTCTCTCTTTCTCATTCTCTCTCTCTCTCTTTCTCATTCTCTTTCTCTCTTTCTCATTCTGTCTCTATCATTCTCTCTCTCTTTCTCTCTCTCTTTCTCATTCTCTCTCTCTCTCTCTCTCTCGTTTTTTCTTGCTGTTATTCTTTGCTTTCAGATTTTTTTATCCCATAACTTTATATCGTCTTTACCTTCTTCCTCTGTCTCTTCTTTCTCTTTCTTCCTTCCTTCCTTTCTCTTTCTTCCTTCCTTCCTTTCTCTTTCTTTCCTTCCTTATCCACGATCCCACAATCCAGTTCTTTCTCTTTCTCTCTTTCTCATTCTCTGTCTCTCTTTCTCTCTCTCTTTCTCATTCTCTCTCTATCATTCTCTCTCTCTTTCTCTCTCTCTTTCTCATTCGCTCTCTCTCTCTCTCTCTCTCTCGTTTTTTCTTGCTGTTATTCTTTGCTTTCAGATTTTTTTATCCCATAACTTTATATCGTCTTTACCTTCTTCCTCTGTCTCTTCTTTCTCTTTCTTCCTTCCTTCCTTTCTCTTTCTTCCTTCCTTCCTTTCTCTTTCTTTCCTTCCTCATCCACGATCCCACAATCCAGTTCTTTCTGGATGGCAGGCATTGGCGGAGAGGAACGCTTGCCTGACCTTCAGATACGGATGTCGTTCGTTAACACAAGCATCGCTAAACGTTCATTTTGTAATGGAGATTGATTCATTATTAATAGCGTTTCGAAAAGACATTGGTGTTCCTCATGCCAGGTTCGGGGGTCATCGGTCGAAAGGAAATGACGCGAGAGTGAATGGTTTTAGTTGATACTGGCTTTTCCCCGAGTCGGGAAAAATAAATGCAAAAATCTGGTTCCTCGGGAGAGGGAAGGGCGCGGTTCTCTCCCCCCACCCAACCCAAACCAGCCTCCCCGAAAATGACCTTCTCATTATATTTGCTTAGCAAGCGAAATATTCGCATCGCCAATGAAGATATTTAAAGTGTGATACTCGAACCTTCACGAGCGAGTAGGGGTGAATTCAAGGTTGGAATAAACAAAGCATTTTCTGATTAATTTACACTATTTACATGTAAACGATCGCTGTAATCGTTTCGGCCGTTTGTGCTATGCGGCCTTCATCAGGTGTATATCGATTGCGGTAATCTACAGGAAAGTCTACAGGACAAGAGACTAGTGAATTAAAGAGTTCTTTCGTGAATTTGATGTGATAATAATTGTGAGTTCAATCCCTGAGCCGGGCAGTGTCCACATCGACTTAGTGAAAAGAGGGAAGCAGAAATTGAGCAGTACTCAACATTAGAGCTATACGAATTATCGCTAGGAATTATGAGTTCGATGCCTGGACCGGGCAGTGTGTAACTTGGATTCAGTGAAAACAGGGAAGACAATAACTGAGCAGTACTAAAAATAATACTAGACAAATCATCCCTAGTTACTGTGTGTTCAATCTCTGGCCCAGGGATAGTTTACTTCCATTTAGTGAAAACAGGGGAGCAATAACTAGATAAGAACTAAACGAGATGTCTCTCGTAATTGTTAGTTCAATCCCTCGGTCGGGTAATGTGTACTTCGACTCAGTGAAAACAGGGAAGCAATAACTAGATAAGAACAAAACGAGATGTCTCTAGCAATTGTTAGTTCAATCCTCGGTCGGGTAGTGTACTTCGACGAAGTGAAAACAGGGGAGCAATAACTAGATAAGACCTAAACGAGATGTCTCTAGTAATTGTTAGTTCACTCCCTCGGTCGGGTAGTGTGTACTTCGACTCTGAAAACAGAGGAGCAATAACTAGATAAGAACTAAACGAGATGTCTCTCGTAATTGTTAGTTCAATCCCTCGGTCGGGTAATGTGTACTTCGACTCAGTGAAAACGGGAAACAATAACTAGATAAGAACAAAACGAGATGTCTCTAGTAATTGTTAGTTCACTCCCTCGGTCAGGTAGTGTGTACTTCGACTCTGAAAACAGAGGAGCAATAACTAGATAAAGAACTAAACGAGATGTCTCTCGTAATTGTTAGTTCAATCCCTCGGTCGGGTAGTGTGTACTTCGACTCTGAAAACAGGGGAGCAATAACTAGATAAGAACTAAACGAGATGTCTCTCGTAATTGTTAGTTCAATCCCTCGGTCGGGTAGTGTGTACTTCGACTCAGTGAAAACAGGGAAGCAATAACTAGATAAGAACTAAACGAGATGTCTCTAGTAATTGTTAGTTCAATCCCTCGGTCGGGTAATGGGTACTTCGACTCAGTGAAAACAGGGAAGCAATAACTAGATAAGACCTAAACAGAGATGTCTCTAGTAATTGTTAGTTCAATCCCTCGGTCGGGTAGTGGGTACTTCGACTCAGTGAAAACGGTGAGTAATAACTAGATAAGAACTAAACGAGATGTCTCTAGTAATTGTTAGTTCAATCCCTCGGTCGGGTAGTGTGTACTTCGACTCAGTGAAAACGGGAAGCAATAACTAGATAAGAATGACAAGGATGTCTCGGTAATTGTTAGTTCAATCCCTCGGTCGGGTAGTGTGTACTTCGACTCTGAAAACAGGGGAGCAATAACTAGATAAGAACTAAACGAGATGTCTCTAGTAATTGTTAGTTCCAATCCCTCGGTCGGGTAGTGTGTAGCTCAGTGAAAACAGGGAAGCAATAACTAGATAAGAACCGAACGAGATGTCTCTAGTAATTGTTAGTTCAATCCCTCGGTCGGGTAATGGGTACTTCGACTCGGTGAAAACAGGTGAGTAATAACTAGATAAGAACTAAACAGAGATGTCTCTAGTAATTGTTAGTTCAATCCCTCGGTCGGGTAGTGTGTACTTCGACTCAGTGAAAACAGGGAAGCAATAACTAGATAAGAACTAAACGAGATGTCTCTAGTAATTGTTAGTTCAATCCCTCGGTCGGGTAGTGTGTACTTCGACTCTGAAAACAGGGGAGGAATAACTAGATAAGAACTAAACGAGATGTCTCTCGTAATTGATGGTTCAATCCCTCGGTCGGGTAGTGTGTACTTCGACTCAGTGAAAACAGGAAGCAATAACTAGATAAGAACTAAACGAGATGTCTCTAGTAATTGTTAGTTCAATCCCTCGGTCGGGTAATGGGTACTTCGACTCAGTGAAAACAGGTGAGTAATAACTAGACGAAACTAAACGAGATGTCTCTAGTAATTGTTAGTTCAATCCCTCGGTCGGGTAGTGTGTACTTCGACTCAGTGAAAGCAAGGGGAAGCAATAACTAGATAAGACCTAAACGAGATGTCTCTAGTAATTGTTAGTTCAATCCCTCGAGTCGGGTAGTGGGTACTTCGACTCAGTGAAAACGGGTGAGTAATAACTAGATAAGAACTAAACGAGATATATACAGTAATTGTTAGTTCAATCCACTCGGTCGGGTAATGGGTACTTCGACTCAGTGAAAACAGGTGAGTAATAACTAGATAAGAACTAAACGAGATGTCTCTAGTAATTGTTAGTTCAATCCCTCGGTCGGGTAATGGGTACTTCGACTCAGTGAAAACAGGTGAGTAATAACTAGATAAGAACTAAACGAGATGTCTCTAGTAATTGTTAGTTCAATCCCTCAGTCCCGGGTAGTGTACTTCGACTCAGTGAAAACAGGGAAGCAATAACTAGATAAGACCTAAACGAGATATCTCTAGTAATTGTTAGTTCAATCCCTCGGTCGGGTAGTGGGTACTTCGACTCAGTGAAAACGTTGAGTAACTAGATAAGAACTAAACGAGATGTCTCTAGTAATTGTTGGATTCAATCCCTCGGTCAGGTAGTGTGTACTTCGACTCAGTGAAAACAGGGAAGCAATAACTAGATAAGAACTAAACGAGATGTCTCTAGTAATTGTTAGTTCAATCCCTCGGTCGGGTAGTGTGTACTTCGACTCTGAAAACAGGGAAACAATAACTAGATAAGAACTAAACGAGATGTCTCTAGTAATTGTTAGTTCAATCCCTCGGTCGGGTAGTGTGTACTTCGACTCATTGAAAACAGGGAAGCAATAACTAGATAAGACCTAAACGAGATGTCTCTAGTAATTGTTAGTTCAATCCCTCGGTCGGGTAGTGGGTACTTCGACTCAGTGAAAACAGGTGAGTAATAACTAGATAAGAACTAAACGAGATGTCTCTAGTAATTGTTAGTTCAATCCTCGGTCGGGTAGTGTGTACTTCGACTCAGTGAAAACGGAAGCAATAACTAGATAAGACCTAAACGAGATGTCTCTAGTAATTGGTAGTTCAATCCCTCGGTCGGGTAGTGGGTACTTCGACTCAGTGAAAACAGGTGAGTAATAACTAGATAAGAACTAAACGAGATGTCTCTAGTAATTGTTAGTTCAATCCCTCGGTCGGGTAGTGTGTACTTCGACTCAGTGAAAACAGGGAAGCAATAACTAGATAAGAACTAAACGAGATGTCTCTAGTAATTGTTAGTTCAATCCCTCGGTCGGGTAGTGTGTACTTCGACTCTGAAAACAGGGGAGCAATAACTAGATAAGAACTAAACGAGATGTCTCTCGTAATTGTTAGTTCCAATCCCTCGGTCGGGTAGTGTGTACTTCGACTCATTGAAAACAGGGAAGCAATAACTAGATAAGACCTAAACGAGAGATGTCTCCTAGTAATTGTTAGTTCAATCCCTCGGTCGGGTAGTGGGTACTTCTGACCAGTGAAAACAGGTGAGTAATAACTAGATAAGAACTAAACGAGATGTCTCTAGTAATTGTTAGTTCAATCCCTCGGTCGGGTAGTGGGTACTTCGACTCAGTGAAAACAGGGAAGCAATAACTAGATAAGAACTAAACGAGATGTCTCTAGTAATTGTTAGTTCAATCCCTCGGTCGGGTAGTGTGTACTTCGACTCAGTGAAAACAGGGAAGCAATAACTAGATAAGAACTAAACGAGATGTCTCTAGTAATTGTTAGTTCAATCCCTCGGTCGAATTGAGTGTACTTCGACTCAGTGAAAACAGGGAAGCAATAACTAGATAAGACCTAAACGAGATGTCTCTAGTAATTGTTAGTTCAATCCCTCGGTCGGGTAGTGTGTACTTCGACTCTGAAAACAGAGGAGCAATAACTAGATAAGAACTAAACGAGATGTCTCTCGTAATTGTTAGTTCAATCCCTCGGTCGGGTAGTGTGTACTTCGACGAAGTGAAAACAGGGAAGCAATAACTAGATAAGAACTAAACGAGATGTCTCTAGTAATTGTTAGTTCAATCCCTCGGTCGGGTAGTGTGTACTTCGACTCAGTGAAAACAGGTGAGTAATAACTAGATAAGAACTAAACGAGATGTCTCTAGTAATTGTTAGTTCAATCCCTCGGTCGGGTAATGTGTACTTCGACTCAGTGAAAACAGGGAAGCAATAATTAGATAAGAACTAAACGAGATGTCTCTAGTAATTCTTAGTTCAATCCCTCAGTCCCGGGTAGTGTGTACTTCGACTCAGTGAAAACAGGGAAGCAATAACTAGATAAGACCTAAACGAGATGTCTCTAGTAATTGTTAGTTCAATCCCTCGGTCGGGTAGTGGGTACTTCGACTCGAGTGAAAACAGGTGAGTAATAACTGTAGATAAGAACTAAACGAGATGTCTCTAGTAATTGTTAGTTCAATCCCTCGGTCGGGTAGTGTGTACTTCGACTCAGTGAAAACAAGGAAGCAATAACTAGATAAGACCTAAACGAGATGTCTCTAGTAATTGTTAGTTCAATCCCTCGGTCGGGTAGTGGGTACTTCGACTCAGTGAAAACAGGTGAGTAATAACTAGATAGAACTAAACGAGATGTCTCTAGTAATTGTTAGTTCAATCCCTCGGTCGGGTAGTGTGTACTTCGACTCAGTGAAAACAGGGGAAGCAATAATTAGATAAGAACTAAACGAGATGTCTCTATTAATTCTTAGTTCAATCCCTCGGTCGGGTAGTGTGTACTTCGACTCAGTGAAAACAGGGAAGCAATAACTAGATAAGAACTAAACGAGATGTCTAGTAATTGTTAGTTCAATCCCTCGGTCGGGTAGTGGGTACTTCGACTCAGTGAAAACAGGAGAGAAGCAATAATTAGATAAGAACTAAACGAGATGTCTCTAGTAATTCTTAGTTCAATCCTCGGTCGGGTAGTGTGTACTTCGACTCAGTGAAAACAGGGAAGCAATAACTAGATAAGAAGTAAACGGGAATGTCTCTAGTAATTCTTAGTTCAATCCCTCGGTCGGGTAGTGTGTACTTCGACTCAGTGAAAACAGGGAAGCAATAACTAGATAAGAAAATGTGAGATGTCTCTAGCTTAGGTAGTTCAATCCCTCGGTCGGGTAGTGGGTACTTCGACTCAGTGAAAACAGGGAAGCAATAATTAGATAAGAACTAAACGAGATGTCTCTAGTAATTCTTAGTTCAATCCCTCGGTCGGGTAGTGTGTACTTCGACTCAGTGAAAACAGGGAAGCAATAACTAGATAAGAACTAAACGAGATGTCTCTAGTAATTGTTAGTTCAATCCCTCGGTCGGGTAGTGGGTACTTCGACTCAGTGAAAACAGGGAAGCAATAATTAGATAAGAACTAAACGAGATGTCTCTAGTAATTCTTAGTTCAATCCCTCGGTCGGGTAGTGTGTACTTCGACTCAGTGAAAACAGGGAAGCAATAACTAGATAAGAAGTAAACGAGATGTCTCTAGTAATTCTTAGTTCAATCCCTCGGTCGGGTAGTGTGTACTTCGACTCAGTGAAAACAGGGGAGCAATAACTTAGATAAGAAGTAAACGAGATGTCTCTAGTAATTCTTGGATTCAAATCCCTCGGTCAGGTAGTGTGTACTTCGACTCAGTGAAAATGAGGGGAGCAATAACTAGATAAGAAGTAAACGAGATGTCTCTAGTAATTCTTAGTTCAATCCCTCGGTCGGGTAGTGTGTGTACTTCGACTCAGTGAAAACAGGGAAGCAATAACTAGATAAGAAGTTAACGAGATGTCTCTAGTAATTCTTAGTTCAATCCTCGGTCGGGTAGTGTGTACTTCGACTCAGTGAAAACAGGGAAGCAATAACTAGATAAGAAGTAAACGAGATGTCTCTAGTAATTCTTAGTTCAATCCCTCGGTCGGGTAGTGTGTACTTCGACTCAGTGAAAACAGAGGAAGCAATAACTAGATAAGAA
Source organism: Ascarosepion bandense (assembly GCA_037127315.1). Taxonomy (NCBI): domain Eukaryota; kingdom Metazoa; phylum Mollusca; class Cephalopoda; order Sepiida; family Sepiidae; genus Ascarosepion; species Ascarosepion bandense. The sequence continues at coordinate 156,755 of JBBBDQ010002418.1, forward strand.
GTAAACGAGATGTCTCTAGTAATTCTTAGTTCAATCCCTCGGTCGGGTAGTGTGTACTTCGACTCAGTGAAAACAGGGAAGCAATAATTAGATAAGAACTAAACGAGATGTCTCTAGTAATTCTTAGTTCAATCCCTCGGTCGGGTAGTGTGTACTTCGACTCAGTGAAAACAGGGAAGCAATAACTAGATAAGAAGTAAACGAGATGTCTCTAGTAATTCTTAGTTCAATCCTCGGTCGGGTAGTGTGTACTTCGACTCAGTGAAAACAGGGAAGCAATAATTAGATAAGAATTAAACGAGATGTCTCTAGTAATTCTTAGTTCAATCCCTCGGTCGGGTAGTGTGTACTTCGACTCAGTGAAAACAGGGAAGCAATAACTAGATAAGAACTAAACGAGATGTCTCTAGTAATTGTTAGTTCAATCCCTGGTCAGGTAGTGGGTACTTCGACTCAGTGAAAACAGAGGGAAGCAATAATTAGATAAGAACTAAACGATATGTCTCTAGTAATTCTTAGTTCAATCCCACGGTCGGGTAGTGTGTACTTCGACTCAGTGAAAACAGGGAAGCAATAACTAGATAAGACCTAAACGAGATGTCTCTAGTAATTGTTAGTTCAATCCCTCGGTCGGGTAGTGGGTACTTCGACTCAGTGAAAACAGGTGAGTAATAACTAGATAAGAACTAAACGAGATGTCTCTAGTAATTGTTAGTTCAATCCTGTTGTCCGGGTGAGTGTGTACTTCGACTCAGTGAAAACAGGGAAGCAATAACTAGATAAGAACTAAACGAGATGTCTCTAGTAATTGTTGGTTCAATCCCTCGGTCGAGTGAAGTGTGTAGCTTCGACTCTGAAAACAGAGGAGCAATAACTAGATAAGAATTAAACGAGATGTCTCTCGTAATTGTTAGTTCAATCCCTCGGTCGGGTAGTGTGTACTTCGACGAAGTGAAAACAGGGAAGCAATAACTAGATAAGAACTAAACGAGATGTCTCTAGTAATTGTTAGTTCAATCCTCGGTCGGGTAATGGGTACTTCGACTCGATGAAAACAGGGAAGCTTAATAACTAGATAAGACCTAAACGAGATGTCTCTAGTAATTGTTAGTTCAATCCCTCGGTCCCAGGTAGTGGGTACTTCGACTCAGTGAAAACAGGTGAGTAATAACTAGATAAGAACTAAACGAGATGTCTCTAGTAATTGTTAGTTCAATCCCTCGGTCGGTAAGTGTGTACTTCGACTCAGTGAAAACAGGGAAGCAATAACTAGATAAGAACTAAACGAGATGTCTCTAGTAATTGTTAGTTCAATCCCTCGGTCGGGTAGTGTGTACTTCGACTCTGAAAACAGAGGAGCAATAACTAGATAAGAACTAAACGAGATGTCTCTCGTAATTGTTTGGTTCAAATCCCTCGGTCGGGTAGTGTGTACTTCGACGAAGTGAAAACAGGGAAGTAACTAGATAAGAACTAAACGAGATGTCTCTAGTAATTGTTAGTTCAATCCCTCGGTCGGGTAATGGGTACTTCGACTCAGTGAAAACGGGTGAGTAATAACTAGATAAGAACTAAACGAGATGTCTCTAGTAATTGTTAGTTCAATCCCTCGGTCGGGTAATGGGTACTTCGACTCAGTGAAAACAGGGAAGCAATAACTAGATAAGACCTAAACGAGATGTCTCTAGTAATTGTTAGTTCAATCCCTCGGTCGGGTAGTGTGTACTTCGACTCTGAAAACAGAGGAGCAATAACTAGATAAGAATTCTAAACGAGATGTCTCTAGTAATTGTTAGTTCAATCCCTCCGGTCGGGTAGTGTGTACTTCGACTCAGTGAAAACAGGGAAGCAATAACTATATAAGAACTAAACGAGATGTCTCTAGTAATTGTTAGTTCAATCCCTCGGTCGGGTAGTGTGTACTTCGACTCTGAAAACAGAGGAGCAATAACTAGATAAGAACTAAACGGAATGTCTCTAGTAATTGTTAGTTCAATCCCTCGGTCGGGTAGTGTGTACTTCGACTCAGTGAAAACAGGGAAGCAATAACTAGATAAGAACTAAACGAGATGTCTCTAGTAATTGTTAGTTCAATCCCTCGGTCGGGTAGTGGGTACTTTCGACTCGGGTAAACAGGTGAGTAATAACTAGATAAGAACTAAACGAGATGTCTCTAGTAATTGTTAGTTCAATCCCTCGGTCGGGTAATGGGTACTTCGACTCAGTGAAAACGGAAGCAATAACTAGATAAGACCTAAACAGAATGTCTCTAGTAATTGTTAGTTCAATCGGTCGAATTGATGGGTACTTCGACTCAGTGAAAACAGGGAAGCAATAACTAGATAAGAACTAAACGAGATGTCTCTAGTAATTGTTAGTTCAATCCCTCGGTCGGGTAGTGGGTACTTCGACTCAGTGAAAACGGGGAAGCAATAACTAGATAAGAACTAAACGAGATGTCTCTAGTAATTGTTAGTTCAATCCCTCGGTCGGGTAGTGGGTACTTCGACTCAGTGAAAACAGGGAAGCAATAATTAGATAAAGAACTAAACGAGATGTCTCTAGTAATTCTTAGTTCAATCCCTCGGTCGGGTAGTGTGTACTTCGACTCCAGTGAAAACAGGGAAGCAATAACCAGATAAGACCTAAACGAGATGTCTCTAGTAATTCTTAGTTCAATCCCTCGGTCGGGTAGTGTGTACTTCGACTCAGTGAAACAATAACTAGATAAGAACTAAACGAGATGTCTCTAGTAATTGTTAGTTCAATCCCTCGGTCGGGTAGTGTGTACTTCGACTCTGAAAACAGAGGAGCAATAACTAGATAAGAACTAAACGAGATGTCTCTAGTAATTGTTAGTTTCAATCCCTCGGTTGGGTAGTGTGTACTTCGACTCTGAAAACAGGGAAGCAATAACTTAGATAAGACCTAAACAGGAATGTCTCTAGTAATTGTTAGTTCAATCCCTCAGTCGGGTAGTGGGTACTTCGACTCAGTGAAAACAGGTGAGTAATAACTAGATAAGAACTAAGCAGATGTCTCTAGTAATTGTTAGTTCAATCCCTCGGTCAGGGTAGTGGGTACTTCGACTCAGTGAAAACAGGGAAGCAATAATTAGATAAGAACTAAACGAGATGTCTCTAGTAATTGTTAGTTCAATCCCTCGGTCGGGTAGTGTGTACTTCGACTCAGTGAAAACAGGGAAGCAATAACTAGATAAGACCTAAACGAGATGTCTCTAGTAATTCTTAGTTCAATCCTCGGTCGGGTAGTGTGTACTTCGACTCAGTGAAAACAGGGAAGCAATAACTAGATAAGAACTAGGCAGGATGTCTCTCCTACTGGTAATTGTTAGTTCAATCCCTCGGTCGGGTAGTGTGTACTTCGACTCTGAAAACAGAGGAGCAATAACTAGATAAGAACTAAACGAGATGTCTCTAGTAATTGTTAGTTCAATCCCACGGTTGGGTAGTGTGTACTTCGACTCTGAAAACAGGAAGCAATAACTAGATAAGACCATAAACGAGATGTTTCTAGTAATTGTTAGTTCAATCCCTCGGTCGGGTAGTGGGTATGAGCTCAGTGAAAACAATTGAGTAATAACTAGATAAGAACTAAACGAGATGTCTCTAGTAATTGTTGGTTCAATCCCTCGGTCGGAGTAGTGGGTACTTCGACTCAGTGAAAACGGGGAAGCAATAATTAGATAAGAGAACTAAACGAGATGTCTCTAGTAATTGTTAGTTCAATCCCTCGGTCGGGTAGTCTGGGTACTTCGACTCGGTGAAAACAGGGAAGCAATAATTGAATAAGAACTAAACGAGATGTCTCTAGTAATTGTTAGTTCAATCCCTCGGTCGGGTAGTGGGTACTTCGACTCAGTGGGGAGAAACAGAAACAATAACTAGATAAGACCCTAAACGAGATGTCTCTAGTAATTCTTAGTTCAATCCCTCGAGTCCGGGTAGTGTGTACTTCGACTCAATTAAAGCTGGGGAAGCAATAATTAGATAAGAACTAAACGAGATGTCTCTAGTAATTCTTAGTTCAATCCCTCGGTCGGGTAGTGTGTACTTTCGACTCTGAAAACAGAAGGGAGCAATAACGAATAAAGAACTAAACGAGATGTCTCTCGTAATTGTTAGTTCAATCCCTCGGTCGGTAGTGTGTGCTTCGACGAAGTGAAAACAGGGAAGCAATAACTAGATAAGACCTAAACGAGATGTCTCTAGTAATTGTTAGTTCAATCCCTCGGTCAGGTAGTGGGTACTTCGACTCAGTGAAAACAGGGAAGCAATAACTAGATAAGAACTAAACGAGATGTCTCTAGTAATTGTTGGTTCAATCCCTCGGTCGAGTAGTGTGTGCTTCGACTCTGAAAACAGAGGAGCAATAACTAGATAAGAACTAAACGAGATGTCTCTAGTAATTGTTGGTTCAATCCCTCGGTCGGGTAATGGGTACTTCGACTCAGTGAAAACAGGGAAGCAATAACTAGATAAGACCTAAACGAGATGTCTCTAGTAATTGTTGGTTCAATCCCCTCGGTCGGGTAGTGGAGGTGCTTCGACTCAGTGAAAACAGGTGAGTAATAACTAGATAAGAACTAAACGAGATGTCTCTAGTAATTCTTGGTTCAATCCCTCGGTCGGGTAGTGGGTACTTCGACTCAGTGAAAACAGGGAAGCAACCGTTAGATAAGAACTAACGAGATGTCTCTAGTAATTGTTAGTTCAATCCCTCAATGGTCGGGTAGTGGGTACTTCGACTCAGTGAAAACGAAGCCAATAATTAGATAAGAACTAAACGAGATGTCTCTAGTAATTGTTGGTTCAATCCCGCCTCGGTCGGGTAGTGGGTACTTCGACTCAGTGAAAACAGGGAAGCAATAACTAGATAAGACCTAAACGAGATGTCTCTAGTAATTCTTAGTTCAATCCCTCGGTCGGGTAGTGTGTACTTCGACTCAGTGAAAACAGGGAAGCAATAATTAGATGAAGAACTAAACGAGATGTCTCTAGTAATTCTTAGTTCAATCCCTCAGTCAGGTAGTGTGTACTTCGACTCTAGAAAACAGAGGAGCAATAACTAGATAAGAACTAAACGAGATGTCTCGTAATTGTTAGTTCAATCCCTCGGTCGGGTAGTGTGTACTTCGACGAAGTGAAAACAGGGAAGCAATAACTAGATAAGACCTAAACGAAGGATCTTCTCTAGTAATTGTTGGTTCAATCCCTCGGTCGGGTAGTGGGTACTTCGACTCGAGTGAAAACAGGGGAAGCAATAACTAGATAAGAACTAAACGAGATGTCTCTAGTAATTGTTGGTTCAATCCCTCGGTCGGGTAGTGTACTTCGACTCTGAAAACAGAGGAGCAATAACTAGATAAGAACTAAACGAGATGTCTCTAAGTAATTGTTGGTTCAATCCTCGGTCGGGTAATAGGTACTTCGACTCAGTGAAAACAGGGAAGCAATAACTAGATAAGACCTAAACGAGATGTCTCTAGTAATTGTTAGTTCAATCCCTCGGTCGGGTGGTGGGTACTTCGACTGAGTGAAAACAGGGAAGCAATAATTAGATAAGAACTAAACGAGATGTCTCTAGTAATTCTTAGTTCAATCCCTCGGTCGGGTAGTGTGTACTTCGACTCAGTGAAAACAGGGAAGCAATAACTAGATAAGAACTAAACGAGATGTCTCTAGTAATTGTTAGTTCAATCCCTCGGTCGGGTAGTGTGTACTTCGACTCTGAAAACAGGGGAGCAATAACTAGATAAGAACTAAACGAGATGTCTCTAGTAATTGTTAGTTCAATCCCTCGGTCGGGTAGTGTGTACTTCGACTCTGAAAACAGGGGAGCAATAACTAGATAAGAACTAAACGAGATGTCTCTCGTAATTGTTAGTTCAATCCCTCGGTCGGGTAGTGTGTACTTCGACTCAGTGAAAACAGGGGAGCAATTACTGAGCTGTATTCAAATTAAGATCTGGACGATATATCCCTGAACATTGTCAGCGGAACGGCAAAAGTCTACCCCTTTTACATTATATATATAAATCTCAGCTCGGTATTCCCTGTGGGTTACCCTTGATTAAATCTGGGAGGTGCAAATCGGCCGAACCGTTGTGACAACAACAATGATCAGGATAATAGTCTGCATGTAAATAGTGTAAATAATGTTAACTTTCATTCCAGAAATTCACTTATTTTAATTTATTTTCACAACTTTCAACATTAACGAATGTAATATACTTTTCTTAGTCAAATCGTTCAACCACAGCAGTGGTTGAATATATTTTTAAATCCGATATTGAGTGAATCTAGGCAGCTTTCAAGCTTCACCACTAATTCTGTTCTTAACCAAATTTCAAACAGTTTACAGAGTTAGATATAACACCTCCCTAGCTACATTTTGAAAACAAAAAATTAAAATTTTGGTTCAGTAGAAAAAAAGTTATATCAAAATATGTAAAGTACATAAGTGAGCGAATGACTTCTTCCTCTTCTTCTATATACCCTGTTCTTTCAGGACGTAGACGATCATGGTTCTTCACGTCTCCCTATCCCTGATGGCTCTTAGTATGTTTTCTCCTGTTACACCTCACAACCCTCGTTCCGTCATCCTCCTGATCAGGCACTTCAAAAATGTTATCCGCTGCCTTCCTCTGTCTCTCCTTCCTTCTATCTGGCCTGTCAGTATCAGGTTCTCCAAGCCCTCCTTCCTCATTGCATGTCCCAGGAACTTCAGTTGTCTCTTCCTGATGATCACTATTAATTTTCTTTTCGTTGCCATTCTTTCCAACATCTCATCGTTGCTCGCGTGCTCGGTTCACGATATCCGCAGCATCCTTCTGTAGAACCAGATTTCCGCTGCTTCAAGTTTTTTCCTCATTTTCGATTATATTGTCCAGCAGTCACTGCTGTATTGAAGAACTGACATCACACAGCAATCTAGCACTCTCTCCTTTTTTTCTAGTGAGTGACTAACGCTTCTAATAGTAAATCTTGTTCTTTATAACTTTTTTATGTTTAATACTTTTGTATGCGGTTTTCAACGTTTAAATTCTGATGATATCTTTGATCATTTTTGTTAGTCAAACGTTACTTATCATTTTATCATCATCAGAGTTGATTAATTAGAAATAATCAGTTTTATTATTGTTTTTTTTAAACCAATAGCATATGAAAAAATTTATTTTAATATTTTTGAATGCGTTTTTCAGCATTAAATTTATATTAGATTAATAGTTGGTTGGTTGGTTGTTTTGTTTTTATGGTATATCAACCTCGGCGGGTCATTTATTGCCAACTAAATTATTTATTTATTTATTGCTGGTAATACCTTCTTTTTTTTTTCAACGATTTATTGTTGTTTTTTATATAAGTTTTGTATTGTTTATTTTCTGTCAATATGAATTATAAAACTTAAAATAGTTCTTGTCCTGATACTTTTGCACAGTACTATATATATATATATATATATATAAGAGAGAGAGAGAGAGAGAGAGAGAGAGAGAGAGAGAGAGAGAGAAAAAGATACAAGTTTCATTAAAAATGAGTGACAATGTACCGTGATTAAGCTTTTTATTCAATGTCCGTAATAAAATTTTCTTTTCAGGACACGATGTGCATAGAATCTGATGAAAAGTATTATATTTCCGAGTGCTTATGGCTATTCTATTAGACATTTTGAACTTTATTTTCGCAGTTATTCTTCTTCTTCTTCTATGTGCCCTGTCCCTTCAGGACGTAGGCGGTCATGGCTTTCCACGTCTCCCTATCCCTAATGGCTCTTAGCACACTTTCTCCTGTTACACCGACCAAACCCCGCTCTGACATCCACTAGCTCAAGCCCATAAATCTAGAATATAAATGTATAGAAACTAGCATGGACACAGAATGAGGGATCAGTTTATATATTGATTATAAATTAAAATTGATATCCCATTTTATACCCACATTATAATTTCTTGTAAGAAGTTGGTATGCTTATTCTTTTTCTATGTGCCCTGTCCTTTCAGGACGTAGGCGATCATGGCTTTTCACGTCTCCCTATCTCTGGTGATTGTTAAAGCGTGAAAACCTCGTTCCATCATCCACCTTCTCAGGCCCTCCAAATATGTTATCCGCTGCTTTCCTCTGTTTCTTTTTCCCTCTATCTGGCCTGTTAGTATCAGGTTCTCCAAGCCCTCCTTCCTCATTGCATGTCCCAGGAATTTTAGTTGTCTCTTCCTGATGCTTAATATTAATTTCCTTTTCGCTTCCATTCTTTTCAAAACCTCATCATTGCTCACATGCTAAGTCCATGATATCCGCAGCATCCTTCTGTAGAACCACATTTCAATTGCTCCAAGTTTTTCCTTCATCGTTGATGATAATGTCCAACATTCAGTGCCATATTGAAGAACTTACATCATATAGCAATTTAATACTTTCTTCTTTGTTTCTTGTGAAAGTTACCTGTTTCTTAATACTTTACTCAGCTTCTGGAACGCGTCCTTCGTCATGCCTTCGGATCTCTTCCTAATGCTCAAAATTAATTTCCCTTTCGTTTACATCCTTTTCAAAAAATCATCATTGCTCACATGTTCAGTCCATGATATCCGCAGCGACCTTCTGTAGAACTACATTGCAATTGTTTCAAGATTTTCCGTTATATTTGATGATATTGTCTAGCATTCATATTGAAGAACTGACATTTTTGTTTTTAATCATATCACCCCGAGCAAAGCGGTAATGCCACTGGTGTGCAGGGGGCTATGTAGGAGTGAAAAGATTGGAAAAGAGAAAGCCGGAGACCACATCATACACAGGGAACAAGGGATGAGCCTCTTCACCTGTTCAATAGACGTGGGTGGAGTGTGAACCGGGCGATAGTTTAGTCTATCTACTCCAATTGAAAAAAAAAAAGAAAAGAGTGAAAAGAGTGAAAAAAAGCCGGAAACCACATCCTAAACAAGGAACAAGGGATGAGCCTCTTCACCTGTTCAATAGACGTGGGTGGAGTGTGAACCGGGCGATAGTTAATCTATCTCATAGCAATCTAGTACTCTCGTGGTCGGTAGTGAAAGTTTTCTGCGTCTTAATACTTTACTCAGCTTCTGGAACGCGTCCTTCACCATACCAATTCGCCTTTGGATCTCTTCCTGAAGCTCAATATTAATTTCTCTTTACTTTCCATTCTTTCCTAAACCTCATCATTGCTCACATACTCGGTCCATGATATCCACAGCATCCTCAGCATCCTTCTGTAGAGCGTTTTAATCTAGTGTAATTGATCTAGTGAGACAAGCATTACGCCACGTAAGGATTTTCTAAGCGTAGCATATACGTGAAACAAAGCCGACTCTATGGGTCAAAGAGTAAGAATCGAAATCTCTATTTAGGTTAAAATTTATCTAGAAGGACAAGCTTGCTAACCATTATACCACGTCGAATTACCCAAAATTCTTTTCCAAGAGTAGCTGAGATTTAGCAAGAGGCCGGAAGTATGGGACACCCAGTGAGAAGCGAACTCAAAAATCAGGAGTAATTGATCCAGCGAGAACACCATGCTAAACGTTTCACGATATCGAATTGGCCTTAGGGATTTTTTTAGCAACCTTTAGTTGTGGCATGAGGCCGAAAATATGGGACACGCAATGAGAATCGAAAGGACTTTGCAGGAGTAGTTGATAAAGCGAGTCAAGCTTGCTAACCATTTGCACTACTTTTGAAGTGACGAAACGATTTTCAAACCGAAATTACTGGACGTTCAGTGAGGATTGAACTCAAAACTCTGTCGTAATTGCTTGCTACCCATTTCATCAAATCGAAGCGTCCAAAATGATTATCTAATAGAAACTTGTGCGTTGTAGTGCAGTGGATATCGACTCGGAACGACAAATCGAGGAGCCGAGTTCGCATTCCAGTTGAATTCCTTGCATTCACTTACGTGCAAAATACCCTTGGGAAAAGTATTAATCCGTTACTTCCCTCCAGTTATGGGTTAAAAACAGAAGAGATTGGGTTTAATAGCCTTGGCTGGCAACCAGTCTACCGCAGAAAGCAATGGCAACCTACTGCGGGATAATCTTTTGCCCAGTCAGTCATGTCACAAAGCGTGATTCACGTATGACACTTAACAGACTGACTGAATATAATAGTTAGAATCATGATTAAGGCTTCTACTGGTCATTAAGTGGGGGATCGGTCTTCAATTGCTATGAAGTAATAAACTGATTCCCCACTAATTACTACGTAATAACATAATACATCTCTTCTCTCTCTAGCTATGGGTCAAATAATAGGACAGATTGGGTTCTATAGCCTTGGATAGCAACCAGTCTATCACAGAAAGCAATGGCAACCTACTGCGGGATAATCTTCTTCCCAGTCAGTCATGTCTCTTTCGAGACATGATCGCCCAAGTGTGTATCACATATGGCACTTAACTGAATAGGAGCTTAAATCAGGTATGTTGACGAAAATATGGGTCATCGATTGAGTATCGAACTCTCTATTCAGGTTTGATTCATCTAGCGAGACATGCTTGTTAACCATTACACCACGTCAAAATGCCCAAAGTGATTTTCTAAGCAACACACAGACTTGGCATAGAGCCGTGAGGATCGAAATTTCTATTCAGGCTTAACTCAGCTAGAGAGACAACCTTGTTAAGCATTACACCACGTTAAAATACCTAAAATGATTTTCTAAACAAAGTAATGAAATCGTGAGGATCGAATTCTCTATTTAGGTGTAATTAATTTAGCGAGACAAATTTGTTAACCATTACACCGCGTGGAAGTGCCCAAATGATTTTAAAATGTAGCGTAGATGTGGATGAGACCGATACTGTGGGGCAGGTAGTAAGGATCGTGATGTCCGTTGTGGTGCAGTGAATATCGGCTCGGAATGAGAACTCGGGGAACTGAGTTCTAATTCCAGTTAAATTCCCTGCATTCACTTACGCGCAAATACCCTTGAGAAAAGGTATTAATCAGTCTCTTCCCTGCAGCTATGGTTTCTATAGCCTTGGCAACCTACTGCGGGATAATCTTCTAACCAGTCAGTCATGTCTCTTTCGAGACATGAACGCCCAAGCTTGTTTCACGAATGGCACTTAACTGAGTGAGTGAGAATCGAACTCATTATACAGGCATAATAGATCTCGCAAGATAAGCTTGTTAACCATTGCCCAAGCTGAAGTGCCCAAAATGATTATGTAAGCGTAGCTGAAATGTGGCATGTGACGTAACGTATGGAACCACAGTGAGGCTTGAACTCACTATTCCAGCCTAATTGGTCTAGCGAGACAATCATGTTTGCCATTGCATTTCAATGCTAAATCTGATCTTTTAGGTTCGGCTATTGATTCTGTCGAACGTCCTTCTCCCAGTATCTTCACCGTAACCCTCGCAAGGGAGGGGCTTCGAATGCCTATGCCTTGCCAAATGCCACACTTGATTTGGGAGGGGCTTCGAATGCCTATGCCTTGACAAATGCCACACTTGATTTTATCACGTATATTTTGTTTTGTTTTTTCTGGTAGACATCGACAGTTAGAGTTTCCAGTCTGTCCTACTATTTAATCTATAGGAGAGGAGATGCATTCATACATTTTCCAAAGGTATTTGCGCGTATATTTTCCAAAGGTATAACACGTACATTCATAGCACAAAAGAATCAAGCGTAATTCGAACAATGCCCAGCATTTTAAATTTACGCGCCGATGACCATTACACAATGCGCGCGCACACACACACACACACACACACATACACACACACACACACATAGATAGATAGATAGATAGATAGATAGATAGATAAGGAAAAGACTGAGATAGATAGATAGATAGATAGATAGATAGATAGATAGATAGATATGAACAGACTTAGATAGATAGATAGATAGATAGATAGATAGATAGATAGATATGAACAGATTAGATAGATAGATAGATAGATAGATAGATAGATAGATAGATAGATAGATAGATAGATAGATCAGGAAAAGACTGAGATAGATAGATAGATATGAACAGACTTAGATAGATAGATAGATAGATAGATAGATAGATAGATAGATAGATATGAACAGACTTAGATAGATAGATAGATAGATAGATAGATAGATAGATAGATAGACAGATAGATAGATAGATAGATAGATAGATAGATAGATATGAATAGATAGATAGATAGATAGATAGATAGATAGATAGATAGATAGATAGATAGATAGATAGATAGATAAGGAAAAGACTGAGATAGATAGATAGATAGATAGATAGATAGATAGATAGATAGAAAAAGACTGAGATAGAATAAAAGATAGATAGATAGATAGATAGATAGATAGATAGATAGATAGATAGATAGATAGATAAGGAAAAGCCTGAAAAGCCTGAGATAGATAGATAGATAGATAGATAGATAGATAGATAGATAGATAGATAGATATGAACAGACTTAGATAGATAGATAGATAGATAGATAGATAGATAGATAGATAGATAGATAGATAAGACATGAGAATTCGAAGAACTTTTCTTTCGACCTCTTTTGCTATTGAGAAAACAGTATTTGATTTAATGTAGATTGGCTTCTGCGTCGAACTTATGATTTAAATTTGAATCCAAAATCCGTCCAGCGTAATGGCAAATCTATAAGATAATTTGTAAACGCTGTTATTTCGACAACTTTCGTTGATCAAAGAAAGTCGTCAGAAAATATAGGTTTTATTTCAACCAAATCTACATCTATTATTTGCATTCAAATGTTCGAAATAGGCTTTCAACTATGAAGTGTGTCTACGTTATTTTTTATATTCTTTTTAAATAAAGAATTTTCACGCCAGAATTTAACATACATATTTATAAGACTACCAGTCATCCTTGCTTCGGATATTGCTGCCTGGTCCTGGGTATGACAATAAACTGCATCCAGCAGCAAGGCCTCTGATTGGGAGGTTGTGAGGAGCATGGAACTGCCTCTTAATTGATGTTGTTCCCAGGTTCAACCTCACCCAGAGTGGTAACACCTGTTAGGGTCCCAGCTATGGGCAAATAGTTTGACCTTCAAACTGATGTCAAAACACAATGAAAGTATAAAAATAGACTTTAATTTTTTTTAAAATACGTTTTTGAATTAAAAATATTACCAACAATACATTTTCGAAGGAAAAAGATTGTTACCATAAAACATTTTTAAAGAAAAAAATAAAGTAAAACTTTTCAACAAAATCTAACCAAATCAACCTTCTAACTATAACCGAACATTAAAAAGAAATATCTCAAAACTCTACCTTTTTGGCATTAAATAACCCACTGAGGTTGAAATGCCGTCAAAAAAAACTCAAACTCAATATTACTGCCACATCTAGTTTGGTGTTTCTGTCGTATATTTAGAGATTCTTGAATCTGCAATGTTTTGGTCCTGACCAGGCATCTTAGCTTCAGTAACATTTCATCTTACGTAAAGTAGCTTTCATGTGTCTTTTTTATAAATACTTTCATGGTAATTGCTCTGATAAATTTTCCTCTAAACTTTTTTATACCCACTTTCCACAAATTGCATTTAGGGGAATTGGTCAGGACTTCATAAAGATTACGAGGTATTATGGTTTCTGTATTAAGAATGGTCAGTAAGAACGTGTTGTTTTTGCTTAAGGAATACTGTGGTATGTTTGGGTCAGTAATAGTGTAACCCTATTTCCAAGTGAATATAATGTTTGGTTTAATACAACGGAGTGAAGGAAATTATTATTAGTGGTGATATTAGTTGGGCTTTATTGCAATTCACGATATGAGTTCTGTTAAAAAAATTAATTCTTATGAACTTGTAAAATCCTAAACATAGAGAAACTAGCTGGAAATTGGGGAAAAAGAATTTTTTTTTTCATTGTATTCAAAGCAAATTGTTTGGGCCAGTGGAAGTGAGAAATGACGATAGCCACAACAACAAGTCAGAACTTTTGATGGGATTAAATTAAAGTCAAGTCCTTGTTCCCACATCTACTGGGAAATGATTTTAAATTTTTTGGAAAACCTAACATGATGTAATTGAGAAGAAGAGGACAAAAAGACATTACGTCATGTGAGGTGTTGATATTTCATTCGTTGAGCCATAACGCCCCTTTAAATCGTGTTGGTGGAAAATAATCTCATTGGTCAAGAATCTGATTTGCATAAAGATATCACGGGTCACGCGACATCCCCCAAGAGAATTGGGGACAACTATAAAAATCGAGACCCCAGTGAGAAAACTCAGATTTTGGGTGTTCTTCACAGCTACCGAGCGACAGAGACCAAACGGCCCCACCGCCGTCATCATCAGCCACCACGTCGCTCCCATTCTGACTATTCTTAATGAAAACTTCGCACTGTTATGAAAAGACATTTTTATTTAGAAAATTGAAAGCCCTGATTGCTTAACGAATGTTTCTCTCCGTTGTAAACTTTGAAATTCGGCGATTGTATATTCGACTTTTATACTTAATAATGATAAGAATAAGAATAATAATGTATATATATATATATATATATATATATATATATATATATATAAAAACTTATTTTTCGGAATTTATCCAGGTGTCTTCGAACTTATTCATTTATTTTTTTTGGTGCCGTAATTATTTTTTTAACACAAGTGTACACGAGTGTCCGGTTTGGTTTGAGGTGGTAGAGAGACGGCCAGCGGGTTTTCAACGTGACTTTTCTGAGATCAAAGAACACAGGACCAGCTAATGTGACGAGCCCATCATCACGATTAGCGACCCGAGAGCGTCGTCATAATTGGTGCCGTTTCAAGAGCATCAACCCGCTCAGGTTTCGGTCATCATCATCACAGCAGGTTCCGGACCAGGTGCAGTGAGCCAGCAGAGGCAAGGTGTCACAATAGTGGTTAGGTAATTTTAAGATAAGACCTTCCTTCATCTATCCACCCTTTTGGACTCTTTGTATTCTCAAAATAAATACTACTTTCCTCTGTGGTGACTAATTAGAATTTCCTAGAGACTTTGAGGTATTCTGGTGGCTATAGTGTGAATGGTAAGTAAGAATATATTGTTTTAGTGTAAGGAATACTGTGGTAAGTTAAGGCCAGTAATTGTGGCTAGATAAGATTAAAATTGGACAGATTGAACACATGCCTTTCTCCCATCACCTTCTTTTGGCCTTGTACTCCATTTCTGAATGATCAAAATAATTATTACTCTCCTCTATGGTGACTAATTAAAACTTCATAGATACCGACTTGGCAGACCGCCTGCAGTCTCTCTCCCACCGGCGAGATGTGGCTTCCCTGTATCTCTTCTATAAATACTTTCACGGCTTCTGCTCTGATGAACTTAGATCACTGGTGCCCCCTAAATACGAATTTGCACGAGATACTAGATTAGCAACTAGATCCCACCCTTTTACAGTGAAACCGATAAAATGCAGCCGTAACTTCTACTCCAACAGTTTCTTTCCTCGCACTTCCCGACTGTGGAATTCTCTTCCAAACGATTGCTTCCCCGACGGCTACAATCTCCAGGAGTTTAAATGTAAGGTCAATACACACCTCCTAACACACTAACCTGCTCCCATTCTATCAAGCACTCTTCCCATCTGCCCGACCCTCATCCTCGCTATCCTTACTCATCTGTCACCTTTCTCCTGACATTCCCTATGTCTATCCACTCCTTCTCTTTACCTTCCCCTATGTAGCCCCATGCGCAATAGTGGCAGTGGAATGCCTTGCTTGGGGTGAGATGATTAAAAAAAAAAAAAAAAAAAACTTGATGTATTGTTGTGGCTTTAGGAAGAATCTTAAGAAGTTTTGTTGTAAGGAATATTGTATATCTGCCCATATTTCTGAGATTATGTAATTTAACTATTTACACTATTTACATCGTGCGAACGGTTATACTCATCTCTATTGCTCTATTCACGACGCTTCGGGCGTTGTACGCTCTGACCTTCTTCAGATGATATATGTTGGAATTTTGAAACGAAATCGTTTATTTACTTCACGGGGATAGATTTTTCTGATTCCATGTGTCCTACCTTCTTTGAGTGTCTCAGTATCAGTTAATTCCCTTTTAGTAACGTCATGAAATGGCAGGACACATGAAAGAAGAAGAAATAAAATAAAAAGGATTATTGGAGTTTTTTCTTTCCTTTTTTTTTTATCAGTGTTTCTGACGAGTTAAAATTAAGAGATTAGACAGATTGAATACAATCCTTCTCATGTCACCTCTTTCAGCTTCTCACTACACTTATTTTTCAAATGAAATATTGTTTTCCTCTATGGTACATAGGATTTATAAATTTAAGCGCAGTACTAGATTGGCGGCAAGGTCTCATCATTTTACAGTTGAAATTACACAGTCTCATAATGCAACGTCTGATAATTATACTGTTGAAATTGCAACGTCTCATAATTTAACAGTTGAAATTGCAAGATCTCATCATGCAACGTCTCATAACTTTACAGTTGAAACTGCAAGGTTGCATAATGCAACGTGTTTAAATTATGCAGTGGAAATTGCAAGGTCTCATAATGCAAGGTTTCAAAATTTTACAGTTAAAATTGCAAGGTCTAACAATGAAACATCTCATAATTATACAGATGAAATTGCAAGGTCTCATAATTCAACGTCTCATAATTTTACAGTTGAAATTGCAAGGCCTCATAATGCAACGTCTCATAATTTTACAGTTGAAAATGCAAGATCTTACAATGAAACATCTCATAATTTTACAGTTAAAATATCAAGGTTTCATAATGCAACGTCTCATAATTTTACAGTTGAAATTGCAAGGTCTCATAATGCAACGTCTCATAATTTACCGTTGAAATTGCAAGGTCTTACAATGAAACGTCTCATAATTTTACAGTTAAAATATCAAGGTCTCATAATGCAACGTCTCATGATTTTACAGTTGAAATTGCAAGGTCTCATAATGCAACGTCTCATAATTTTACAGTTGAAATTGCAAAGTCTCATAATGCAACGTCTCATAATTTTACAGTTGAAATTGCAAGGCCTCACAATGCAACGTCTCATAATTTTACAGTTGAAAATGCAAGATCTTACAATGAAACATCTCATAATTTTACAGTTGAAATTGCAAGGTCTCATAATTCAACGTCTCATAATTTTACAGTTGAAATTGCAAGGTCTCATAGTGCAACGTCTCATAATTTTACAGTTGAAATTGCAAGGTCTCATAATGCAATGTCTCATAATTTTACAGTTGAAATTGCAAGGTCTCATAGTGCAACGTCTCATAATTTTACAGTTGAAATTGCAAGGTCTCATAATGCAACGTCTCATAATTTACCGTTGAAATTACAAGGTCTTACAATGAAACGTCTCATAATTTTACAGTTAAAATATCAAGGTCTCATAATGCAACGTCTCATCATTTTACAGTTGAAATTGCAAGGTCTCATAATGCAACGTCTCATAATTTTACAGTTGAAATTGCAAGGTCTCATAATTCAACGTCTCATAATTTTACAGTTGAAATTGCAAAGTCTCATAATGCAACGTTTCATAATTTTACGGTTAAAATTGCATATCATCGTATCACATACGGCAATTAACTCACTGATTTGATAAGTAAGATTTCATCAATTGACAGTTGAATTGTTAATATGCAACCATAAGTTCTTTAATAACAGTTCTTTTCTTGAACTTGCTTGTAGAACATTCTTACTGCCCTATGCTTTTCAATCAATTTTGACCCCCAAAATTTTAAATGCAATGCAATGTCACTCGTTATTGCTACGATAACCTCCTACAAGTAATGATTACCTGCGTGACTTCCGGGAAGCAGTTAACGGAAGCAGTTGACGACAGCTACTAGTCAGGCAATAAGCAGCGTAATAATACATTCGGTATTACTTATTTCTATACTACTTATTATTAACACTTCCTTTGAATATCTTGTTTCTTCTTATACTAATATACTGTTTTGAATCTACCTTCTCATTCCCTCTCTTACTTCCGGCACAAACCGGTCACTAGAACTTTGCGGCGATGTTTCGCCACAACTCCACAACAAATTGGCGACGAAGATCCACTACAGTTATCTTCTCTCCTTAATGAGTTTTCATGTAATCTCTAACAATTAACAACTCTTTGCGTCTTAGTGGCGTTATTGCCTTGCTTGGGGCAAAATGACATAAACAGACAACAAAGAACAGCGCCCTTTTAAAACTATTCTACACACAGTATTTACATTATTCAGACTTTTGTCCTCATTTTTGTTGCCATTTGTAATAAGTTTCGGCCGTTGTACACCCCGGCCTTCTTTAAGTGTTAGGAATTTCGAACTGAACACTTTATTACAATCAACGGGATATGTGTACTTCATTCCTTGCGGAAAACCTCGATTAAAGGTCATGAGTTATCTCCCTCTAACCCTGCAATTTACTTGTTCACCACTGCTATAGCCTGGTATTGAACTCACAAGTCAGGAACTAACCAACGTCTATATCCATAAAAACGAAATAAAGAACAATTAAACTTCCCTTGCCTGTCATAGTCATATTTTAAAAGAAAGTTTTCTGCACCAAAATCCCCCTCACACAGACACATACTCATCTGTTAACCATCACAGCCAATCGCTCCTACCCCCATAAGCATGGATCTGCCCGTGTACTGAATACTTCTGTCATATCTAGTCGGGTGCCCATGCTATTCACCTCAGGGTCCTTGACAAAATCCAGCGGAGAATCTGTAATGTGATCTATCTGGCATTTAAGCTGCAGTCACTCTCTCACCGGCGTAATGTGACTTCCCTGTGTTTCTTCTACAAATCTTTTCACGGCTTCTGCTCCAATGAACTTAGCTCATTGGTGCCCACTATGTATAAATTTACTCGGGCTACTAGACTAGCAACTAGGTCCCACACTTTTACAGCGAAACCTATAAAATATAACCTCAATTTCTACTCTAATAGCTTCTTTTCTCGCACTTCTCACCCGTGGAATTCCCTTCCGTATACCTGCTTCCCCGACAACTACAATCTCCAAAAATTTAAATGTAAAGTCAATTGTCATCTCCTATCTCACTAACTCGCATCCTTTCTCTCGTGCTCTTTTCTCCATTGACACTAACTCCATCACGCCTGTATTCTCATCTTCCTATTACCCTCTTTCTGACACCCCCTATAACTTGTCCCTCTTTCTCATCACTTTCCTCCTATGTAACCCCCTGCTCACCAGTGGCAGTAAAACTACATTGCTTGGTGGGAAATGATTAAAAAAATGTATGACATAAATATGTTATAATATATCTAAACTTGTTTGTGTGTGTGTGTGTGTGTGTGTGTGTGTGTGTGTGTGTGTGTGTGTGTGTGTGTGTGTGTGTGTGTGTATATCCGTTACCTATAGACTCCGAAACTGCTGAACGGTTTTGTGTCGAGGTACCCCAGATAAATATGGAAAATCGATAGTCGAAAAAATCGGGTTATAGAAGGAGTGGTCCGATTTTAATCAAATTTGATACACTCATAGACAATGACATAAGAAACGATATTCAGAAGTTTTAAGGTTGCAGTTCTTATACTAGTGCAGAAAATCGATAATATATATATATATATATATATATATATATATATATATATATATAAAGGGCAAGATGTTTGTGTGTGTCTGTTTATCTGTCTTTATGTCCTTTATACAAATCCACAATTTTTATCCGATTCTCATCAAACTTCACACAAATATTCTTTAGGCTGAGTCCGAGCTCCAGGACCATGGATTAGTTTTAAAGCTTTCATTACACCCGAGCAACGCCGGGTTATACTGCTAGTAACATATATAATACAAAAGTACCCATTTTGTTTCGATGGTGTCTCAAGTGACTGTGATGATCTCGAGTTAAAGAGTTTTAAAAGGTTCAAAACTAGCCAACTCCCCTCAATCAGGGAGACATTGTTACATTGTGGTGACCAATCAAAATACAACTTCTCATTTGAAGTACATAAAAACAAATACTAAAAAAAAAGAATATTGAGGCATTAATGTTAATGTTTGTTTAAAACAGAGATCAGTATTACTAACCAATTACTATCTTCACTTTACAGTAAAAGTTCAAATTTATTTTCAAAGAAATTTATCACGAATTAATTTTAGAGACTAGGCATTTTAAATTCTAAGTTTAACAAACAGTAGTTTTAGATTATTATAAAGTCATCTAAATATGAAAAGCGGAATCAGATAGACACACATATATACAATTATATAGATACCCACATATGGACAAACAGACAAATATATACATACACACATACATATACTTGTACATATAGATATACATGCACATTTAAGCGTATATATATATATATATGAAAGTAATTCAACAAATAAATCTTTTCCAAACTCCCTTAATTACGTGCAAATGTATATGCTGAACTCAAATCGATAATTGTTTATTGAAGAAACCTAACTTTTTTCCGTTTATCGACGAGAAGGAAATCGGACTATATCTCACCCCTGACCACCGTTCTCCTATCTGATTCACCGCTGAATGACTTGAGGCGTAAGATACCTATCTCGGCCTTTTTACTTCCTCTGAGCAGATACTCCACAATTTGTTCGGTTTCGGAAGTCAATTTCCGTGCAGTAATCGCAAAAAGGAAGTAAATTGGTCGCAAAATCGGCTAACTACGCGTAAAGTCATTCTGCAGTGAATAACAGTTTTTGAAGCGTGGTTCGGGGTGAGATAAACAGCGAAAAGAAGTTCGATATTTTTCTGGTTGTAAACTTGAAAACAGGTAGGTTTCGTCAATAAGCAATTATCGATCTGAGTTCAGCATTTACATTTGCACGGAAATAAGGATGTTTTGGAAAGATTTGAAGGGGTAAAGGTCTTCGGGGAACAAAACAAAAATTTACCAATGGTTCATTTGTTATTATTATTTTGCAAAAATTTACAAGGCAAGGAAGCAAAGATGAACTCGTCTGAATCAGCCTAAATTTTCTTCATTCTTTCATTGATGAAACTGCAATATAGGTAATTATTAAATATTTATAAATTCATTTGATGAACATGTTATTGTGCAGTATTAACAAAGGAACCATTCTATTTTCATTTACAATTATTCACTTGGAAATAAATACTAAAAAATAGTATGACATACATCATTTTTTTGAACACTGGAGTGACCTCAAATATATATATATATATATATATATATAAAGATTGGAAAAGAGAAAAACCGGAAACCACAACCTAAACAGGAAACAAGGGATGAGCCTCTTCACCTGTTCAATAGATGTGGGTGGAGTTTGAACTGGGTGATAGTTTAGACTATCTACTCCAGTTGAAAAAAAAAATAAAAATATAAAAATAAAAAAAAAAGAGTGAAATATATATATATATATATATATATATATATACACACACACACTACTGGGCATAATTATTATGCAACCCCTGTTGTTTTTAAAAGAAATGATGTATTTCATACTATTTTTAGTATTTATTGCCAAATGAAAATAGAATGGTTCTTTTGTTATATTACTTAGTAAAACTTTACAAGGCAACTAGCGACAATTTACCCATCGCGCGCTTTATGTTTGCTATTATATATATATATATATATATATATATATATACACTACCGGCCATAATTATTAGGTCACCCCAGTTTTTTAAAAGAAATGATGTATTTCATACTATTTTTAGTATTTATTGCCAAATGAAAATAGAATGGTTCTTTTGTTATTATTACTTTGCAAAATTTTACAAGGCAAGGAAGCAAAGATGAACTCGTCTGAATCAGCCTAAATTTTCTTCATTCTTTCATTGATGAAACTTCAATATAGGTAATTATTAAATATTTATAAATTCATTTGATGCACATGTTATTGTGCAATATTAACAAAAGAACCATTCTATTTTTATTTACAATTATTCACTAAAAAATAGTATGAAATATGAAATACAGTTTTTAAAACAGTGGGTGAACTAATAATGAAACTAGTAATATATACGCAAGCAAATTCACATGCACAAAACAAAGAACGTACGCAACATGAAAAATCAAAATGCATCATATACAGAATAAAACCACGTACATGGATCTACTTATAGACAACTATAGGCATAAATACATAAAAACAGACACAAGAACACTCACACAAAATCATGCACACACATACAGTACCGTGGAAAAGTATTAGGACATTAACTATTTTATCTTTTATGAGGCATCAAAATAAAATTTAAAATCACCCCTATCCTAACACTTTTGCACACTACCGGTAGTGAGCAAAAGTATTAGGACAGGGGTGATTTTCCTAAAAACCTCATTGAAATTCATATACAGGGTGAAAAACCAAACCTTTGTAAGAATTATTAAACTAAAATAGAAGAGGAAGGAAGGCTTCGGAATTTGAATTTGTGAGCCCTGATCGCAATTCTATTGAACCTCTATGGGATATTTTGGATAAAAAATTGATGAATCCAATGTTACTTCGCACGACACACTTTGGAAATAAATACAAGCTGCTTGGCAGGAGATACCAGTAGATACATTGAAGAAGATTGTGATGTCAATGCCTGACAGAATGAAGGCTATGATCAAAGCCAAAGACTATTATACTAAATATTAAATTAATTTTGTAGACTGAACTATCGCCCGTTTCACACTCCAACCACGTCTATTGAACAGGTGTAGAGGCTCATCCCTTGTTCCCGGTTTAGGACGTGGTTTCCGGCTTTCTCTTTTCCAATCTATTCACTCTTACGTAGCCCCCTGCACACCAGTGGCCTTACCGCCTTGCTCGGGGTGATATGATTAAAAAAAAACAAAGTATTTTTCTTGTTAAAGCATTTGTTGAGTAAATCAAATAAAATTACTTTAATTAAATTGTTTATTTTTTGTCAATATACTTCATAAAAGATAAAATAGTTCTTGTCCTAATACTTTTGCACAGTACTATATATATATATATATATATATATATATATATATATATATAGTAGGTGCGATTGGTAAATTGTCGCAATTATTTTGATGCCTCATGAAAGATAAAATAGTTCTTGTCCCACTTGTATATTAATTTAAGATTTTAGTGCCGAAACAAAATAATTACTTTTATAGTGACGTGGATTCCCTGTGCCTCTTCTTCAAATACTTTCACGGCTTCTGCCCCAATGAACTTAGATCACTGGTGCCCGCTAGTTATGAATTTACACGAGCTACTAGACTAGTAACTAGGTCCCACCCCTTTACAGTGAAACCGATAAAATGTAACCGCAATTTTTACTCTAACAGCTTCTTTTCTCGTACTTCTCGCCTGTGAAATTCCCTTCCATATGCAGCCACAATCTCTAGGAATTTGAATGTAAGATCAATAGACATCTCCTCTCTCACTAACTCGCATCTTTTCTCTTAAGCTCTTTTCTCCATCCACTCCACCTCCATTACACTGGTATTCACATCTGTATTACCCTCCTTCTGACATCCCCTATAACCTACCCCTCTTTGTTAACACTTTCCTCCTGTGTAACCCCCTGCGCATCAGTGGCAGTAAAACTGCCTTGCTAGGGGTGAAATTATTAATATATATATACTAGCAGTATAGCCCAGTGTTGCTCGGGTGTAGTGAAAGCTTTAAAACTAATCCATGGTTCTGGAGCTCAGACTCAGCCTAAAGAATATTTGTGTGAAGTTTGGTGAGAATCGGATAAAAATTGTGAATTTGTATAAAGGACATACAGACAGATAAACAGACACACACACAAACATCTTGCCCTTTATATATATATTATCAATTTTCTGCACTATTGTAAGAACTGCAACCTTGAAACTTCTGAATATCGTTTCTTATGTCTTTGTCTATGAGTGTATCCAATTTGATTAAAATTAAACCACTCCTTCTATAACCTGATTTTTTCAATTATCGATTTTCGATATTTATTGAGGGTACCTCGACACAAACCTAGCTAAGAACACTCGCCGACGCTTATGGTACAACTGTGTAAATTTTCAAGAAAATCTGTTCGTCCGTTTTGGAATCTATAGGTAACGGACACACACACAGACACACAGACACACACACACACACACACACACACACACACAAAGTTCCATTTTAAATAAGTTTATATGTATATATATTATTTGGTCTACTTTGTATGAGCACCTTTTTAAGAAGTGTGTTGTTTTTTTTTTGGTTTTTTTTTTGTTTTGTGTTTTTTTTGGGGGGATACGGAATTTTATTCCATCCATACCTACTATCACGTATGTGTCACGCTGATTTCCCCTGTCTCTCTTTTTATTTCTATCCGTTCTGTGAGTATTAAATTCTCCAGGCCCCACTTCCTCATTATGCTTCCCGTGAACCTTATCTTCAGTAAAACCACGTTTCTGATATTAAGTAAGAGTATTCTTTACACCTAACACCTTATTGTTGCTCAAGTGCTCAGTCCATGGTATCCTCAGCATTCTCCTGTAAAACCATATTTCTACTGCCTCAAGCCTCTCCTTCATCCTTGATGAGATCGTCCAACATTCACTTCCATATAGAAGGACAGATGTCACATAGCAGCCCAGCACTCATTTCTTTGTTTCTAATGAGATTTTCCTGTTTCTCGGTACTCTGGTTAGCTTCTGAAATGCGTCCTTGGCCATCAGGCCGACGCACCTTTGGATCTTCAACTCACACTTTCCGTCCTCTGTCAGAACATTCCCAGGTATTTAAATTTCTTTACTTGTTTTGTTTTAGTTTCTTTACCTGTAGTTGGCATTTTGGGATCTTCTTTTGCCAATAACCATACATTCACTTTTCTTAAAGTTTCACAAGTGATACACGCTTGGGCGATCATGTCTCGAAAAAGACATGACTGACTGGGCGGATGATTGGTAGGTTGCCATTACTTTCTGAAATAGACTGACTACCAACCAAGGCTATAAAACCCAATATGTCCTGTTATTTAACCCATAACTGGAGGGAAGAAACGGATTAATACCTTTCCTAAGGGTATTTGCGCATAAGGGAATGCAAGGAATTCAACTGGATTTCGAACTCGGCTCCCTGATTTCTCATTCCGAGACGATATCCACTACACCACAACGCACATTCTAAGTAGGAGTTACAATTTTAACAAAAGTTAAAACATTTTTACAAAGATTTCCTAAAAAGATATTTTTAAAATAATTGCATACATTTTGTAAATAAATCCTGAACGGTGAATACAACGACTTCAACTGGAATTCGAAATCGGATCGAATTTTTGAAGTTTTAGTTAGTTAGTTAAGTGCCATACGTGATACACGCTTGGGCGATCATGTCTCGAAAGAGACATGACTGGCTGGGCAGAAGATTATCCCGCAGTAGGTTGCCATTGTTTTCTGCGGTAGACTGGTTGCCGACCAAGGCTATAGAACCCAATCTGTCCTGCTATTTAACCCATAACTGGAAGGAAGAGACGGATTAATACCTTTCCCAAGGGTATTTGCGCGTAAGTGAATACAATGGATTCAACTGGAATACGAACTCGGCTCCCCGGTTTCTCGTTCCGAGCCGATATCCACTGTACCACAACGCACATGTGCTTAAATTCAAAATGTATCCTAACGTCTAACATATTAATAAAAGAAGTGAAGTTTGATATTACAAAGAAAAATAAAATGTTTTGTTTGGCCAAATAGCTGGGACTCCTTAAACAAAAAGGCATCCCTGACTTTATGAGAGTAGACCAACGTTATAACCACTTAGCTAATATCACTACCGTGAGCTGAAAAATGAGCGGACATTTGATATTGCATTAAATGATGCGAACAGAAGATACAGGAGTGACGGACGGATAATACGAAAACTTGACAAAAGACAAGATGATAGAGTGTCCAGTGTCATCGTTTGAAAAGTGACCAAAAGGCGTTTTGAAAGAAAAAAATCATTGAGCGTACGGACAATCGTGGGTCGACATCTTTGGTCGGTGATCTGGAAAAATGGCGGATCTAGGCGTCTTTTTTTTTCTTTCTCTCTCTCCCTCTCTGCCTCTCTCTGGGTCCTGATTTTTGGCAAAAGCCGGTTTATTCAAGGGAAAGAGATGAATGAAAAAAAAAACGGGAAGCAAGAAAATCATTCACACAAAGAATTATATATGTTAGGGTCCGCGTTCGCACGGATATATGATAAAGAGTTAGCGAAAATCTTGTTTATAAAGAGGCGGTATCACATTATGAAATATAAAAAAAAAGAAACATGTGAGAGAGAGAGAGAAGGATGAATGGAAGCATGTCTATAAATGAGAATAAGTAAGGCTTATTGAAGGTAAATTGTACATTGATATTCAAACGTAATGAACTGTCCAGTTAATGCGTGATGTGCTTTACTCTGTAAAAGTTCATATAAATGAAGCGTACAACCGGAAGTGACGTGTCAATGTGCATGCCCAACCGGAATAAAACCAGATAATATTGAGGAACACAACAAAAAAAATCGAGGAACGTCCGAGAGCACTGAAATAATATAAAAAAGAAAAAAACAAAATAATTTTTTAATCAAAAATTATATTTAAAACACTCCGTATAAGAAAATTAAGATAAGAATTAAGAAAAAAGAAAGTATAGCTTATTTATAATAATTAATGGCCGGCCGCTTGTATCCGAGTATGCCGGTCTACTAGGACGACTAACCAATCCTTGTTGCAAAAAAAAGATTTGTCGTAGTTCAACCCCCAAAAGAGCCCATCTGTGTTCTCTACTGCATTTATGCTGAGTGGACCTTTGTTACATTTTCCGAGAGAGAGAGTGCATTAACTGGCGTGGTCAGTCTGAACAAAACCAGTTCGCGCAAAACCCTCAGGCACGATGACATGCTACTTCGAACTAGCAAAACTGTCAACGTCTACCCAATTTCAATTATGGGTCAACCCATGGTATGGTTTTCAGGCACTTTTCATTACCGCGCACTGGGATTACTTCCAGAGGGTATTAACATCAGAAGGTCGCATTCCTAACAAATTGACCATAGTGAGATACGAACCCTGGTCTCATGATCGGAAAGCGTAAGTTCGACCATTTCCGATAATAATACGGGTGGTTAGAAGTTTGTTTGTTTGTTTGTTTGTTTGTTTGTTGTTGTTGTTGTTGTTTGTTTTTGTTTTTTAATCGTTTCACCCTAAGCAAGGCGATAACGCCACTGATGCGCAGGGGGCTACATAAGAGTAAAAGATTAGATAGGAGGAGAGTAAAGAGAAAGACGGACTAGTTACAGGGGTTGTCAGAGAAAGTGCAAGAGAAGGATGGAAATACGGGTGTGATAACAGTTGCAAAGACAGAGAGAAAGGAAAAGATATACAGGTTGATGTAGAAAGAACTACAGTCAAGTGGTTAAGAATGGTTTTGCATTTAAATTCCTGGAGATGGTAGTCCTCAAGAAAGCAAGAATGTGGAAGACATGCCGAGTTCAAATTTACTTAAACACAAATACCCTTGGGAATGGTATTAATCCGTCTTTTCCCACTAGTTATGGGTTAAATAATGAGACAGACTGGGTTGTATAGCCTTGGCTAGCAACCAGTCTACCGCAGAAATCAATGACAACCTACTGCGGGATAATCGTCTTTTAAGTCAGTGACCAAAAGCCGTATTGAAAGAAAAAAATCATTGAGCGTATGGACAATCGTGGATCGACATCTTTGGTCGGTAATCTAGAAAAATGGCGGAACTAGGCGTCTTTTTTTTCTTTCTCCCTCCCCCCTCCCCCCCCCCTCTCTCTTTCGGGGTCCTGATTTTTGGCAAAAGCCTGTTTATTCTAGGGAAAGAGACACTTCCAAAGATAAAAGATACATTTTCTCAATCTGTGAAGATTCTCTTGGGGCGTGTGTCTTCCCCCAGATTAACGGAGAGGAATGGGTCATCAACCTATCACTCTGGCCCAGTGCGAGTTCGTATGGGTAGATGTGACTTGTGTTTAGGCAATCATGTCGCTTTTCTCTTGATGATCGCCCAAGTATATTTTCGTGTAAGTGAATGTAAAGAACTTACTTGAAATTCGAACTCGGCTGTCCGATTTCTCATTATAAACGTTTATCCATTACACCTCTCGCACATAACATCAAAGCTCACATCAGTAAGATCTTATTATTCGCTTTTCATTCCCTTGTATCTTAGTGACATTATCGCCTTACGATTAACAAATAATACCTATCCTTAATTTTTCTCATACATATACACTACCGGCCATAATTATTGGGCCACCCAAGTTCTTTTAAAAAATGATGTGTTTCGTACTATTTTTTAGTATTTATTTCCAAGTGGATAATTCTAAATGAAAATAGAATGGTTCTTACTTTGCAAAATTTTACAAGGCAAATAGCGACAATTTACCTATCGCAGCCTTTATATATATATATATATA
Organism: Ascarosepion bandense; assembly: GCA_037127315.1. Classification (NCBI taxonomy): domain Eukaryota; kingdom Metazoa; phylum Mollusca; class Cephalopoda; order Sepiida; family Sepiidae; genus Ascarosepion; species Ascarosepion bandense. The sequence goes on from JBBBDQ010002418.1 coordinate 185,121, forward strand.
TATATATATATATATATATAATACTATTTTTAGTATTTATTGTCAAATGGATAATTCTAAATGAAAATAGAATGATTCTTTTTTTATTGTTACTTTGCGAAATTTTACAAAGCAAATAGCGGCAATTTACCCATTGCACTTTTATATTTTATTACGAAAATTATTATGTGTGTCAATCGACAGGATCCTGCCGAATGACACACATTTTCGTAATAAAAATTTATCGTAAATAATCAGGCCAGAAGATATAAATATATAATACTGTTTCATTAAAAAAACAGAATATCTACTTAAATACGAGTATCGATAAAAAATAATGCTCAAACAATTCGTTTCAAATTGTCGGTTCTTTATAACCAAGTTTCGTCAAAATTCGTTAATTTCCGTATCATGTTTACATTTGTGGACATTACGATACGTTTCAGAGCAGATATGGTTGTTGCGATAAATCAAAAATTGTGTTATATAGGCTTGATTAAAACCTCATATATATATATATATATATATATATATATATATTAATTATTATCAGACCGTGCATGATACACTGTTGTCAAATCTGGTCAGACGCCCCTGCTGTTCGTCACAATGTTCTCGATTAGCTCCAAAGAAGAATCTGTAATATGATTGGTCCCGTCCTGGCGGCTCGTCATTTTCTCATCGGTGGGATGTGGCTTCCCTCTCTGTCTCTTCTACAAATATTTTCATGGCTTCTGCTCCGACGAACTTAACTCACTGGTGCCCCCTCCACAAGAGTTTACTCGTGCAACCAAACTGGCAGAAAGATCCCACCCTTTTACAGTCAAACCTACCAAATGCAGCCGACAATTCTTCTCCATCAGCTTCTTTTCTCGCATTCTCCTTCCATATACTTGCTTTCCAGGAAATTAAATGCAATGTCAATTCCCATCTCTTATCCACTTGACTCCAGTTCTGTCTACATCACCCCGTATATCTTTTCCTTTCTCGCTCCCTTCGCAACTGTCTTGACGCCTGTGTTCGCATACTCCTCTTGCTCTTTCTCTGACACCCCTTATAACTGGTCGGTCTTTCTCTTCATTCTCGTCCTGTCCACAATTTTACTCTTATGTACCCCCCTGCGATATCAGTGGCAGTACTGCCTTGCTTGGGGTGAAACGATAAAAAAAATGACTTTAGTCATTTTCTTACCGACGTGATATTTCCACCTGTCTCATCCACAAATATTTTCATGGCTTCTGCTCCGACGAACTTAAGTCACTGGTGCCCCTGCCACAAGAATTTACTCGTGCAACCAGACAGGCAAAAAGGTCTCACTCTTTTACAGTTAGATCAACCAAATGGAATTATATTCAATGTCAATTCCCATATCTTATCCACTTGACTCCACTTCTTTCTACATCACCCCTTATATCTTGTTCTTTTCCTTTCTCTCTCCCTTCGCAACTGTCTTCACTCCTGTGTTCCCATCCTTCTCTTGCCCTTTCTCTGACACCCTCTGTAACTGGTTCGTCTCTCTCTTCACTCACACACTCTTTCTCTCTCTCTCTCTCTCTCTCTCCATCAATCCGTATATCTTGTTCTTTTCCTTTCTCTCTTCGCAACTGTCTCTCTTCGCAACTGTCTTCACATCTGTGTTCCCATCATTATCTTGCCCTTTCTCTGACAACCTTTGTAACTGGTTCATCTTTCTCTTTTTTTTTTTCCACTGCCACTATTGCGCATGGGGCTACATAGGGGAAGGTAAAGAGAAGGAGTGGTTAGACATAGGGAATGTCAGGAGGAAGGTGACAGATGAGTAAGGATACCGAGGATGAGGGTTGGGCAGATGAAGTGTGTTTGATAGAATGGGAGCAGGTTAGTGTGTTAGGAGGTGTCTATTGACCTTACATTTAAACTCCTGGAGATTGTAGCTGTCGGGGAAGCAATCGTGTGGAAGTGAATTCCACAGTCGGGAAGTGCGAGGAAAGAAACTGTTGGAGTAGAAAGGAAAAGAACAAGATATACGGATATATATATATATATATCCATCACCCCGTATATCTTGTTCTTTTCCTTTCTATCTACCTTTGCAACTGTCTTCCCTCCTGCGTTCCCATCCTTCACTTGCCCTTTCTCTTTCACCCCCTGTCGCTGGTTCGTCTTTCTCTTCATTCTCCTCCTGCCTAAAACTTTAACTCTCTTTTGTAGCTCTCTGCACATCAATGGCGGTACCACCTTGCTTGGGGTGAATTTTTTTTTTTTTAAAATCTAACTTATTACGACCATACTCCATCTTACTTTAACAGATTAAAATAACTAAAGAGAAAAATTAGATTTTATCCATGAATATAGCAGTGTCCCTTCAGGACGTAGGCGATCATGGACTTGGTCCTGTCTCTTGTCTCTCTCAGTATTTTTCCTCTTGGTATCTCTTCTAAACACTGCTCTGCCATCCATTTGCTCAAACCCATTAAATAGAATATAATTGGATAGAAATTAGCATTGCCACAAAGTGAGGGATCAGTTTTTATATTGATTATCATGTAGACCTGATCTCCCACTTTATATCCATATTTTAATTTCTTATTTGTTTTTCAAATTATGATTAGATATGAATCCACTTCTTCTCAATTCTAATTAGCTATGCAGGCATGTAGATTCATTTCTTCTTCATGTGCCGTGTTCCTTTCATGACGTAGTTGATCATGGCTCTCCACTTGTCCCTGTTCGTTGTCGCTCTTAAAATTTTTCTTAGGCTCGAAAGAGACATGACTAACTGAGCAGAAGATTACCCCGCAGCAGGTTATCTTGACTTTCTGCGGTAGACTGGTTGCCAGTCAAGGCTATAGAACCCAATCTTGCCGTGTTATTTGACCCATAGACGGATTAATACGTTTCCCAAGGCTATTTGGGCGGAAATGAATCCAACGAATTCAACTGGAATTCGAACTTGGCTCCTCGATTTCTCGTTCCGAGCCGATATCCACTGCTCGACAACGAACATTCCGTGAATGTTAGGTAGACTAAAACCACAAATCATGGTAACCGTGTGTTGCAGCATACTGGCCTCGTTCAACAAATGATCACACCAGGTTGTGATCCCTACCAAATCAAACGCTCTCTCCCAGTATAATTACAATTTTACTTTCAGTTTGTGTCAGTGGCTGATGATAAAGCACAAATGTGCCTGAACGCAGGCCATCCGCCCGTGCATTGAATACTGCTGCCACAACTGGTCGGTTGTCTATTGACCTTACATTTAAACTCCTGGAGATTGTAGCCGTCGGGGAAGCAATCGTGTGGAAGGGAATTCCACAGTCGGGAAGTGCGAGGAAAGAAACTGTTGGAGTAGAAGTTGCGGTTGCATTTTATCGGTTTCACTGTAAAAGGGTGGGATCTAGTTAAATCTCATTAAATCACTTACTGTTTCTAATTGTATTTCTTCTGTAGCAAGGAATTTGCTTTTTTTATAGATTGTGATAGTGGTTTGTTTTATTCCTACAGTAAAATAAAGATTTTTTTAAATGTGTTTGTTTTTGTTTTTTTTGTTTGTTTTTTTTTTTTTGTTATTCCTGTAGTAAAATAAGTGATATTGTTTCAATACAATTAAATTATAATGAATACTTTCTTTTTTCAAACACATAGAAAATTGTATTCACATATTTAATAACATGGTTGTCCTCCATGACACCCGAGCCATAGCTATTTGACCCTCCTCCATGACTCTACATAGCTTTTTGGCCCTCACTCTCCAAAAAATTGCCGACCCCTGCTATAAGCAACCTAAGAATTACCTCTGGTAGGAAATGGGAAGCGCTTTCCTCAACATTTCGTAATCCAACTCATGAATTATCTATAGAAGCTTCTAATGAAGTAGTGGTACCTGGCGTATAGTTCGCAGTAAGGCGTGAAATTGACAAAAAATGCCGAGAAAGAAAGTAGGGGACTGTCTGTCAATCATGACAGGCAACCCCTCCTACCTCCAATAAGCATGGACCAAGTGAGTCTCCCTGAGAGCAATACACTGCGCCTCCTCGGTCTTACCCTATCTTCCGATCTCAAGTGGAACCATTACATTGAGTCAATAACTAAATCCACTGCTAGGAAGGTTGGATCACTGTGTCATGCCAGGATGTTTTTTTCCGCCTGAATCCATCTTGCACATATACAAATCAACCATCCACCCGTGAATGGAATACTGCTGTCATACATGATCAGGCGCCCCCGCCGTTCATCTCATCGTCCTCGACAGGCTCCAAAAGGAGAATCAGTAACGTGATAGGTACCGACTTGGCGGTTCGACTCCAGCCAATTTCTCACCGACAGGATGTGACTTCCCTCTGTCTGTTCTATAAATATTTGCATGGCTTCTGCTCCGACAAACTTAAGTCACAGGTGTCCCTGCTACAGGAGTTAACTCGTGCAACCAGACTGGCAACTGGGTCCCGCCCATTCACAGTGAGATCAACCAAACGCAGACGAATATTCTACTCCAACAGCTTCTTTTCTCGCACCTCCCGCCTGTGGAACTCTCCTCCATATTCTTGCTTTCCCAGCAACTACAATTTCCAGGAATCTAAATGCAATGTCAATACCCATTGACTCCAGTTCTTTCTACATCACCCTTTATATCTTTTCCTTTCTCTCTACCTTTACAACTGTCATCATACCTGTATTCCCATCCTTCTCTTTCTCCCTTCTCTAACACCTCCTGTAACTGGTTCGTCTTTCTCTTTACTCTTCTCCTATCTAATCTTTTACTCTTATGTAGCCCCCTGCGCATCAGTGGCGTTACCGCCTTGTTTGGGGTGAAACGATTAAAAAAAAATCTAAACAAAAATTTAAAAAATGTAAAGCTCCCTAGAAAGAACGGAGGAAATATCCCCCACCTGTATTTGGCATTTGGGGTTGCTCTTTTTACTGATGACCATGCATTCGATTTTCTTGCAGTTTGTTTGTAGTTCTTTCTTTTCACTCTCTTCGGCTTTCTTCATTAATCAATTGTAATGCTTCTCGCGAGACGAGCTTAGACAAAACAGATGAAAATAGCGATGAGACAGAGAAAGTGATAGCAAGCAAGAAAGAAAGACGTGAACTTTAGTCAGGAAGAGAAGGAAATACATGAAGTTAAAAGAGTGAGAGAAAGAGAAAGTTAAAGAGTGATATGAAGTGAGTGAGTGTGTGTGTGTGTGTGTGTGTGTGTGAGAGAGAGAGAGAGAGAGATAGAGAGAGAGAGAGAATAAATGAATATCGGAATAAGGGTTGAAAAAGCGATTGACAGATAGACGCGTCAGAGAGAAAAAAGAAAGAATATGAAATAGAAAGAAAAATAAAAAAATGAACACCAGCGGGAAAAAAAGAAGAAAAAAAAAATGACCTGATGTGGTGTAATAGTCAGCAATTTTATCTCCGTAAAATCATTACAATTGAGTCGTGAGTTCGATCATTAATGAGTGATCGATACTTTCGGCCTTGTGTCACATCTAAGTTACGCTTAGACGATCGCGAGCGTCTCGACGTGGTGTAATGGTTAGCAAGCTTGAGTCGTTACAATTGAGTTGTGAGTCCAATCTTCACTGTAGCCTCCAATACTTTCGGCCTTGTGTCACATCTGAACAGCGTTTAAAATCACGCATTTCTTCTATAAATCTATTACTTTACAATGTTTGTCTTCCTAAATTTATTTTTTAAGGGAAAAAAGAAAGATTATATTTCTTCTTTTTTAACTATTTTGCATTTTCAAACCATTAGCTTTTTCTCACTGTTTTTTTTTTTCATTCTATTTTTTAATATTCAGAGTTTTATGATAACATTCGTTTCTTCCGTTCTTTCTAGGGAGCTTTACATTTTTTTTTGTTTAGATTTTTTTTTAATCGTTTCGCCCCAAACAAGGCGGTAACGCCACTGATGCGCAGGGGGCTACATAAGAGTAAAAGATTAGATAGGAGAAGAGTAAAGAGAAAGACGAACCACTTACAGGGGGTGTCAGAGAAAGGATCATGAGAAGGATGGGAATACAGGTGTGATGACAGTTGCAAAGGTAGAGAGAAAGGAAAAGATATAAAGGGTGATGTAGAAAGAACTGGAGTCAATTGGTTAAGAGATGGGTATTGACATTGCATTTAGATTCCTGGAAATTGTAGTTGCTGGGAAAGCAAGAATATGGAGGAGAGTTCCACAGGCGGGAGGTGCGAGAAAAGAAGCTGTTGGAGTAGAACATTCGTCAAGCAGGTACAAAAATTTAAATACCTGGGAAGTGTTCTAACAGAAGACAAAAAGAGCGACACAGAGATCCGAAGACAAATTGGCATGGCGAAGGACGCATTCCAGAAGCTGAGTAGAGTATTAAGAGACAGGAAAATTTCGCTAGAAACAAAGAAGAGAGTACTGGATTGTTATGTGATGTCAGTTCTTCAACTAAGTCAGTGAGTGCTGGACAATATCATCGAAGATGAAGGAAAAACTTGAAGCAACTGAAATGTGGTCCTACAGAAGGATGCTGCGGATAACATGGATCGAACATGTGAGCAATGATGGGGTTTTGGAAACGAAAAGGAAATTAATAGTGATCATCAGGAAGAGACAGCTAAAGTTCTGGGACATGCAAGAAAGATGGCTTGGAGAACCTGATACTAACTGACCAGATAGAGGGAAGGAGAGACAGGGGAAAACAGCGTGTGAAGTACTTGACTACCCTAAGCAGGTGGATTGCAGAACGGGTGTTGCGTAGTGTAGCAGAAGAAAGCGTGCTAAGAGCCACCAGGAATAGGGAGACGTGGAAGGCCATGATCGCCTACGTCCGGAAACGACAAGGCTCATAGAAGAAGAATATATGTGCCAACCGTTTATGAGAAATTATAATGTGGGTATAAAATGGGGGATCTATTCTATATTATAAGCAATATATAAACTGATCCCTCATTTTGTGTCCATGTCAGTTTCTATACATTTATATTCTAGATTTATGGGCTTGAGTTAGTGAATGGTAGATGGGGATTTGGGTGGTGTAACAGGAGAAAGTGAAAAGCCATGATTGCCTACGTCCTGAAAGGACAGGGCACATACAAGAAGAAGTGAGTTCGATTCTTACTTAGAGTCTCATACTTTCGACCTGAGTCCACATCTAAGCTGTGCTTAAAAAATCACCTATCTCGAGCTGATATTCAACTTATTCTCACTCTATATTTTTCTCTATCTCATGAGGTTACCTTCATTTCTGCATCTCTTTTTGTCTGTCTGTCTGTCTGTCTGTCTGTCTCTCTCTCTCTCTCTCTCTTGTTTATCTTTTTCTCTCTTTTTCTATCTTGCATTTCTCTCTCTCTCTCTCTCTTGTTTATCTTTTTCTCTCTTTTTCTATCTTGCATTTCTCTCTCTCTCTCTCTCTCTCTTGTTTATCTTTTTCTCTCTTTTTCTATCTTGCATCTCTCTCTCTCTCTCTCTCTCTCTCTCTCTCTCTTTTTCTCTCTCATGTCTTGTTCTTTCCTATCTCTTTCTGTTTCTCTTTGTCATTTTTTCTTATCTTTCACTCTCTGTCTAATGACTATCTTTTTACCTCTCTCTCTCTCTCTCACTGTCTGGTTTTTATCCCTTTCGCTCTTTTTTATCTTCCTTCCTCTTTCTTTCTCGCACTGTTTCCTATATTTCTTTTCTTTTCACACACTCTCTCTCTCTCTCTTTCTCTCTCTTATATCTTTCTCTCACTGTCTCTATTTTACGCTTAACTCTTTTTTTCTTTTTTCGCTGTCATTCTTCTTCTCTGTTCCTCTCTATATTATTTCTATCTCTTTTCTTCTTTCGCTCTGTATTTCATGTCTATCTCTATCTTATGTTTAACTCTTTTCCTCTTTCGCTTTCTCTCTCTGTTTCTCTCTCTCTCTCTCTCTATATATATATATATATATATATATCTGCATATATATATCTTACGTCTGTATTTATCTGTTTTTCTCTCTATCTTATTTATATCTTCTTTACCAATCTCAATATTAACTCTTTCTTTCTCCCACTCTCTCTTTCTCTCTCTCTCTCTCTCTCTCTCTATATATATATATATATATATATCTTATGTCTATAATATCATTTCTAGGTCTCATGTTTATCTCTTTTTCTCTCTCTTTCTTCTCTATCTTTCCTTTCTCTTTTTCCTCTCACTTTCTCTTCTTTTCCCTTTCTTTCTCTCTTGCTCTTGTTTCTCCTTTTCACTTCCCCCCTCTCACTTTTCTTTTCTCTTTCTCTCTTTTTCTTTCTGTATTTCATGTTCACTTCTCCCCACTTTTTTTTCCTCTTCCGTTCTTCTTCGTCGGTTTTCTTTATTTTCACCCGCACCATTTTCTTTCTTCTGCTTCCTGTCTCTCCCTTCCTTTCTTTGACAATTCCTGCTTTCCTTCTTATGCTCCTTTCCATTTGATGACTTTCACCGTCACCACTGCCTTTTGGATTTTTCTTTCTGACACGATCACGCTTCATAGACTTGACGAAGTCTCGTGGCAAATATCGCTAAGTCGATATTTCATGCAGACAAAATATTTATTAACCGACATTTTTGTGAAGGAAGAAAATTATAAATGAATCCTTTTTTCTAAGTTAAATTGTTCCTGTCTCAAGTGTCATGACCATCACCGCCACCCTCAGAGACAATATTGTTAATTTGCTTCTCTCTTTTCGTCATTCTTTGTCGCCATTCCAACTTCTTCTTCTTCTTCTTCTTCTTCTTCTTCTTCTTCTTCTTCTTCTTCTTCATCAACATTATCATCCTGATTTTTCGGACTTATTTATTTATTTATTATTATTATTATTATTATTATTAGTAATATTATTTCCCACTTTTTTCTTGTTTCATTATTTAATTAATATAGATTTCTTTCTGTTTCTTGTTTCTTCTCACTCAAATGCTCGTTTTCTTTTTCGATATCATTTGTTCCGTTGACTACTTCTTTTTCTTCTTTTTTGTCTCTTCTGTTTTTTTCTTCCTCTTGCTACGCTTTCTTTTGCCTTTTCTTTTTTTCTCTTCTTCTTTTTCTTCTCTTCTTCTTCTGCTTTTTTTCTTTCTTCTTGCTACGCCTTCTTTTGTCTTTTCTTCTTTCTCGTCTTCTTTTTCTTCTCTTCTTGCTTTTTTCTTCTTCTTGCTACGCCTTCTTTTGCCTTTTTCTTCTTCTTTTTATTCTCTTCTTCTGCTTTTTTTTCTTCTTCTTGCTACGCCTTCTTTTTCCTTTTTTCTTCTTCTATTTCTTCTCTTCTTCTGTTTTTTTTTCTTCTTCTTGCTACGCCTTCTTTTGCCTTTTATCTTTTCTTCTTCTTTTTCTTCTCTTCTTCTTCTGCTTTTTTCTTTCTTCTTGCTACGCCTTCTTTTGCCTTTTCTTCTTTCTCTTCTTTTTCTTCTCTTCTTCTGCTTTTTTACTTCTTCTTGCAACGCCTTCTTTTGCCTTTTTTTTCTTCTTTTTTTCTCTTCTTCTTCTGCTTTTTTTTTCTTCTTGCTACGCCTTCTTTTGCCTTTTATTCTTTTTCTTCTTTTTCTTTTCTTCTTTTGGTTTTTTCTTCTTGCTATGCCTTCTTTTGCCTTTTATTCTTTTTCTTCTTCTTTTTCTTCTCTTCTTCTTCTGTTTTTTTTCTTCTTGCTACGCCTTCTTTTGCCTTTTATTTTTTTCTTTTTCTTCTCTTCTTCTTCTGCTTTTTTTTCTTTCTTCTTGCTACGCCTTCTTTTGCCTTTTCTTCTTTTTCTTCTTTTTCTTCTCTTCTTCTTCTGCTTGTTTTCTTCTTCTTGCAACGCCTTCTTTTGCCTTTTTTTCTCTTCTTTTTCTTCTCTTCTTCTTCTGCTTTTTTTTCTTCTTGCTACGCCTTCTTTTGCCTTTTCTTCTTTTTCTTCTTTTTCTTTTCTTCTTTTGGTTTTTTCTTCTTCTTGCTATGCCTTCTTTTGCCTTTTATTCTTTTTCTTCTTCTTTTTCTTCTCTTCTTCTTCTGTTTTTTTCTTCTTGCTACGCCTTCTTTTACCTTTTCTTCTTTTTCTTCTTTTTCTTCTTTTTCTTCTCTTCTTCCTCTGCTTTTTTTCCTTCTTCTTGCTACGCCTTCTTTTGCCTTTTTTTCTTTTCCTTCTTTTTCTTCTCTTCTTCCTCTGTTTTTTTTCTTCTTCTTGCTACGCCTTCTTTTGCCTTTTCTTCTTTTTCTTCTTTTTCTTTTCTTTTTTTTTTGCTTTTTGCTTTTTCTTGCTACTCCTTCTTTTGCCTTTTTTCTTTTTCTTCTTCTTTTTCTTCTCTTCTTCTTTAGTATCATAACTATTATTTTTATTTCTTAATCTTCTCTCTTTGTCATTTTATTTTTCCTTTTTTACCCTCCTCCCCTTCTATACCTTTTTCTGCTTTCTTTTCTTCTTCTTCTTCTTCTTATTATTATTATTATTATTAATATTACCTTCTTATAACGTCTATTCCATATCTTCTTCCTCCACAACTTCATCTTTTTTCATCTTCCTCTTCTTCCTTGTCTACTTCCTCTTCTTCTCCTTCTTCTTCTTCTTCTTCCCCTTCTTCCTATTCTTCTTCTTCTTATTATTATTATTATTATTATTATTATTATTATTATTATTTATTTACTTTTTTTCGTGTTATTAGTTTGTTTTCTCTGACCTTTATCTTAAAATTATTCCATTTCATTCTAAATATTTATATATTTTCAGTTTCTTTTACTTTTTTCTTCTTCCTGTCCCATCTTCGCATTATTATTATTATTATTAATATTATTGTTGTTGTTGTTGTTGTTATCTTTGCTGACTCATCATTATTATCGTGGGAATAAATGTTATTATTACGAAAAAGAGCTGAAAAATTCTCAGCCACTCTTTAATTTCTGACCAAATGACCCAGCATCCGATTATTTTAATATTTGTTTGGTTTCTTTCAAAAGTTATCTTATTCGGGGTGAGAACTTTTCAGCACTACTTTTTATCATTTCCTTGCCCAAACCACTTTCCTTTTTCATTTCGTCCCTTCAATACACAACGCCACCACTTTTAAGTTCTGAATTTTAACAATAATAATAATAATAATAATAATAATAACGACTGAATGAAGAAATGTTAGAAAGAGAAAAGAATTATTTTTTTCCATTAAATTCATTCGTTCACTTATTCTTTCAATCTTCATTTACTTTCGCTAGTGAAAATACTGCCGTTTCCATGGAGAATTCACAACCCTTTTTCCCATCCTCCATCTCCGCGTGAACCAGGCATTTTGCCTTCAACCTAACATTACACAGAAACCTCTTCTTATTGCTTCCATGTGGAGGCTTTAATACGAAGCAACCCCTACCACTCAAAAGTATGCTTTTATGTGAATGTCAATCAGATTATATATATATATATATATATATATATATATATATATATATATGTGTGTGTGTGTGTGTGTGTGTGTATGTACAAAGTAGTTCCGAAAGAACTCTCAGCCTAAAACAGTTCGTAAAATCAATATTCTAATATTTGATAATTCAAATACTGAACTGGGTCAACCTGGAGAGGTGTTGAAGGTGCACCATATGTGCAGTGTGATTGAAAAGTATCTCCTCATCTTAAAATACGTAGAATCTTTTTATTATCGACTAGCAGTATAGCCCGGCGTTTCTCGGGTGTAATGAAAGCATTAAAACGAATCCATGGTCCTGGAGCTCGGACTCTTTGGACGTTGGCACGAAAGACTAAAAAGCAACAGTTGTTTCCAGTTAAAGCGACACTGTAGACTGAAAGAAAAATCAATGGATCTAAGTCAAATTTTGAATTCCTGCTATCGCTATCAAGTTTTTTTCATCGTAAACTGAATTTTGAAGGCTAAATAAGTCCTCTGAATAAATGGTATCGTGGCTGAAACTAAGAACTACAATTATACCTACTTAGAGCCAAACCCGAAGCAAAAACTAAAATAAAAGGGCTGAAAAAATACAGACATACAGGTAGATAAACAGATACACACGCACAAACATCTTGCCTTTTATAGATATATATATACATTATATGTGTATTTATATATATATATATTATCGATTTTCTGCACTATTATTTTATATATATATATATATATATATATATATATATATATATATATATATTATTTATAGATATATATATATATATATTATTTATAGATATATATATTATTATAGATATATATATATATTATCGATTTTCTGCACTATTGTAAGAACTGTACCCTTGAAACTTCTGACTATCGTTTCTTATATCTTTGTCTATGAGTGTATCAAATTTGATTAAAATCGGACCACTCATTCTATAACCCGACTTTTTCGATTATCGATGTTCAATATTTATCGGGGGTACCTCGACACAAAAACTAGCTAAGAACACTCGCAGACGCTTATAGTACAACTGTGTAAATTTTCAAGAAAATCGGTTCAGCCGTTTCGGAGTCTATAGGTAACGGACACAGACACACACAGACACACACACAGCGACAAAGTTCCATTTATAAATAACTTTAGATAATTTTTACAAGAAATGAACATGAGAGGAAAAAATTTAGCATGAGAATTTATTTAAAATTCCGTATAGACACCATTTGTTCGAGCCGCCCTGGAATCGCGCCAACTGATTTCATCAGGAACTCTTGTGGCATGTAAGACATAACTTCTTGTATTTGCCCTTCAAGCTTTTTCAAAGTATTGATTTGCTGTAGTAGACTTGGTCCTTTAACCGACACCAAATAAAAAAAAGTCACAGGGTGTTAAGTCAAGACTCTTAGCTGACCACTTACGTAAAGTAGGGAGTTGCTTTTCAATCACTCTCTCACTCTCTCTCTCTCTGTATATATATATATATATATATATATATGTGTGTGTGTGTGTGTGTGTGTGTGTTAAAACAGACACGTTATTCCATGGTTAAGTGGAAATATAAAGCCTATTTCAGGTGAAACATCGTCAGCTTCCGTCTTTATTGGACAGAAGATTTTACACGATAAAGACAGAAGCTGACGATGGTTCGCCTGAAATAGGCCTAAACTTCCGCTTAACCTCGAAATAACGTATCTGTCTTAATTTTTACATATATTTGCTCTATATGTATTTATATACATATATATTTTGAGCCATCCTGGTGAGTTATCCTACCACTATATGGACAGGATACTTTTTGTGGTTCTTCTATATCTACACCGCATATATGTATATATATATATATATATATATATATATATATATATATATATATAGTACTGTGCAAATGTATTAGGACAAGAACTATTTTACCTTTTATGAGGCATCAAAATAAAGTTTAAAATCACCCCTGTCCTAACACTTTTGCACACTACCGGCAGTGTGCAAAAGTATTAGTACAGAGGGTGATTTTCCTAAAAACCTCACTGAAATTCAAATACAGGGTGAAAAGCCCAGTAAATTGCTAATAAATATTGATTATTTAAAACTAGGTGTAAAAGAAATGTATTAAGAAGAAGTTCTGCTATGCTTGGGGTGAAATGATTAGGAAAAATCTACATGGAGGACCGAGAACAACACCCTCTGCAGGAATGTTATGGCTGTGTTTAGTCATATGTTTAGTGATGTTAAGTGCCATACGTGATACACGCTTGGTTGTTCATGTCTCTTTCGCGACATGACTGACTGGACAGAAGATCATCCCGGAGTAGTTTGCGATTGTTTTTCCCATAGAATGGTTGCCAGCAAAATTTACAGAAGCCAATTTGACCTATTATTTAACCCATAACTGGACGGAAAAGACGGATGAGTACCATTCCCAACTGAAATTCGAACTCTTCGCTCCGATTTGTAGTTCCAAGCCGATATTCACTAGATCACAACGCTTACGAGGTAATTAACGATATTCAATATTTAAGTTCTTTACCAAGAACTGGAATTGATATCAATACTACAATGTGAGCTGAAGAGTGTTGCTGAATCGCACGTATTGGTTTCACCATAGATAGATGAAAGCGACTGTGATAGATAGATAGATAGATAGATAGATAGATAGATAGATAGATAGATAGATAGATAATGAACAGAATAAAATAGATAGATAGATAGATAGATAGATAGATAATGAACAGAATAAAATAGATAGATAGATAGATAGATAGATAGATAGATAGATAGATAGATAATAACAGAATAAAATAGATAGATAGATAGATAGATAGATAGATAGATAGATAGATAATGAACAGAATAAAATAGATAGATAGATAGATAGATAGATAGATAGATAGATAGATAGATAGATAGATAGATAATGAACAGAATAAAATAGAAAATAGATAGATAGATAGATAGATAGATAGATAGATAATGAACAGAAAATAAAATAGATAGATAGATAGATAGATAGATAGATAGATAGATAAGAATAGAACAAAAGAATAAAATAGATAGATAGATAGATAGATAGATAGATAGATAGATAATGAACAGAATAAAATAGATAGATAGATAGATAGATAGATAGATAGATAATGAACAGAATAAAATAGATAGATAGATAGATAGATAGATAATGAACAGAATAAAATAGATAGATAGATAGATAGATAGATAATGAACAGAATAAAATAGATAGATAGATAGATAGATAGATAGATAGATAATGAACAGAATAAAATAGATAGATAGATAGATAGATAGATAGATAGATATAATGAACAGAATAAAATAGATAGATAGATAGATAGATAGATAGATAGATAATGAACAGAATAAGATAGATAGATAGATAGATAGATAATGAACAGAATAAAATAGATAGATAGATAGATAGATAGATAATGAACAGAATAAAATAGATAGATAGATAGATAGATAGATAGATAGATTCGAATATATGCTCATAAAAATGTCCTCCTGAATCTGGTACCATAGAAAAAATAAATGAAATAATTTAAAATTGAAAACCTACACATAAGATATGTAAAAAGCCATGAGCAAAGATATATTTCAAAATGTATTATTCAGCATAGCTATTGATGTAAGTGTTTATACCTGAAACATCTACAATATATATATATATGTATATATATAAGTAGATGTGTAAGAAAAAAGAAGAGAAATTCCATTATGCAACGCAAAATCTTTCAAATGAGTTTTATATGATACATTTTTCTCAAAAGCTTGTAGATGATATAACCCATTTTGAAAAAAAAAAGTCTTCAAGTATAAAAATGCAAAATATCATGAAAATAGCTGGAAAAGTTAAAGCTATAAGCAATAAAAGCAGATTTTTTTTTCTTTAGAGGAAGGAGATTTAAGAATAAAAACAACCATGGCAAACGGTTGACATCATTCAGTATGGAATACAACGAAATCGGGGGATAAAAGCTATATCAGCCAGTTAAGTGCCATACGTGATACACGCTTGGGCGATCATGTCTCGAAAGAGACATAACTGACTGGGCAGAAGATTATCCCGCGGTAGATCGCCATTGCTTTCTGCGGTAGACTGGTTGCCAACCAAGGCTATAGAATCCAGTCTGTCCTGTTATTTGACTCATAGCTGGAGGGAAGAGCCGAGTTAATTCCTTTCCCAAGGGTATTTGCGCGTATATGATTGCAACGAATTCAACTGGAATTCGAACTTGGCTCTCCGATTTCTCGTTCCGAGTCGATATCCATTGGACCACAACGCACATATAATTAATAACAATAGAAAAAAAAACAAAGATAGGCCGAGAAAAGAGAATGTAAAACGTGAAACGAAAGAGGTAAAAGTAAACAAACAAATTAGTACGAAGAAGACAGGAACATGCTGAATGGGGCAAAAATTTCGACGTCACAAATAAAGATATGACAGAGATGGAATTAATGGCTAGATAGACAGGTATGTTAATAATGAACATAGACCGATCTCGACTTGGCAGTTTGTATGCAGTCACTTTCACACCGGCGCAATGTGACTTCCCTGTGTCTCTTCTACAAATATTTTCACGACTTCTGCTCCGATGAACTTAGCTCACCAGTGCTCCCTATATATAAATTTATTCGTGCCACAAGATTAGCAACTAGATCACAAACTTTTACTGTGAAACCGCCTGTGGAATTCTCTTTTGTTTACTTGCTTCCCGGACAGCTACAATCTCCAAGAATTTAAATGTAAAGTCAATATTCGCCGCCAGTCTCACTAACCTTCATCCTATCTCTCATGCTCCTTTCTCCGCCCACTCCACTCTCATCAGTATTCTCATCCTTCTCTTACCCTCTTCCTGACACCCCCTGTAACCTGTCACTCTTTCTCATAACTTTCCTCCTAGGTAACCCCCTGCTCTACAGTAGCAGTAAAATGCCTTGCTTGGGCCGACAGGTTTTTAAAAAAAAGATAGATGGATTTAAATCTTGAAAGAACTTTACCAAAAACAGAAACCCTTGAGAACTTTCAATAGCAGCAACAACTAACATGGATGGCATATGTAATTTGAACAGGAAATAATGACTTAATCAAGATATTGACATTTTTCTTTAAACCTTGAAAGACCTTTACCAAATAAAAAACAAAACAGAGACCACATCTCTTGAAGATTTTCAACAGCAGCAACAACTAAAATGAATAATCCATGTAACTGGAATAGAAAACAATGACATCATCAAGATGTTGACATTTTTCTTTAAACCTTGAGCGAACGTTACCAAAAAAACAGAAATCACATCCCTTGCGGATTTTCAACAGTTGCAACACCTAAAATGGATTGCACATGTAACTTGAACAGGAAATAATGACGTAATCAAGATACTGACACTTTGAAAGAACTTAACCCCAAAAACAGAAATCACATCCTTTGTAGTCTTTCAACAGTTGCAACACCTAAAATGGATAGCACATGTAACTCGACGAGAATATAATTACATAATCCCGATGTTGACGTTGCATACTGCATTACACACAAGGTTATTCGATCAATACAGAAAATTAGGATAATAGGCACAAGGCTCGGTTTTAAACTGGGACTTTTTTCTTTGTACCTCGTCGATAGGCTCTAAAGAATCACAACGAATTGTAACAAATAACAGAAACCCCACCACTTGACAACTTTCAACAGCAGCATCAAATAAAAATGGATAGCAATTGTGACTTGGAATGAAAATATTGACATCATCGTAATCTTAACGTTATACGCAACTTCAAACACATGGGTATTCCATCAATACTGGTAAGTGCGATTAAAGTCAATGCACTTGGTTTTAGACAAGACTATAGTTCTTTGGAGTGTGCGTTGTGTTGCAGTGGATTTCGACTCGGAAAGACAAATCGGGGAGCCGAGTTCGAATTCCAGTTGAATAACTTGCATTTACTTACGCACAAATGCAGTTAAGAAAGGAATTAATTCGTCTCCAGTTATGAGTTAAATAATAGAACAGATTGGGTTCTATAGCCTTGGCTGGCAATGAGTCTACCGCAGAAAGCAATGGCAACCTACTGCGGTATAATCATCTGCCCAGTCAATCATGTCACTTTCGAGACATGATCACCCAAGCGGGTATAACATATGGCACTTTACTGAATGACTGAATATAATAGTTGGAATCATGATTAAGTCTTCTACTGGTCATAAAATGGGGGATCGGTTTTCTACTGTTATGAAGTAGAAAACTGATTCCACACTAATTACTACGTAATAATATAATACATCTCTTCTCCCTCTAGCTATGGGTCAAATAATAGGACAGATTGGGTTCTATAGCCTTGGCTGGTAACGCGTCTGCCGCAGAAAAAAATAGCAACCTACTGCGCTATAATCTTCTGTCCAGTCAGTCATGTCTGTTTCAAGACATGATCGCCGAAAGCGTGTATCACGTATGTCACTTAACTGATAGTTCTTTGAACGTTGTTGGCTGTCGCTACAGAACAACCACCAAATATCTGTCAAAAATAACAATAACCACACCACTTGATTTTCAACAGCAGTAACAACTAAATTTGATATCTATCTAAATTTATTTATGATTGGAACTTTGTGTGTGTGTGTGTGTGTGTGTGTGTGTGTCCGTTACCTATAGACTCCGAAACGGCTGAACCGATTTTCTTGAAAATTTACACAGTTGTACTATACGCGTCTGTAAGTATTCTTAGCTAGGTTTTGTGTCGAGGTGCCCCCGATAAATATCGAAAATCAATAATAAAAAAAAATCGGGTTATAGAAGGAGTGGTCCAATTTTAATCAAATTTGATACACTCATAGACAAAGACATAAGAAACGATATTCAGAATTTTCAAGGTTGTTGTTCTTACAGTAGTGCAGAAAATTTGATATCGATACCAGGAAATCAAAATTTAGCTTACATCCATTCATTTTTCTTTCAGTCTACGGTTTCGCTTTAACTGGAAACAACTATTGCTTTTTAGACTTTCGTGCCAACGTCCAAAAAGTCTGAGCTCCAGGACCATGGATTAGTTTTAAAGCTTCCACTACATCCGAGCAACGCCGGGCTATACTGCTAGTCACATATAACTTGACGAGGAAATAATAACATAATAACCATATTGACGTTATACACTACTTCATATTAAAGATTATCCAATCAATACTGAAAAAGCGATAAAACGGGAAATGGACTTGCTTTTAGACAGAAAAACAAACTGTTTTGAACACAGTTGACTGACGCTGCCAAATAATAAAGAAAGGTACCAACCAACAGAAACCACAACATTTGAAGACTTTCAACAGGAGCAACAACTTAAATGGATAGCACATTTTACTTGATGGGAAAATAATAGCATAATCACAATGCTGTCGTTACACATCACTTCAAACAAAAGATTATTCCAGCAAAACGTAAAAAAGCGATAATATTCATTGGAAAAGGTTTTAGGCAAGACCATCCTTTTTGAACGTCCTTAATTGACATCACCAAATAAGAACTACACCAATGTCATAAACTCATGAAGACTTTGTTAAATAATATCTTGGTCGGTGTGGAATTTTGCTAAGAATTGTGTTTTGCTCTGGGCGAAGCAGAGCAGATTTTGTTTTAACTAGCGGTGGTCCAAGGGGTCAGCGCCCTAGATGAGACAAAGTGAGCCGGAAGTTGCATATGTCAGTCACGTAAGTATTTACTCTACTTACCCACTGAATCGAGATGTGACACAAGGTCTTTTAATTAGGTGGTGACCCGACCGCGTCCGGACGGGCTCAGGGACAAAGATTCTCCAATCCCCTCAACCGTTGGTTGAGCTGGACCAGGTGACGAGCAACTGGTCCACCCCTCTGCTGCAATGAGGTAGCGCGGCCGCGGGACACTGTTCGCCATGACCGAGCATCTTTCAGTGTAATTTTTTCTCAGATGCAACCCTGTCCTCGCAGACCGAGCTACAACTGAGCCGCATTCTGTCTTTGAGGCCAGAGACACAACTGAGAGAGGTTTTGGGTCTCTACCAACACAAAAATATCAGTCAGGTAACTATTTAAGCGATGTCAGCTAACACAGAGAGTCAGTTTAGAGAATTAGAGTTGCAGACAGGCGTCAGTCTGGCTGATTAGCCGGCTCGATGGATGGTTGGATGCCTTGTATGCGTGTCTGCTCCGACCCAGCCAAACCTTTCACTCCACGGCCAAGTCACCGAACGAAAACGAATAACAATATGGACGAAAACGAATAAGCAATATGCTTATTTAAATACGAAGAGGCATACCACGTAGCTAGGATCCATCACCGCGAGAAAACAAACAAAAAAAAATAATAATACACTGATGACGTGAACAGTGGAACAACAACGTGAGGAAGCACCCAGAGAAACACCAAGCAAAGAAAACCTGATCACAGATCTAACAAAGTCGTTAAATGAAAAAAAAAAAAAAAAAAGAAAACTGATACTCCTGGCCAAGGCACTGAAATTTACGATCATGGAAGACAAAGTCGACCACAGCAACATCCGGGCTGGCTTCTGCAAGATCACAGACGGAAAGAACAGATCAATACAGCGGAATCTAACGAAACAACCAAATGCTTACCGACTGCGGGATAATCTTCTGCCCAGTCAGTCATGTCTTGAAAGAGACATGATCGACCAAGTGGGTATCAGGTATGGAACTTAACTGACTGACTGAATATAATAGTTGGAATCATGATTAAGGTTTCTATTGGTCATAATGTAGGGGATTAATTTCCTATGGTTATAAAGTAATAAACGGATCCCCCACTAATTATTAAGTACAAATATAATACATCTCTTCTCCCTCCAGGTATGGAACTTAACTGACTGAATAAAAACTTTTAAAGCAATGGAAATATATCGGGTTAATAAATAAAAATCTATTATTCTTAATGTAAAAATACACGTTTTTGTATCACGTGTGCACAGCACAACACACGGACAAATAACAGGCCAGATTGGGTTGGATAACCTTAACGGGCAAGCAGTCTACTGCAGAAGAACTGATATTACTGGACAAGGGACCCAAATTTACGATCAAGGAAAATAAAGTCGACCACACTAACATCCGGGCTGGCTTCTGCAAGATCACATACCAAATCAGACGGAAAGAACAGATCAATACAGCGGAATCTAACGAAACAACCAAATGCTTACCGAAACTATTAATCAAGATACTTCGGATTACCACCCAAAACCAACAACAAAATAGAAGCAAATCTCAAAAGAGCGTTCGTTGAGAAAAGGCTTAAATAATAAAACAAATTGGGTCCTATAGCTTTGGCTGGCAACCAGTCTACCACAGAAAGCAATAGCAACCTACTGCGGGATAATCTTCTGCCCAGTCAGTCATGTCTTGAAAGAGACATGATCGCCCAAAGTGTGTATCACATATGGCACTTATCTGTCTGACTGAATATAATAGAAACAAAGCTTTTAGTGGGCATAAAATGGGGGATCAGTACTCTATTCTTCTGAAGTGATAAACTGATCCCCCACTTATTACTACTTATTCATATAATAATATGATATAATCTATCTCTTTTCACACCATCTATATTCGTTGATAAAAGGAAAAAATATATATATATAGAGAAAAACTTATTTATAAATGGAACTATGTCTCTGTGTGTGTGGATGTATCTGTGTGTGCATGTATGTGTGTGTGTCCGTTACCTATAGACACCGAAACGGCTAAACCGATTTTCTTGAAAATTTACACAGTTGTACTATGAGAGTCTGCGAGTGTTCTTAGCTAGGTTTTGTGTCGAGGTACCTCCGATAAATATCGAAAATCGAGAATCGAAAAAATCGGATTATAGAAAGAGTGGTCTGATTTTAATCAAATTGGATACACTCATAGACAAAGACATAAGAAACGATATTCAGAAGTTTCAAGATTGCTGTTCTTACAATAGTGCAGAAAATCGATAATATATAATTATATAAAAGGCAAGATATTTATGTTTGAGTCTGTTTATCTGCA
The DNA here is from genome assembly GCA_037127315.1 of Ascarosepion bandense. NCBI lineage: Eukaryota > Metazoa > Mollusca > Cephalopoda > Sepiida > Sepiidae > Ascarosepion > Ascarosepion bandense. Next base: position 206,438 of record JBBBDQ010002418.1, read on the forward strand.
TGTATATCTGTATTTTTTTTTCAGCCCTTTTATTTCAGTTTTTGCTTCAGGTTTGGCTCTAAGTAGGTATAATTGTAGTTCTTAATCTCAGCCATGATATCATTTACTCAGAGGACTTATTTAGCCTTCAAAATTCAGTTGACGATGAAAAAAACTTATTTGATATCGATACCAGGAAATCAAAATTTGACTTACATCCATTCATTTTTCTTTCAGTCTACGGTTTCGCTTTAACTGGAAACAACTATTGCTTTTTAGTGTTTCGTGCCAACGTCCAAAGAGTCTGTGCTCCAGAACCATGGATTAGTTTTAAAGCTTTCACCCAAGCAACGCCGGGCTATACTGCTAGTCTCATAAAACATGAAGAGACAATTATGACATAATCACGATTTTAACATTACATACTACTTCACACTAGAACAATACTGGAAAGAGTGTTTACTGAAATTGTACTTAGTTTTATATAGAGCCATACTTCTTTGAAAGCATACTTATTTGAACCAGACTTCCTTGAACCTCACTGACTGGGGATGCAGAATAACAAGCATAAATCCTCATAAATTGATGACTTTGAACAGCATCAACAACTGAATTGGAACACAAATGTAACATGAAAAGAAAATTGTTATAATTAGCACGTTGATATTCTACACTTTTAATCTGCAATTTTTTAGAATTTGTTGATATTTCTGAGATGAGGTAGTATTTACACTATTTACATTATTCAGACTATTGTCCTCATCTTTGTTGCCATTTGTACGACGTTTAATATAGATCATTCCATTTGCCTATATTTCTGAGATAAGGTAGTATTTACAGTATTTACATTATTCGGACAATTGTCCTCATCTTTTTTGCCATTTGTACGACGTTTAATAATAGATCATTCTATTTGTCTATATTTCTGAGATGAGGTAGTATTTACACTATTTACATTCCTCTGACTATTGTCCTCATCTTTTTTGCCATTTGTACTACGTTTAATAATAGATCATTCTATTTGTCTATATTTCTGAGATAAGGTAGTATTTACAGTATTTACATTATTTGAACTATTGTCCTCATCTTTGTTGGCATTTGTACGACGTTTAATAATAGATCATTCTATTTGTCTATATTTCTGAGATGAAGAAGTATTTACAGTAGTTACATTTTTCGGACTATTATTCTCATCTTTGTTGCCATTTCTACGACGTTTCGGTCGTTGTACACTCCAGCCTTCTTCAGGTGCTAGGAATTTCGAACCGAACCCTTTATTACAATCAATATCATCCTCATTCCTTGCGTAAAGTTTCTATTGGAAGTCATGAATTATCTCCCTCTAACCCTGAAAGTTACTTGTTCACCACGTTTGTAACCTGGCATTAAAGTCACAACTCTTTGGGTCAAGTCACAAGAACTAACCAACATCTATATCCTCTGGGCCATGTGTCCTTAAGGACAATACCAGGCTACAGTGGTGGTGAACAAGTAACTTGCAGTTTTAGAGGGAGATAATTCATGACTTCCAATTGAGGCATTACGCAAGGATTACGAAGAGGCAACTCAGTTAAAATTATTGGATTTTTTATATTGTTACCTAGTCATAATGGCAGCGTTGTTGTTGGAAAGGGAGATTATTTTTTTTCTCCAATTCTCCCTTATTTTACTCCTTTTTTTTTTTTTTTTTGTATGTATTATTATTGATTTGATCAATGATTGGAATACAAAACATGTTTTCCGTGAAGTGTTCTGTTGGGATTTTTGGATTAAAATGGCACAGTCCTATCCAGATGTTGCAAAGCTGGCTCTAAAGGTGCTGATGCCATTTGCAACTACCTATGAATGTGAGACAGCGATTTCCATATTACTTGTTCTCAAAACCAAATCCCGAAACAGATTAGAAGCAACAAATGACATGAGAGTTGCACTCGCCAAAACAAAGCCAAATCTAGAAAAACTGGTTGAAGCAAAGCAAATGTACCATCCCACTGAATATACTTTTGATGTTTAAGGTTGCCATTTTTTCAATAAATAACTGAGTTTTGAAAAATCATTTTGTTTCAATAGAAATTGATTGCCATTTTTTGAATAAATACTTTTTGAGTTGTTTTTTCTTTAATAAATATCTATTTGTCAATAATGTTTTCTTTCAGTAGACGATATGTTAACTGTGGTTAATATCAAAGGTTCTGAGAGCTACCTAAAATATTATAAAGAGACCGCCATGCAAAAAATCCTAAAATAGTTTTTAAAGTTTTTTTCTACAGGATGCGATAGGTAAATTATCCCCATTTTATATTTTTAATTTTGCGTATACACGTTGTTTTTTTTTTATATATTGTCGACTGCACAGTATAGCAGAGTCAGTTGGGCACCATCTGTGAGAAAAAGAGCACCATAACACAATTCCATGAACAGTATGTTGTACTGTTTGGCATTCGCACCGGAAGCTCCAATACAAACGTTTCAGTGGTTGCGTCAATCTGAGTACAGTGCAGCGTGTGTATGAGTAAAATTTAAAATATAAAATAGCGACAATTTACCCATCTCACTCTGTAGGCACTTTGAAAGGTAACTCCCTACTTTATGCCTGAATCGCCAGCCAAGAGCCTTTTTTTTTCTTTTTTTTTTTAATTATATCACCCCGAGAAAGGCGGTAACGCCACTGATGCGCAGGGGGCTACGTAAGAGTGAAAAGATTAGAAAAGAGAAAGCAGGAAACCAGATCCTAAACAGGGAACAAGGGATGAGCCTCTTCACCACGTTCAATAGACATGGGAGGAGTGTGAACCGGGCGATAGTTTAATCTATCTACTCCAATTGAAAAAAAAAAAAGAAACAAGGAAAAGAGTGAAAAGATTGGAAAAGAGAAAGCCGGAAACCACATCCTAAACAGGGATCAAGGCATGAACCACTTCACCTGTTCAATAGACATGGGTGGAGTGTGAACCGGGCGATAGTTTAATCTATCTACTCCAATTTAAAAAAAAAAAAAGAAAAGAGTGAAAAGATTGGAAAAGAGAAAGCCGGAAACCACATCCTAAACAGGGAATAAGGGATGAGCCTCTTCACCTGTTCAATAGACGTGGGTGGAGTGTGAACCGGGTGACAGTTTAGTCTATCTACTCCAATTTGATTAAACACTTTGTGACTTTTTCTTTAAGTTGGTTAAAAGAGCAAATCTATTATACTAAACTAAGACATTTGAAAAAATTGAAAAAAAAAAATACAAGAAGTTATATCTTCCATACCACAAAGGTTTCTGGTGGAATTCGTTGACGCAGTTCCTGATAGGTTCTGACATTGAAATTTCAAAATCTTAATATTTTTCTGTTAAACATACATACATACATACATACATACACACACACATATATATACATATATATATATATATATATATATATATATGTATGTATGTTTAACAGAAAAATATTAAGATTTTGAAATTTCAATATCAGAATGTGCACTGTGGAGGAATGGTAGACTTTTAAAAAACAGTAGCTACTCAAGCATCTACGCATCGTTTATTGAGTAATTAATTTGATCACTCTCAGCTACTGGCGTATGTTTACATTGCATATAACAAGTTAATGTCTGCCTTCCTCTACCGAGCGCCCATAGCTCAGAGTTAGAGTCGCCGACTGATGTCGATTCGGTCGGGTTTCAGTCCTGGCAAGAAGCAATCGGGTATCTAATTGTGCTGATGAGCTGTGATGCAGTGAAACAGATATGTCTGCGGATGACTATATATATATTTCCATGTAACTCTGAAAGACACGCCTTTCTTCTCGATCACTCATTTTTTTTCTATAGCTGGCTTATATCATGCTATGCAGCTCTGCCCTCTTGGCATTTCTAATCATGTAGTGGTGTCTTTTCATTCAGGAACTTCCTACCAACAGAACATTTTTTCTGTTATCAACGTACAGATTGGGACTTTTTCTGTTATTTACTTTATGACCTCCCTTGGAATAAAGTTTTTTCTTTCCCTGTTCAAAAATGCGCCTCTGAGGTCTCCTCAGAGATCGATGCTATTATTTCATATTTCTCTCCTTGGTTCACAACTGCGTGTTCGTCTGTGTGATCGATTACACAAATGAATCGCTTCTTCCGACTGTACCGGAGTGACACGTCTGATTACAATAACCAATTGGATGCAAACATGTCTTAAATGATGCAAAGTTATTGTCTCCTGATAGAATTAATCTACGTATAGTAGGTTGCCGTTTCAGTTGTACAGATTACTCCCTCCCCAATTCAATCAATTCAAAGTCTTTATATCTACAGCAGACAAGGCTGACTAGTTTGCTCGCAAATTCTAATTTCCTGGCAGCCCAGATACAGTCACTTTCTCACCGGCGCAATGTGGCTTCCCTGTGTCTCTTCTACAAATACTTTCACTTTCTGCTCCGATGAACTTAGCTCAGTGGTGCCCCCTTATAAAAAAAACTTCCTGCCCATGGAATTCCCTTCCGTTTGCTTGCTTTCCCGACAGAATTTAAATATAAAGCCAATAGTCATTTCCTATCTTACTAACCTGTATCCTCTCTCTCATGCTCCTTTCTTCGTCCACTCCACTCTCCTCAGTATTCTCATCCTTCTCTTACCCACTTCCTGACACCCCCTAAAACCTGTCACTTTTCCTCATAACTTTCCTCCTATGTTATCCTCTGAACAACTTGGGGCGATATGATTATATAAAATAAAAAAAAACCTCAACACTTGACTCGTCTAGAGTATCCATATCCGATTTCCCACTTAATAGAAAGGGTCAACTGAGCGATATATGCACAACCCCGTCTCTGGTCTCAGAAATAATTTCTAAATTAGACTCCCATAACGCAAGCGGTGTGATAGCATTTCAGCCAGAAATGTGCCTCTGAGCTTGATCCAATTATTTCCAAACTTTTCAACTATTGTTTCTCTGCTTCCTGCTTTTCTGCTTGGTGGAAATCCTCATGCGTAGTCTCTGTTTTTTCAAAACTCTTATGACCCAATGAAGTCCCTGGGACACGTAAGGAAGACCTGGAGAATTTAATACTCACAGGTCGGATAAAGGGAAGGAGAGACAGGGAAAGCATCGCAAATGGATGGCAGAGCGGGTCTTAGAAGAGATACCAAGAGAAAAAATATTAAGAGGTAAAAGAGACAGAGCCAAGTGGAAGTACATGATCGCCTACGTCCGGAGAGAACACGGCACATGGAGAAGAAGAGAAACCCACTCCTCTAACTGTCTCTCTATTAGACTCTCATCGTGTTTTAGCAAAGTGTTTGAGGCTCTAATCAATGCTGAAGTGGTCAACTATCTCACCTCTCACGACCTACTTTATGACAAACAATATGACTTCCCCTAGGTCTATCCCTAACTAGCAGTATAGCCCGGCGTTGCTCGGGTGTAATGAAAGCTTTAAAACTAATCCATGGTCCTTGAGCTCAGACTCTTTGGACGTTGGCACGAAAGACTAAAAAGCAATAGTTATTTCCAGTTAAAGTGAAACCATAGACTGAAAGAAAAATGAATGGATGTAAGTCAAATTTTCATTTCCTGATACCGATATCAAATATGTTTTTTTCGTCGTAAACTGAATTTTGAAGGCTAAATAAGTAAATGGCATCATGGCTGAGACTAAGAACTACAATTACATCTACTTAGAGCCAAACCCGAAACAAAATCTAAAATAAAAGGGCTGAAAAAAAATACAGACATAAAGGCAGATAAACAGACACACACAGAAACATCTTGCCTTTTATATATATATATATATATATATATATATATATATTATTGATTTTCTGCACTGTTGTAAGAACTAGAACCTTGAAACTTCTGAATATCGATTCTTATATTTTTGTCTATGAGTGTATCAAGTTTGATTAAAATCGGACCACTCCTTCTATAACCCGATTTTTTAGATTATCGATTTTCGATATTCATTGGGGGTACCTCGGCACAAAACCTAGCTAAGAACACTCGCAGACGATTATAATACAATTGTGTAAATTTTCAAGAAAATCGGTTCAGCCGTTTCGGAGTCTATAGGTAACGGACACACACACACACACACAAAGTTCCATTTATAAATAATTTTAGATATGCTAACGGACATCACTGAATATGTATACCTAGGCTCTTGATAATAATGGTGAAAACTCGGACTGTGACTTTAGATATCAGCAAAACGTTTGACAGGGTTTGGCATGCTGTCCTTTCTCGCCAGCCCCAGAGCTAAGGTAATACTGGACGGCTATTTGTTTTAATCCAATCGTTCCTATAAAATCGTGAAATGAAGTCCGTTTTAAACGAGCAAACTTCCAGATCATGCAGGTGTTCCACTTGGTCTTACTCTGTTTCTGATCTTCGTCAATGATATTCCTGGTTTAATAAGTTCCCAAGTAGGCATCTATGCAGATGACACCACCATTTACTCTCGTCTCAATAGGAAATCCGTCAAGGTTTACAAAGTAAACATGACTACTGTTCTTGAAACGGACCTCCAGTCAGTGGTTAACTGGGGCAAGAAATGGCTTGTAAATTTTAATGCCTCCAAAATAAAACTCCTTTCCTTAGAGAAACTTTCATTCAAAACACCATTATGCCTGATCCTAGTCTCCTGAAGAGAGACACACTTGAACTCACTTTTTCAACCGACATGAAATGGAACGAAAACATAGTATCAATAGGTGTAGAGTATGTCACTGTATTGAGCCAGAAATTTTTTTCTCGCCAGAATCGATGCTATATATTTGTACGTTTGCAAGTGCCTTAAATATATTGTTGCCATATCTGGTCGGGTGCTCCTGCTATACATCTCAAGGTTCTCGACAAAATCCAAAGAAAGATCTGTAATGTAATCAGTCCTGACTTGTAATCTACCATTTGCCCGAGGATTGAATATAGTTGCCATAACTGGTCGGATGCTCCTGCTATTCATCTCGAGGTTCTCGACAAAATCCAAAGAAAGATCTGTAATGTAATCAGTCCTGACTTGTAATCTACCATTTGCCCGAGGATTGAATATAGTTGCCATATCTGGTCGGCTGCTCCTGCTATTCATCTCGAGGTTCTCGACAAAATCCAAAGAAAGATCTGTAATGTAATCAGTCCTGACTTGTAATCTACCATTTGCCCGAGGATTGAATATAGTTGCCATATCTGGTCGGATGCTCCTGCTATTCATCTCGAGGTTCTCGACACAATCCAAAGAAAGATCTGTAATGTAATCAGTCCTGACTTGTAATCTACCATTTGCCCGAGGATTGAATATAGTTGCCATATCTGGTCGGGTGCTCCTGCTATTCATCTCGGGGTTCTCGACACAATCCAAAGAAAGATCTGTAATGTAATCAGTCCTGACTTGTAATCTACCATTTGCCCGAGGATTGAATATAGTTGCCATATCTGGTCGGGTGCTCCTGCTATTCATCTCGGGGTTCTCGACACAATCCAAAGAAAGATCTGTAATGTAATCAGTCCTGACTTGTAATCTACCATTTGCCCGAGGATTGAATATAGTTGCCATATCTGGTCGGGTGCTCCTGCTATTCATCTCGAGGTTCTCGACAAAATCCAAAGAAAGATCTGTAATGTAATCAGTCCTGACTTGTAATCTACCATTTGCCCGAGGATTGAATACAGTTGCCATATCTGATCGGGTGCTCCTGCTATTCATCTCGAAGTTCTTGACAAAATCCAAAGAAAGATCTGTAATGTAATCAGTCCTGACTTGTAATCTACCATTTGCCCGAGGATTGAATATAGTTGCCATATCTGGTCGGGTGCTCCTGCTATTCATCTCGAGGTTCTCGACACAATCCAAAGAAAGATCTGTAATGTAATCAGTCCTGACTTGTAATCTACCATTTGCCCAAGGATTGAATATAGTTGCCACATGTGGTCGGGTGCTCCTGCTATTCATCTCGAGGTTCTCGACAAAATCCAAAGAAAGATCTGTAATGTAATCAGTCCGTACTTGTAATCTACCATTTGCCCGAGGATTGAATATAGTTGCCATATCTGATCGGGTGCTCCTGCTATTCATCTCGAGGTTCACGACAAAATCCAAAGAAAGATCTGTAATGTAATCAGTCCTGACTTGTAATCTACCATTTGCCCGAGGATTGAATATAGTTGCCATATCTGGTCGGGTGCTCCTGCTATTCATATCGAGGTTCTCGACACAATCCAAAGAAAGATCTGTAATGTAATCAGTCCTGACTTGTAATCTACCATTTGCCCGAGGATTGAATATAGTTGCCATATCTGGTCGGGTGCTCCTGCTATTTATCTCGAGGTTCTTGACAAAATCCAAAGAAAGATCTGTAATGTAATCAGTCCTGACTTGTAATCTACCATTTGCCCGAGGATTGAATATAGTTGCCATATCTGGTCGGCTGCTCCTGCTATTCATCTCGAGGTTCTCGACACAATCCAAAGAAAGATCTGTAATGTAATCAGTCCTGACTTGTAATCTACCATTTGCCCGAGGATTGAATATAGTTGCCATATCTGGTCGGGTGCTCCTGCTATTCATCTCGAGGTTCTCGACAAAATCCAAAGAAAGATCTGTAATGTCATCAGTCCTGACTTGTAATCTATCATTTGCCCGAGGATTGAATATAGTTGCCATATCTGGTCGGATGCTGACTTAGCATCTCGACTTCAGGCACTTTCTTACCAACATGACATGGCTCCTCTCTGTGTTTTCTACAAATATTTTCATGGCAACTGCTCTAACGAGCCTTTTCCCTTTGTTCCTAGACCACATAAATTTAAGCGTGCTACTAGACAGTCACCTAGGTTTCACTCTTTTATGGTTAAAATTGTTAAATGTAACCGCCCCTTCTACTCAAATAGTTTCGTTTCTCGCACTTCCCACCTGTGGAACTCCTTTTCGTTTACTCGCTTCCCTGATAAGCACAATCCCGAAAATTAAAATGCAACGTTAACTGCCATCTTCTATCTTCGTGAATCCTGTTCACCTTTTTTCAATATGCCCTCTACCCGGTCTTATCTCTCACTGTACCCCCTGCGCACTAGTGACGGTCCGGTCTTTCTTGTGGGTGGGGGGATGATTATATATAGTCATCCGCAGACAGATCAGTTTCGCTGTATCACAGCTCATCAGTACGTTTAGATATAGGATTGCTTCTAGCCAGGATTGAAACCCTACCGAATTGTCCTCAGTCGGTGATTCTGCCTTTGAGCTATGGGTGCTCGGTGAAAGAAGACTGGCCTTAGCGTGTTATATACAATGTAAACACACGCCAGTAGCTTTCGAATTCATTACTGAATGAAGGATTTGTAAATACGTGAGTAGATACTGTTTTTTCAAAGTTCACCATTCCTCCATAATGCTCAATCGGGGTGTGAGAGCATATATATATATATATTAAATCATATCACCCCGAGCAAGGTGGTAACGCCACTGATGTGCAGGGGGCTACGTGAGAGTGAAAAGATTTGGAAAAGAGAAAGCCGGAAACCACATCCTAAACAGGGAACAAGGGATGAGCCTCTACACCTGTACAATAGACGTGGGTGGAGTGTGAAGCGGGCGATAGATAGATCTATCTACTCCAATTGAAAAAAGAAAAAGTGAGAGGATTAGAAAAGAGAAAGCCGGAAACCACATCCTAAACAGGGAACAAGGGATGAGCCTCTTAACCTGTTCAATAGACGTGGGTGGAGTGTGAAGCGGGCGATAGATAGATCTATCTACTCCAATTCTCTAAATACTCCAAATATATATATATATATATATATATATTAGTCATCCACATACAAGCCTGTTTCGCTGTATCACAGCTCATCAGTGTGGCTAGACACGTCCACTTGCTTCTGGCCGGGATCGAAACTCGACCGATTTGGTGTCAATCTGAGTCGCTAACCCCTAAGCCATAGGCGCATGGAATTAGAGAAAATAAATTTTAACGTGTTGCATATAAGCAGTGTATACACACGCCAGTCACCGAAAGAAGTCAATTCATTTCTGAAGAGTAACGCATATATCGCAGAAGTGGAAACTGTTTTTAAAATTTTCTTCTCTCGAGAGCTCAATCGTAATGAGAGCATAATATATACAGTACTGTGCAAAAGTATTATGATAAAAATTATTTTATCTTTTATGAGGCATAGTGACAGAAAATAAAAAAAATAATTAAAGTAATTTTATTTGATTTACTCAACAAATGCTTTAACAAGAAAAATTCTTGTTACAAAATAAATTTGATATTTAGTATAGCAGCCTTTTGTTTTGATCACAGCCTTCATTTTGTCAAACAATGACATCACAAGCTTCTTCAATGTATCTAATGGTATCTCCTGCCAAGCAGCTTGTATTTGTTCCCAAAGCGTGTCTTGCGAAGTAACATTGGATTTATCATTTTTCTTTATGTAAAATATTTCATAGATGTTCAATAGAATTGAGATCAGGGTTTTGTGGGGGCCAATTCAAATTCCGAAGCTTTCTTTCCTCTTTTTTTTTAGTTAAATAATTCTTACAAAGAATTTAACCATGTATTTAAATTTCAGTGAGTTTTTTTTAGGAAAACTCACCCCTGTCATAATACTTTTGCACCCTACCGGTAGTGTGCAAAAGTGTTAGAACAGGGGTAATTTTCAATTTTATTTTGATGCTTCATCAAAGATACAATACTTTTGTCCTAATACTTTTGCACAGTCCTGTATACATATATATATATATATATATATATATATATATATATTAACTATAGTAATAACAGTACCAATAGTAACAGAACTGACTCTGCCGAAACTAGTATTAATTAATCTATAATTTAAATCGTCTTGTAGAACCCACCGAGAACGAAATCGGAGGGAACAGAAAGGGAAGTAAAAAAAATATTATTTTATTTTTTCAAAGCAAAAGGCTATTATACTAAATTATAAATTCATTTTGTAACAAGTATTTTTCTTGTTAAAGCATTTGTTGAGTAAATCAAATAAAATTACTTCAATTAAATTGTTTATTTTCTGTCAATAGGCCTCATAAAAGATAAAATAGTTCTTGTCCTAATACTTTTGCACAGTACTGTATATATATATATATATATATATATATATATATATATATATATATATATATATATATAAGGGGGCATTGAAGTCAGTACCCAAAAACGACAGATTTCTCGCTTCTCGGTGTTAATTTCTGTGTTTACTTTTGTATGTATTTTTACATGCGATTGATCCCTGATATTGAGCAATTTAAGCTTTAAATATACCATGCCTTAAATCTACGTAAGTTCTTCGGAAAATAATGCCGGTTTTTCAAAACAAGCTTTATTCCTGAATTACTATATTTAAATCAGTCCAAAAAAGAACCTTGAACATCTATACATTTCCGTCATCGATTTACAAGATTATTTATGCCTTCACGATATTTTGGAATCAACTTTTATTTCTGAATTAATGCATATAAACAATGTCAGAATCAGTCAAACTTCGGGAACATGAACCTCTATACATTTTTGCCATCAAGTTATCAGATTATTTATGCCATTGCGATATTTTAGAATCAGCTGTTATACACGGATTAACGTATTTATACAGTGCTGATTGAGGACACAGGAAAGGAAACTACAAGACCTCATACAGAAGGTAGCGGTGGAGACTGACAAAAAAGGACTACAAATAAACTTTAAGAAAACTGAATGCATGGTCATCAGCAAAAGGTGCAACCCAAAATGCCAAATACAGGTGGGGAATACCAGAATCAATCAAGTACAAAAATTTAAATACCTAGGAAGTGTTCTAACAGGAGATGGAAAGTGCGACACAGAGATCCGAAGGCGAATTGGCATGGCAAAGGACGCGTTCCAGAAGCTGAGTAAAGTACTAACACACAGGAAAATTTCACTAGAAACAAAGAAAAGAGTGCTGGATTGCTATGTGATGTCAGTTTTTCAATACGGCAGTGAATGCTGGACAACATCATCGAAAATGAGGACAAAACTGGAAACAGCGGAAATGTTGTTCTACAGAAGGATGCTGCGGATATCGTGGACTGAGCATACAAGCAACGATGAGATGTTGGAAAGAATGGCAACAAAAAGGAAATTAATACTGAGCATCAGAAAGAGACAACTGAAGTTCCTGGGATACGCGATGAGGAAGGAGGGCGTGGAGAACCTGATAATGACTGGCCAGATAGAAGGAAGGAGAGACAGAGGAATGTAGCGGATAACATATTTGAAGGGCCTGATCAGGTGAATGACGGAATGGGGGTTGCCAGGAGTAACACGAGCAAACATACTAAGAGCCACAAGGGATAGGGAGACGTGGAGAACAATGATCCCCTACGTCGTGAAGGGACAGGGCACATAAAAGAAGAAGTCGATTTATACCTTTAAATTAAAAACTCTAAAAGTTTGGATGCGAAGAAATCTTTGAATGCAGTTTATGCCTCTTCATTGCAACAGAATGTCTTTTAGCTTAAGGAATTGTCAAGATACTTGAAAAGTCGTAGTCAGTGGGCAAGAGTTTAGGACAGCATGGTAGATGTGGCAAAATTCTTTATCCTTAATCGGTGAGTTGCTGCAAGGTCGTTGTGGTAACACGTGACCGGACATTGAAATAAGCCTCGTCGATAAACAAGTGCCTCTCGCATTTTACTTAAGTGAATGTGCATTTCATCCGGTTGTTGACAGTTCGGCTTCTGCTCCGACGAGTTTAACTCCCTAGTGACCCCAATATACGAATTTACTCGAGCAAAAAGATAGATAGATAGATAGATAGATAGATAGATAGATAGATAGATATGAATAGATAGATATGAAGAGACTGAGATAGATAGATAGATAGATAGATAGATAGATAGATAGATAGATAGATAGATATGAACAGACTGAGATAGATAGATAGATAGATAGATAGATAGATAGATAGATAGATAGATATGAATTGACTAAGATAGATAGATAGATAGATAGATAGATAGATAGATATGAACAGACTGAGATAGATAGATAGATAGATAGATAGATAGATAGATAGATATGAATTGACTAAGATAGATAGATAGATAGATAGATAGATAGATAGATAGATAGATAGATAGATATGAACAGACTGAGATAAATAGATAGATAGATAGATAGATAGATAGATAGATAGATAGATATGAACAGACTGAGATAGATAGATAGATAGATAGATAGATAGATAGATAGATAGAGATAGATAGATAGATATGAATTGTCTAAGATAGATAGATAGATAGATAGATAGATAGATAGATAGATAGATAGATAGATATGAACAGACTGAGATAGATAGATAGATAGATAGATAGATAGATAGATAGATAGATATAGATATGAACAGACTGAGATAGATAGATAGGTAGATAGATAGATAGATATGAATTGACTAAGATAGATAGATAGATAGATAGATAGATAGATAGATATGAACAGACTGAGATAGATAGATAGATAGATAGATAGATAGATAGATAGATAGATAGATAGATATGAACAGACTGAGATAGATAGATAGGTAGATAGATAGATAGATATGAATTGACTAAGATAGATAGATAGATAGATAGATAGATA
>JBBBDQ010002418.1:225000-282500 GCA_037127315.1 Ascarosepion bandense
TAATTTTGTTGCCTTTAGAAATTCTAAAAGATCATTTGGGTCAGCTTTATTGAAGATGTCTTTCAGATTGTTTTCTTGATAGTATCCTTAATCGCATTTGTTCAAGATCTATGCAGCTTGTTAGTATATGTTTCAATGTGTAGAGTTCCTGACATGGAATACAAATTGGTGCCTCCTCACCTTTTAGTAGGTGTGAATGGGTGACAGCGGTGTGGCTTATTTAAAGTCTAGTCATTACTACTTCTCATCTTGACATTTTCCTATTGGAAACCTGTCTACCATAGAAAGAAATGCCAACCAACTGCGGGAAAATCTTCTGCCTTGTCAGTCATTTATCGAAAGAGACATGATCGCCAAAGCGTGTATCACGTATGGCACTTAACTGACTCATCTGGATAAAAGAACTAAATAGCAGGACACCTAGGGTTTTTTTATCCTTGGTTGGAAAACCTGTTTACCATAGAAAGAAATGGCAACTTACTGCTGGAAAATCTTCTGTCTTGTCATTTATCGAAAGAGACATGATCGCCAAAACGTGTATCGCGTATGACACCTGACTAGATTAGAGGCAGGGCCTCATCATTTTACAGCTTAAATGGCTAGATGTAACCGTAAGTTCTATGCTAATATTTTCTTCTATCAAACTTCTCGCTTTTGGAACTTTCTTCTGACTTTTTCTTCCCAAGTCAAGTTCGATCTTCAAAAATTTAGAATTCGTTATTTTCTGCCTTCTTAATTTTTTTTCTCTTATTGCTCTCTCTCTCCTTAATAGTTGTTTTTGTCATATTCTTTGACATCCAATAACCTCTTGCGTCCTAGTGGCTTTATTTCCTTACTTGGGGTTAAATGATTAAAAAATAGAACTTCATATAAATATATATAAAATATTTTAAGAGTTGTAACTGCTTGTTGCACTAATTCACTCGGACTGCAACTGAAGAACATTATCATTTATCACTAGTCTCGTAATCGAGTGTGGCCGTAGGGGTGCAGCGCAGTTGACCACCTGACTAGTTCACTCAACATATCTTTTCTTTTCCTAATCATTTCATCCCCAAGCAAGGGGTTACAGTGATAGAAGATACCAGAAACGTCGAAGAAAAGATAAGAGAAGGATGAAAATCAAGTAAAAAAGATGGCAATTGACGTTGCATTTAAAATTTTGGTGATTGTAGCTATTGGGATGTTGAAGAAAAGATAAAAGATGGATGGGAATCAAGGAGATAGAAGATGGGAATTGATGTTGCATTTAAAATTTTGGTGATTGTAGCTATTGGGATGTTGAAGAAAAGATAAAAGATGGATGGGAATCAAGGAGATAGAAGATGGGAATTGATGTTGCATTTAAACTTTTGGTGATTGTAGCTATTGGGATATTGAAGAAAAGATAAAAGATGGATGGGAATCATGGAGATAGAAGATGGGAATTGATGTTGCATTTAAACTTTTGGTGATTGTAGCTATCAGGACAGCAAGTAAATGAAAGTGACTTCCACAAACGGGAAGTGCCAGGAAAGAAACTGTTAGAGTTGAAGACATTTGATTTGGTTGTTTTGTTTTTATGGCATATCAACACCTCTGCGGATCATTTATTGCCAACTAAATTTTATGTATTTATTGTTGGTAATACCTTTTTCTTTCAACAATTTATTGTTGTTTTTAATAAGTTTTATGTCTAGTAATACATTTTCTTTTCGAGTATCAAAATTCATTGGGATTTGTTTTTAAGGGCAGGGTCCCCAAGTCCTACCCTTGTTATTTAACCCATAACTGAAGGGACGGATTAATACCATTCCCAAGGGTACCAGTGCTTAAGTTAATGCAGGGTATTCAACTGAAATTCGAACTCGGCTCACCGATTTCTCTTTCCGAGCCGATACCCACTGCAACACAACGCACATCCGTCACTACACGCTTACAGCACCTGGTATTCCCAAACGGTCACCCATCTAAGTACTGACCGGGCTCAACGTTGCTTAACTTCGGTGTTCGAGCGAGAACCGGTGTATTCAACGTGATATGACCGTAAGCCAATAAACGCTTACAGCACCTGAAGGTTTACCTTGGTAAAAAAAAACCCTTAATTCCATCTGAGAACACCACACTGGTTATAGACTCCCAACGGAAATGAACATATAGATGAATTGAGTGATTTATTTGTTTTTTTGTTTTTTTTTTATGGATTATCAACACTTTTATAATGATTTACTGATATACGTCTTACTCATTAACCCATAGCCGAAAAGTGAAGAGGTAGATTCCAAAGCAGCCACCAAGTGCTGACCAGGCTCGGTGTTTCTTAATTTCGGGGATCCAATGTTTCATCGTGATATGGCCGTAAGCCCTTGAAAATAGATAGATAGATAGATAGATAGATAGATAGATAGATAGATAGATAGATTCCTCTTTATTGTTTGTTGATACACAGTTCTTAGAGCTGTCAATCATTTAAAATAACAAAAAAAACTTACAATATAACCGACACATTAACCCGTCGAGGTTCAGTTACATCAGCTTGGGACATGCTGTTCCATGACTCTGGCTCTAGGCTGTCATCGCAATGATGACCAACCAGCGTAAGCAAATAAATGTCCTCGCTATTCATTCCTGTTCTGTATTCATAATGCCGAACACCATCTGTGATTATTCCAAGTCAAACAAAATTCCGTTTCGAAATAGCCGGAGATATTTCCTTTGCCTCTTCCTTTCTTCAGGAATTGTGACACTTACTTTCTTTTTCTCTTGTCAAAGGCGTGTTCAATATTCCTGCTCTGAGGCCGCAGGGTATTGAGGTGTGGCAAGATCAGCAGATTCCAGCAATACAATAAACGATTTAAATTTGGAAAGAGAACAATTTAATCAAAGACTGAATAACAAAAAAAAAAATGGCAAGAAATTGGATGCGTATTTAAGAAAAATAAACGATGGAATTAATGAATGACTTTAAAGATGCGAGACTCGAAAATTGAATTTGATGACGGTATAAATGTCGACATTGTATTCGCAACAACTTCTTAATTTCGTTTCGTACGCCATCTCCGATTTTTTTTTCTCACCTTTCTGCTCGGTCACGAATTCTCGATTTTTTTTTCTTTCTTTGTTGACATTTTTATGGCTCTTCACTTTCTTTCGGCGTTTTGTTTTTCAGCTTTTACAAGCTCTCCATTTCTCCCCTAACAGATTTATTCTCATTTTCTTTTTCTTTTTCTTTCTCTTCTTGGTTCCAAAATGGAGGATCGATTTACTATAACGTTGTATGAAAAACAGAGGCCCCGCTAAAATTGTTGAAATATTGAAACTTTTCCGAATTTTTTTTTTTTTTTTTTTTTTTTTTTTTTGTCAGTCGGAAAGTTCAGGGTGAAATCGTTAAGATTGCACTGAAAAAAGTAAAAAACAACAAATTTAAAGGTGGCGGTAGTCTCCATCAGGTCCGCCAATATTTCTACTATTCGTTATCTGTTTTACAGTTTATATGATGTCTATATAGCGGTTGCTATGTTCTTACCCACATTCGGCCCATGTAATTTACTCGTCTGCGATTGGTTAATAAATCACTACTGTTCTTGTATAGGACAATTTAGCAATCGCAGTCAACTTTAACCTTTCACCTCAGAAGCCACTTTCATGTGTGTTGGGTTGATTGGTTAATTTTTAGCAAATCACATATTTTTCTTATATAAACAAAGCTTCTCCCGCGCTTGCTCGTCGAGCCGCTTTCTGCAGATAAATACGACAGGTTTTCGCAAGCTTATCAGTAGACCCCACATGCTACCTAAGACTACTCCACACGTAAGTCTCTCTAGTCATCCCTCGTCTAACGCACACACAAACACAGCACTTTGTCTTCTGTCTGAACATTTTCATCAAGAACTTTTGATCTTTGAACTCTTGACCAAAATTTGTATCACTCACAGTGACATTCGAAATAATTGTATTTTTTATGTTATTTGTTCTTACATGAAAATCTGGCTAACAATTGTAACAAACCTTTTTCAGCGAAAGAAAAAACTTCATACATCTTACTTTGTTCGACGAGCAGCTAAAGGGAAACAACTCTTTCCTCTTACTCTATGTGTACTGATATTACTTGTTTTGTTTGTTTATTGAATATATTTTAATTTATTGGTTACAAACTGGAGTTGTTTGTATTTTTCTTGTTGAACGAATCGTGATATAAATGGTAAAGGACTACAAATCCTCTCTATCTATATATCCTCGTTTACGCGACTATCTTGTTTTTTAACAGGAGTAGGTTTTAAAAAAAAGAGTGCTAGACTGCTACGTGATGTCAGTTCTTCAATACGGCTGTGAATGCTGGACAATATCATCGAAAATGAGGACAAAACTGGAAGCGGCCGAAATGTGGTTCTACAGAAGGATGCTACGGATATCGTGGACTGAGCATACAAGCAACGACGAGGTGTTAGAAAGAATGGCAACAAAAAGGAAATTGATGCTGAGCATCAGGAAGAGACAACTGAAGTTCCTGGGACATGCAATGAGGAAAGAGAGCCTGGAGAACCTGATACTGACTGGACAGATAGAAGGAAGGAGAGACAGAGGAAGGCAGCGGATAACATATTTGCGGGGCCTGATCGGGTGGAGCGGGGTTTGCCAGGAGCAACGGGAGCAAGCGTACTGGGAGCCGCAAGGGATGGGGAAACGTGGAGAGCCGTGATCGCCTACGTCCTGAAGGGACAGGGCACATAGAAGAAGAAGAAGAAGAAGAAGAAGGTTTATCACTTGTTCCCTGTTTAGAATTAAGTTTCCGATTTAAACTTTACTTCTGATGTCTCCGTCATAACTCTGAAATTTTATTTACTAATTTTTTTCTCCTCCATAAGAGTAGATAGGGTTGAATATGGCCCGGTTGACACACCACCCTGGTCTTTACGAGTAGAGGTGTGTTTCTTGTTTCCTGTTTACGACTGGATTTCCGATTGCTTTATTTTCAGATATCGATATACTTCAAGTTACAATTATTTTTTTTAATTGTTTCACCCCAAACAAGGACTGGAGTCAAGTAGAGATGGGAATTGACATTGTTTTTAAATTTCTCACCAGGAAAGCAAATATACAGAAGGGAGTTCCACAGGTGGGAACTGCGAGAAAAGACGCTGTTGGAGAAGCAGTTTCAGCTGCATTTGGCAGATTTAACTGTAAAAAAGTGGGACCTTGTTGCCAGTCTGGTTGCACGAGTAAATTCTTGTGGAGTGGGCACCGGTGACCTAAGCTCGTCCGAGAAGAAGCCATAAAAATATTTGTAGAAAAGACAGAGGGAAGCCACATCCAGCCGGTGAGAATGTAGCTGTAGCCGAGCTGCCAGGTCCGGACCAATCACATTACAGATTCTTTTTTGGAGCCTGTCGAGAACGCTGAGATGAACAGCGCCCGACCAGATATGACAATAGTATTGGATAAAAGGTCGGATAGAATTGCAGGGTGTGATCGGTAATTTTACTTCTTATATTCTTCTTCTTCTTCTTCTTCTTCTTCTATGTGCCTTGTTCTTTCAGGACGTAGGCGATCATGACCTTCCACGTCTCCCTATCCCTGGTGGCTCTTAGCACACTTTCTCCTGTAACATCTCGCAACCCCCGTTCTGTCATCCACCTGCTCAGGCTCTTCAAATATGTTATCCACTGCTTTCCTTTGTCTCGTTTTCCCTCTATCTGGCCTGTTAGTATCAGGTTCGCCAAGCCCTCCTTCCTCATTGCATATCCCATGAACTTCAGTTGTCTCTTCCTCTTCCTGTATTAATTCCCTTTTTGTTTCCATCCTTTCGAAAACCTCATCATTGCTCGCATGCTTGGTCCATAATATTCGCATCATCCTTCTGTAGAACCACATTTCAGTTGCTTCCAGTTTTTCCTTCATCTTTGATGATATTGTCCAGCATTTACTGATATATTGAAGAACTGACATCACATAACAATCCAGTACTCTCTTCCTTGTTTCGAGCGAAATTGTCCTGTTTCTTAATCTTTACTCAGCTTCTGGAACGCGTCCTTCGCCATGCCAATTCGCCTTCAGATCTCTGTGTCGCACTTTCCGTCTTCTGTTAGAACACTTCCCATGTATTTAAATGTTTGTACCTGCTTGATTCTAGTATCCCCGACCTATATTTGGTATATTGGGCTGCCCTTTATTACTGATGACTATGCATTCGGTTTTCTTGCAGTTTATTTGGAGTTCTTTCTTCTCACTCACTTTAGTTACCTTCTGTAGGAGGTCTTGTAGTTTTCTGTCCATGTCTGCTATCAGCACTATGTCATCTGCGTACCTTATATTGTTCAAATCGTGGCCCCCCGATACCTTTTCTATAAATTGTTTCATAGTAACAGTTCTGATGAACCTTCCTCTGTGGTAGGTAGATTTTATGAATTTAAGCGCAATACTAGATTGGCAACTAGGTCTCATAAATTGACAGTTGAATTCCCTAGTATCACAAATATTCTATAAAATACTTCTAAAATCTAAGTAAAACAGTTTTTCATTGTAAAGCAATCTCATCTTTACTTTGAGTATTACACATATGAGTTGTTGCTCCTTTTATATACCTGAAGATTCCTGATAAAATCCAAACAAGAATCTGCAATGTTATTGTTTCTGATCTGGCATCTCAGCTTCAGTCACTTCCCCAACCCCGTGATTTAGTTTATCTGTGCCTTTTCTATAAATATTTTGTGCTAATTATTCTAATAAACTTTCTACAATAGTACGTAGATTTTATTAATTTAAACGCAGTACTAGATTGTCAATTAGGTCTCATCAATTTACAGTTCAATATAAGATAGATATAACGATTAGTTCTCGCACTTCTCACTTGTTTCTCGTTGGTTTTATACTTTCAAGCCAGCTTAGACCCTGAAATCTTTAAACGCGATGTCAATCGTCGTTTATAGTCTTCTTTACACCTCTTCTTTTATTTTTGTTTTACCATTGCTTAATGTGTTTTTTAATATTCTTCGCACTTAGTAATTCTTTGTATTTTATTGATTTTATTGCCTTGCTTGTGGTGAAATGATAAAGAAATGTAACTCGATAGGAAATCTTAAACTTATTTATAAATGGAACTGTGTGTGTGAATGTGTCTGTGTCTGTGTGTGTCCGTTACCTATAGACTCCGAAACGTCTGAACCGATTTTCTTGAAAATTTACACAGTTGTACTATAAGCGTCCGCGAGTGTTCTTAGGAAAGTTTTGTGTCGAGGTACCCCCGATAAATATCGAAAATCGATAATCGAAAAAATCGGATTATAGAATGAGTGGTCCGATTTTAATCACATTTGATACACTCATAGACAAAGACATAAGAAACGATATTCAGAAGTTTCAAGGTTGCAGCTCTTACAATAGTGCAGAAAATCGATAATATATATATTTAAAAGGCAAGATGTTTGTGTGTGTCTGTTTATCTGCCTGTATGTCTGTATTTTTTCAGCCCTTTTATTTTAGTTTTTGCTTCGGCTTTGGCTCTAAGTAGGCATAATTGTTGTTCTGAGTCTCAGCCATGATACCATTTACTCAGAGGACTTATTTAGCCTTCAAAATTCAGTTAACGATTAAAAAAACTTATTTGATATCGATACCAGGAAATCAAACTTTGACTTACATCCATTGATTTTTCTTTCAGTCTACATTGTCGCTTTAACTGGAAACAACTGTTGATTTTTAGTCTTTCGTGCCAACGTCCAAAGAGTCTGTGCTCCAGGACTAGGGATTAGTTTTAAAGCTTTCATTACACCCGAGCAACGCCGGGCTATACTGCTAGTTAATAATAAAACCAAAGTGTTGACTTTCAACATTACCTTAAGTAAAAGGTTAGGATGGAAACTCCGAACAATGCTATAAAGTTAGATAACATTTTGCGGTGTCCAACACGTTCAGAAATGTCCAACCTGTCAGCTATAACCAACCGTTTTCGCAACGCAATCGACGTTGGCGATCATAACTATGTATACAGTCAGAATACAGACCATCTATGACCAGATGGTAACCTCCACTAAAAACAGAAATAAAACACTATGGAAGTATAAAGATACAACAATGATTGGCTTACGGCATATCACGTTGAATACATCGGTTCTCGAAGTTAAGCAATGTTAAGCCTGGTCAGTACTTAGATGGGTGACCGCTTGGGAATACCTAGGTGCTGAAAGCGTTTAGTGACGGATGTGCGTTGTGGTACAGTGGATATCGGCTCGGAAAATGAAATCGGTGAGCCGAGTTCGAATTTCAGTTAAATACATTGCATTCACTTAAGCACTGGTTCCCTTGGGAAAGTATTAACCCGTCTCTTCCCTCCAGTTATGGGCTAAACAATAGGACTTGGAGACCCTGCTCTTAAAAAAAAAACAAATCTCAATGAATCATGATATTCGAAAAGAAAAAAGTATTACGAGACACAAAACTTATATAAAAACAACAATAAATTGTTGAAAAAAGTTATTACCAGCAATAAATAAATAAAATTTAGTTGGCAATAAATGACCCGCCGAGGTTGATATGCCATAAAAACAAACCAACCAACCAACAAAAATGATTAACAATGTATATCATAGTAAATTAACCAATAATACATTTATCTTTAACTAAAGACATGGAATTACGTTCAAAATATATTTAGATGAAGCCATAAAATTGTGTTCTAAGAATGTCGTGCGCTGTTTTTCTCTGTCCGTCTTTTCCTAAATCCGCCCTGTGTATATCAGATTTTCCAAGCCCTCCTTCCTCATTATGTACTCCAGAAATTTCAACTGCCTCGTCCGGATGTTTTTGTTTCAATTTTCTCTGAAACCAAGTCATTAAACACATGTTCAGTTTATAATATCCTCACCATCTTTCTGTAGAAGCCTATTTCTGCTGCTTTAAGTCCCTTGTATTTTATCAAAATCTTTCAAATACATAGCAAGAGCACCGGACCAGACGTGAACGAATAATGCATGAACGAATAACAGACAAGATTGATATAAGAAAGATCGATTCTTTTTTTTTTTAATCGTTTAATAGTAGCCCCATGCGCAATAGTGGCAGTGGAATGCGTTGCTTGGGGTGAGATGATTAAAAAAAAAAAAAAGTTTCACCCCAAGAAAGGGGTAAAGCTACGGATGCGCAGGGGGTTACATAAGAGAAAAAAGATTAGATTGGAGGAGAATAAAGAGAAAGATGAACCAGTTAGAAAGGAGCAAGAGAAGAATGGGAATACATGTGTGATGACAGTTGCAAAGAGAGAGAGAAAGGAAAAGATATACAGGGTGTCTAGTGGTTAAGAGATGGCTATTCACATTGCATTTAAATTCCTGGAGGTTGTAGCCGTCAGTAAAGCAAGAATATGGAAGAGAGTTCCACAAGCGAGAAGTGCGAGAAAAGAAGCTGATGGAGTAGAATTGTCGGCTGCATTTGTTTGATGTAACTGTGAATGGGTGAGACCCAGTTGCCAGTCTGGTTGCACAAGTAAACCCATGTGGCAGGGACACCAGTGACTTAGGTTCGTTAGATCAGAAGCCATAAAAATATTTATAGAATAGACAGAGGGAAGCCACATCCCATCGTTGAGAAAGTGGCTGGAGTCGAGCCACCAAGTCAGTGCCTATAACATTACTGATTTTCATTTGGAGCCTGTCGAGTTCTTACAATAGTGCAGAAAATCGATAATATATATATATAAAAGGCAAGATGTTTGTGTGTGTGTTTGTTTATCTGCCTGTATGTCTGTATTTTTTCAGCCCTTTTATTTTAGTTTTTGCTTCGGCTTTGGCTCTAAGTAGGCATAATTGTTGTTCTTAGTCTCAGCCATGATACCATTTACTCAGAGGACTTATTTAGCCTTCAAAATTCAGTTAACGATTAAAAAAACTTATTTGATATCGATACCAGGAAATCAAACTTTGACTTACATCCATTGATTTTTCTTTCAGTCTACAGTGTCGCTTTAACTGGAAACAACTGTTGCTTTTTAGTCTTTCGTGCCAACGTCCAAAGAGTCTGTGCTCCAGGACTAGGGATTAGTTTTAAAGCTTTCATTACACCTGAGCAACGCCGGGCTATACTGCTAGTTAATAATAAAACCAAGGTGTTGACTTTCAATATTACCTTAAGTAAAAGGTTAGGATGGAAACTCCGAACAATGCTATAAAGTTAGATAACATTTTGCGGCGTCCAACGCGTTCAGAAATGTCCAACCTGTCAGCTATAACCAACCGTTTTCGCAAAGCAATCGACGTTGGCGATCATAACTATGTATACAGTCAGAATACAGACCATCTATGACCAGATGGTAACCTCCACCAAAAACAAGAATAAAACACTATGAAAGTATAAAGATACAACAATGATTGGCTTATGACCATATCATGTTGAATACACCGGTTCTCGCTCGATCACCGAAGTTAAGCAATGTTAAGTCTGGTCAGTACTTAGATGTGTGACCGCTTGGGAATACCTGGGTGCTGTAAGCGTTTAGTGACGGATGTGCGTTATGGTACAATGGATATGTGAATGGGTGAGACCCAGTTGCCAGTCTGGTTGCACAAGTAAACCCACGTGGCAGGGGCTCCAGTGACTTAGGTTCGTTAGATCAGAAGACATAAAAATATTTATAGAACAGACAGAGGGAAGCCACATCCCGTCGGTGAGAAAGTGGCTGGAGTCGAGCCGCCAAGTCGGTGCCTATAACATTACTGATTTTCATTTGGAGCCTGTCGAGAACACTGAGATGAACAGCAGGGGCGCCTGACCATTTCTGGCGAGAAAATAACTTTTTAACACGACACAGTGAACCAACTTTCCTAGCTGTAGACCTAACAATTTATTCAATATAATCTTTCCACTTCATGTCATCGTAAGCCGTTAATTCTATGCTAACAGTTATTTTCTCACATTTTTCACCTTTTGGAACTCTCTCCCGTCTTGTTTTCCAGTCAAATTTGATCTTCGAAAATTAAAAATCAACGTCAATAGCTATCTCCTGTCTTCTCAATTTCTGTTGAGATTACGGCCACTTAAAAAATCAATTTTTTTTTCAAATTTAGTAACAATCATAATAATATGCTTGTAAAATAATAAAAAAAATAAACACGATGACAATACGAATTGACAGGTGATAACTGGAAAACAGTTCGACTCTGATAGAACAAAAGATATTCTCGACAACGGTCTTATCCTATTTTGCACACCGTTAAATCAGTCTTCAGTCGACATGGGAGACAAGTACTACTATAGTGGGTGATCCATTATGGTGAAGTGTATTTGTGTGTTGAAACAGATTAACTGAATTTGGCCTTGTTAGTAGATAGCCCACTATAAGAGGGGTATAAAACAAGAAAATCATGTTGTGTATAGCAACAATATATATATATATATGTGTGTGTGTGTGTGTGTGTGTGTGTGTGTGTGTGTGTGTGTGTGTGTGTGTGTGTTGTTTCTATACAGTTCTAGATTTTTGTGCTGTATTCTGCTCTACTTTCGTACTTTCTTATCGAGCACTTTGCTGTTAAATTTTCGTTGGGTTTTTATTTTCTTTCAAACGAGCACTAGACGTATTGCTCTTGTGCGCTGTTTGTTTCTTTTTTTCTCTCCCCCTTTATTTAACCCACGAGGGGGTCCTCGCCGGGTTAGAAGAAGTTTATATGACTGTTAGCATTATTTTCGGATATTTAGTCTGTTATTATTAGTGTTGACTTAATGTGATTAAGTTCATTATATATATATATATATATATATATATATATATCAATTCAGGTTTTTTTACAAATAAAAGTAATGTCCTTTGGTTAGTACAAATGTCGTTAAAAATGTTCATAGCAGTAATTGCCGAAAAGTGTTTGTGCATATGCATGTATGTATGTGTGTGCGTTCGTTTGTTAGGAGTGTCTTTGAAGTCTCCGCTCGGTCATCCGGGTAGCGGTCAGTTATTAAGTGGCTCAGTGAACAGTGAAGAAGAAGATGAGAGAGAAAGGAGAGGCAACCATAATACGATCGCTTGACGTTTGTCAAGGGACGTGTTAATTATGCTCGTATTTTCTCTACTGGCGATGTTTCCTGTGTCGTCTTTTTATTTTATTTTCGGGGCTCTGAACAAGTCATTTGGGAATTCACACCCGGATTTAATTCTGGGCTTCCCATTGGACGACAAACAAAATTAACGTCGGTTCGTGAAAAGGGTCCGTAAAAAGAATTTGATATTTATTTTTGGTTTTCAACCGGAACATCTGCGTGGAGCCCAGATGCGCAAAGACCAGTTTTGGTCATTCTGCTATCTAAACGTCTGAGGGCAAACATCCGGTCCATCGCTTGCACGGTATCACCACATTACTATGTTACATACTAGAAGACAAAACGATAACATTTTTTTATAGCAAAATGACAACTAATACCTCATTTTATAGCAAAAAGACCAGTAATACATTTTTATAGTAAAATTAACAACAATAGATTTTTATAGTAAAATAACCAACAATACATTTTTATAGTACAATACGTCATTTTATAGCAAAAAAAAAACAATAAAGTTTTTTAGTAAAATGACCAACAATACATTTTTATAGTAAAATGACCAATAATACGTCATTTTATCGCAAAAAGACCAATAATACATTTTTAAAGTAAAATTAACAACAATATATTTTATAGTAAATAACCAACAATACATTTTTATAATAAAATGACCAATAATACGTCATTTTATAGCAAAAAGACCAATAATACATTTTATAGTAAAATAACCAAACATACATTTTTATAGTAAAATGACCAATAATACGTCATTTTATAGCAAAAAGACCAATAATACATTTTTATAGTAAAATGACCAACAATACATTTTTATAGTAAAATAACCAAGAATACGTCATTTTATAGCAAAAAGACCAATAATACATTTTATAATAAAATGATCAACTATACATTTTTATAGCAAAAAGACCAATAATACATTTTCATAGAAAAATGACAAATAATACGTCATTTTTTTTAGAAGAAGGACCAACAATACATTTTTATAGTAAAATGACCAACAATATATTTTTATAGTAAAATGACTAATAATATGTCATTTTTTAGCAAAAGGACCAATAATACGTTTTTATAGTAAAATGATCAACTATACATTTTTATAATAAATTTTAAGACGTGGTATAAATTGACAAAACAAAGCCCACGCAATTTGCTCTGATTGATCTCATTACTTCTAAAGAGAAAACGGATTCCACTCTTCGTTTGATTTTGGCAAAATATTTCGTTAAAAAATGCAGCTAAGCAATTATAATTCAATCTTGAAATAATGTCATTCTCTTGAATTAATTGTAATGTTTCAATTTACATATATAGAATTTGGCATTAAATAACACACGGACGAAATGATATGCAACTAAACAAAACCAACCAAGAATTTATCTCGGTCATTCATTTTTCTTTGACGTTCAGTGTCTTAAAATCCCTACATTATTTTCTCTCACTTCTCTTCTCAATCTCCGTTTCATTCTCCTCTTGCCCTCTTTTTAAGAATTCACTGCGACAAAATTTCCAGCTAACCACTCGTAACTGTCGATCAGCAGCTTTTAATATCGGATGTTAGAATTGGAATATGCGAAAGAGAGAATATTCGCAAATGAAGACAAGATCCTTTGACACGTGTCTCTACATTTCTCAACCTTTCAAAATCATTAGAAATTTCCCTTTTCTTTTATTTCCACTAGGATTTATTTTGGCAACACGCTAACGTGTGTTGAAATCATCACAGTATTCGGTATTGTTAAAGTTATCGCTAAAATTTCTTGTCAAAATTTACAAACTCGACATTTCGTTTAATTTCGCGAATGAACCGATGAAATTTGAAAAAGCTGATTTGTTTGGAAAAAACCTACTACTATTTTTATTATTATTAATTATATTAATTATTATTATTATTATGTCATTTTTCATCATATTTCGATTTCTGCTTTGGTCTCACTACCAACCAAGTCTGCGGGGAGACCTAAGGCAGGTAGTGGCGTGTTGTTATGGCTCCATTTCATGTTTTTCTATCTTCCCTATCATCTCTAGCATTACATAGATAAAGTTTTCCTTAGTGTGTGGGCTGTACTTAATAAGACAATTTTTTGTATATCTCTTAAGCTGGGGTTTCCAGGGATTCTTTCAATGTGTTGTTTTGTTCCATTTTTTATCATTCCAAGTGCACCTACTATCACTGGCACAACTCTTGT
Organism: Ascarosepion bandense; assembly: GCA_037127315.1. Taxonomy (NCBI): domain Eukaryota; kingdom Metazoa; phylum Mollusca; class Cephalopoda; order Sepiida; family Sepiidae; genus Ascarosepion; species Ascarosepion bandense. Next base: position 239,205 of record JBBBDQ010002418.1, read on the forward strand.
TTTCAATTTCCACATTTTTTCTATTTCAATTTCCAGGTCTTTATATTTTGACAGTTTTTCAAATTCCTTGATTGCTATGTTACAATCCGCTGGACAAGCCATATCAATTAATAGACAAGTTTTCTCCTTCTGGTTTTTAACAATAATGTCTGGCCTGTTTGCTTAAATTTTTCTGTCTGTGTAGATGGTGTAATCCCATAGAATGGTTACATCTTCTATTTCTGTAACCGGTGCTGGGTGATGTTCATACCAGTGTTTGCCTACAGCTTTTCCATAATGTTTGCATATTGCCCAATGTAAATATTGCCCAACTCTATCGTGGTGATTTTTATATTCATTTGGGGCAAGCACAGAACATCCTGAGATTAGGTGGTCTATTGTTTCTTGGTGTTTATCACAAAACCTGCATTTTGGATCCATATTATTATGCATAATATTTGCCTGAAAGTTTCTAGTGAAAAGACTTTGGTCTTGTGCTGCAAGAATAAAGCCTTCAGTTTCGGACTTTAATCCAGATGCACGTAACCATCGATGAGTATTAACTTTGTCAACATTGGATTTATTGGCACGTACTGGATATTGGCCATTTCTTTCATTTTTTTATGGTGAATGTTTTCGCTCTCATTTACACCTAGGTATTTATAAGCTTCTTCTGGTTTCAATTCTTTTATTGTTACAGCAGGGTCTAGGCTAATTGAGGATGTTTCTTGTATTGATCCACGTAAAACTGTAGCTTTAGCACATTTATTCAAATTAAATTTCATTCCAATGTCTTCGCTGAAGCATTTTACAGTTTGCAGAAGACCTTCCAGTTCATTATCATTCTTAGCATATAACTTCAAGTCATCCATGTAAAATAGATGGCTTATTTTCTTTTGTCCTATTTTATAACCACATTCTGTCTTGTTAAGTTGACTGGTTAGTGCTATTAATGATATTCAGAATAGTAAGGGAGATAAAGAATCACCTTGAAATATACCTCTTTTGATGTTTATTTCATCAGACTTATAGGTTCCATTTATATGATTGAGGTAAAGGGTTGTTTTCCATATAGACATGCACTGTTTGATGAAATTGATGATGACGGGCGATATCTTGTATATATTTAAAGTCTTTAAAATCCAGTCATGTGGCACACTATCGAATGCCTTTCGATAGTCTATCCAGGCAGTACTAAGATTTTTCTTTGTACTGTAGCAGTTTTCCAGGATCATTTTGTTAATCAGCAATTGGTCTTTACAACCATAACAGCCACGTTTGCACCCTTTTTGTTCAAGCGGTAACATGTCATTTCTTTCTAAGAATAAATATGTCTGCTTTGTTAAAATAGATGTTAATAGTTTATATGTTGTCGGAAGACATGTAATTGGTCTGTAGTTTTTCGGATTTTTTGTGTCACCATTCTTGGGTAGAAGAAATGTAATTCCTTTTGTCAACCATGCAGGAATTTTAGTGGGATCGTCAACCATTTCTTGAAGTTCTTTGGCTAGTTTTTTATGTGATGCGCTTAAATAATATAGCCAAAAGTTAGGAATTTTATCTATGCCTGGGAATTTCCAATTGTGTGTTTTTTTTAGTGCATATTTAACATCATCTTCTGTAATTCCAGACAATGTCTGTTCGGGATTATTTTTCATTCGTTCTGTCTCTTGCGTAATCCAGTGTACTTCCTTGCTAAGTTCTTTAGGGCAAGCCCATATCTTTTCCCAGAACTGTGTGACTTCTTCCATTCTGGCGGGTACTGTCACTTCAATTCAATTCTGTTTTTACCTATTTCCCTGTAAAATCTCTTTGTATCAATCTGAAAAATCTTGTTTTCTCTGTAAAATCTTGCTCTTTTTTCATAGCGTCTTATTCTTTGAGCCTTCAGTTGGATTTTATTATTATTATTATTATTATTATTATTATTATTATTATTATTATTATTATTATTATTATTAATTATGATATTATTAATATTAATATATTAGTATTATTATGATTAATAATATATATTAATATATTATTATAATAATATATAATAATAATATAATATATAATATATGTAATAATAATATAATATATAATATATAATAATATATGTAATAATATATATAATAATATATATAATATAGTAAATCAGGTGTTTCTGATGAAGGACCGAGGGCGGTCTGAAATATAAAATATAATAAAAATAAACAAATACTGTTCAAAAAAAGTACATTTTTAAATTCAAAACTTTTTATTAATATTCTTTCCTATAATATATATAATAATATATATAATAATATATATAACATATAATATATAATAATAAATAATATATATATTATAATATATATAATAATAATATAATATATAATATATAATAATAATATAATATATAATATATAATAATATATAATATACAATAATATATAATATATAATAATTTAGTATATCGAGGCAGCAAGTAATTTTCTAGACATATGCTATTAAATATAAGAGACAATGAATGTCTATTATGTTTAATCATGAGGCGTTCTAAGCGTCGTATTTTTGCTTTAATTTCAGTTGAAAATAAAGACAAAACTCTCCAATATTTCGACAATTATTTATTGGTTTTCTTCTAAGCTTAGAATGTCTAGAAAATATATAATAATATATATTAATATATTATTATTATAAGAATAATAATAATATATATTGATATATTATTATTATTATTAATTATTATTATTATATTATTAATTATTTTATTATTATTAATTATATTATTAATTATTATTATTAATAATTATATTCATTATATTATTAATATCTTCAATTCAGTTTTAAAGGATTTCATGGTAAACAATATTTTTAAGAAACTTTTAACAAATTATAACGACCTGCAAATGGAAGCAACAAAAATGTGGAAATTAAAAACTACGTTCATTCTTTATTGTGATAGGGGGCATTGGGTTTCATAAAGAAAAGTACCGAAAATCATGTGTGTACAATTTCGGGACCAACCATCATCTAAGAACTGCAAAAGAGCACCCTGTGTGGAAATACATATATAATCGGCAAAACCCTCTTATCTAAAGGAAACGTCCCAAATATACTTAGATAACTCGCCTACAGTGTCCTCTTTATTCTAGCCTGAGGATCAGTCAGTTAAATGCCATACGTGATACACGCTTGGCGATCATATCTCGAAAGAGACATGACTTACTAAACAAAAGATTATCGCGCAGTAGGTTGCCATTGCTTTCTGTGGTAGATTGGTTGCCAGCCAATGCTATAGAACCCAATCTATCCTGTTATTTAACCCATAACTGGAAGGAAGAGACGGATTAATACCTTTCCCAAAGGTATTTGCGCGTAAGTGAATGCAATGAATTCAACTGGAATTTGAAATCGGTTCCGAGTCGATATCCAATGCACCACACCGCACATAAGAAAAAGAAGATGAAGAAGAAGATAAAGAAGAAGAGGAAAAAGAAGAAGAAAACTAAGGAGAAGAACAATAAGATTAAGAAGAAGAAAAAAAGAAGATTAAGAAGAAGATAAAGAAGAAGAGGAAAAAGAAGAAGAAAACTAAGGAGAAGAACAATAAGATTAAGAAGAAGAAAAAAAGAAGATGAAGAAGAAGATAAAGAAGAAGAGGAAAAAGAAGAAGAAAACTAAGGAGAAGAACAATAAGATTAAGAAGAAGAAAAAAAGAAGATGAAGAAGAAGATAAAGAAGAAGAGGAAAAAGAAGAAGAAAACTAAGGAGAAGAACAATAAGATTAAGAAGAAGAAAAAAGAAGATGAAGAAGAAGATAAAGAAGAAGAGGAAAAAGAAGAAGAAAACTAAGGAGAAGAACAATAAGATTAAGAAGAAGAAAAAAGAAGATGAAGAAGAAGATATAGAAGAAGAGGAAAAAGAAGAAGAAAACTAAGGAGAAGAACAATAAGATTAAGAAGAAGAAAAAAAGAAGATGAAGAAGAATTAAAAAAGAAGAAGAAGAAAACGACGTTTGATAATCTCAACTTCATCAAATAGGGATTATTAATATTTCGATCTACATGTCATATTTTGTGGACAATCGTACATATATATACAAGTCAGTCAGTTAAGTGCCATACGTGATACACGCTTAGGCGATCATGTCTCGAAAGAGACATGACTGACTGGGCAGAAGATTATCCCGCAGTAGGTTGCCATTGCTTTCTGCGGTAGACTGGTTGCCGACCAAGGCTATCGAACCCAGTTTGTCCTGCTATTTAACCCAAAACTGGAAGGAAGAGATGGATTAATACCTTTCCCAAGGGTATTTGCGCGTAAGTGAATACAATGGATTCAACTGGAATTCGAACTCGGCTCCCTAGTTTCTCGTTCCGAGCTGATATCCACTGTACCACAACGATACCACATACAACAACAATAATAAAGATAGAAAAAATAAAGATATAAAGATAGAAAAATTGAAGCAAATAGGCCGGACATTATTCTTACAAACCAGAAAGAAAAAACTTGCCTATTAATTGATATGGTTTGTCCAGCCGATTGTAACATAGCAACCAAAGAATTTGAAAAACTGTCAAAATATAAAGACCTGGAAATTGAAATAGAAAAAAATGTGGAAATTGAAAACAAGAGTCGTGCCAGTGATAGTAGTTGCACTTGGAATGATAAAAAATGGAACAAAACAACACATTGAAAGAATCCCTGGAAACCCCAGCTTAAGAGATATACAAAAAATTGTATTATTAAGTACAGCCCACACACTAAGGAAAACGTTATCTATGTAATGCTGGGGATGATAGGGAGGATAGAAAAACATGAAATGGAGTCATAACAACACGCCACTACCTGCCTTAGGTCTCCCCGCAGACTTGGTTGGTAGTGAGACCAATGCAGAAATCGAAATATGATGAAAAATGACATAATAATAATAATTATATAATAATAATAATAATAATAATTCTTATATAATAATAATTATTATTATATAATAATAATAACAATAATAATAATAATTATATAATAATAATAATTATATAATAATAATAACAATAATAATAATTATTATTATTAATTGTCTATTAATTGATATGGCTTGTCCAGCGGATTGTAACATAGCAATCAAGGAATTTGAAAAACTGTCAAAATATAAAGACCTGGAAATTGAAATAGAAAAAATGTGGAAATTGAAAACAAGAGTCGTGCCAGTGATAGTAGGTGCACTTGGAATGATAAAAAATGGAACAAAACAACACATTGAAAGAATCCCTGGAAACCCCAGCTTAAGAGATATACAAAAAATTGTCTTATTAAGTACAGCCCACACACTAAGGAAAACTTTATCTATGTAATGCTGGAGATGATAGAGAAGATAGAAAAACATGAAATGGAGCCATAACAACACGCCACTACCTGCCTTAGGTCTCCCCGCAGACTTGGTTGGTAGTGAGACCAAAGCAGAAATCGAAATATGATGAAAAATGACATAATAATAATAATTATATAATAATAATATTTTAATAATAATAACAACAATAATAATAATAATAATAATAATAACAATAATAATAATAATAATACCTCAATCATATAAATGGAACCGATAAGTCTGATGAAATAAACATCAAAAGAGGTATATTTCAAGGTGATTCTTTATCTCCCTTACTATTCTGCATATCATTAATAGCACTAACCAGTCAACTTAATAAGACAGAATGTGGTTATAAAATAGGCCAAAAGAAAATAAGCCATCTATTTTACATGGATGACTTAAAGTTATATGCTAAGAATGATAATGGGCTGGAAGGTCTTCTGCAAACTGTAAAATGCTTCAGCGAAGACATTGGAATGAAATTTAATTTGAATAAATGTGCTAAAGCTACAGTTTTACGTGGATCAATACAAGAAACATCCTCAATTAGCCTAGACCCTGCTGTAACAATAAAAGAATTGAAACCAGAAGAAGCTTATAAATACCTAGGTGTAAATGAGAGCGAAAACATTCACCATAAAAAAATGAAAGAAATAGTGCGTAAAGAGTACTATAGAAGGCTACGAATGATATTAAAAACTGAATTAAATTCACAGAATAGAGTTATGGCCATCAATAGCCTTGCAATCCCAGTTGTCCAATATAGCTTCAACATCTTAAACTGGACTCTAAACGACATCAGGCGAATGGATGCTAAAACAAGAAAGCTTCTTTCTAAGCATAGGATGCATCACCCAAAGGCTGATGTAGACCGTCTATACATACCCCGTAAAGAAGGTGGAAGGGGTCTTATTCAGCTGGAATTGTCATACAAGACAACAACTATTGGCTTACTAACATACATAGAAACAACAAAGGATTGGATGATACAATTAGTAAGGCAACATGAAGAAAGAAAGAAAAAATATTCAATAATAAAAGAAGGCAGTAAATACAAACAAGAATTACAGTTAGTAGATTCTGTAGAAAAGCAAAACAGTAGCCAAGAACCAACTATTGCGGCAAAAAATATGAAAATGAAAGCCAAAGATAAAGCTCTTGAAAAGATGAAACAGCGCTGGCAAGACAAACCTCTGCATGGCCAATATCCAGTACGTGCCAATAAATCCAATGTTGACAAAGTTAATACTCATCGATGGTTACGTGCATCTGGATTAAAGTCTGAAACTGAAGGATTTATACTTGCAGCACAAGACCAAAGTCTTTTCACGAGAAACTTTCAGGCAAATATTATGCATAATAATATGGATCCAAAATGCAGGTTTTGTGATAAACACCAAGAAACAATAGACCACCTAATCTCAGGCTGTTCTGTGCTTGCCCCAAACGAATATAAAAATCGCCACGATAGAGTTGGGCAATATTTACATTGGGCAATGTGCAAACATTATGGAAAAGCTGTAAACAAACACTGGTATGAACATCATCCAGCACCGGTTACCGAAATAGAAGATGTAACCATTCTATGGGATTACACCATCTACACAGACAGAAAAATTGAAGCAAACAGGCCAGACATTATTGTTAAAAACCAGAAGGAGAAAACTTGTCTATTAATTGATATGGCTTGTCCAGCGGATTGTAACATAGCAATCAAGGAATTTGAAAAACTGTCAAAATATAAAGACCTGGAAATTGAAATAGAAAAAATGTGGAAATTGAAAACAAGAGTTGTGCCAGTGATAGTAGGTGCACTTGGAATGATAAAAAATGGAACAAAACAACACATTGAAAGAATCCCTGGAAACCCCAGCTTAAGAGATATACAAAAAATTGTCTTATTAAGTACAGCCCACACACTAAGGAAAACGTTATCTATGTAATGCTGGGGATGATAGGGAGGATAGAAAAACATGAAATGGAGTCATAACAACACGCCACTACCTGCCTTAGGTCTCCCCGCAGACTTGGTTGGTAGTGAGACCAATGCAGAAATCGAAATATGATGAAAAATGACACAATAATAATAATAATAACAACAATAATAATAATAATAACAACAATAATAATAATAATAATAATAACAACAATAATAATAATAATAATAATAATAATAACAACAATAATAATAATAATAACAACAATAATAATAATAATAATAATAATTTTTTTTTTTTTTTTTTTTTAAACAAACTACTCTAGTAATATTGATGTTTTGTTTCGTTGAGCCGTCTTTCTCCTTGAATTCCAATCGCGTCTATGTCAGATGTTGCTTGGCAGCCCATTTAGGAGAAGGAAAACTCCGAACAACAACCCGCAACTCAAGGTGTTAATCGTGCCGAGGAGTGAATGGCTACTGCGTTATGAGGTCACAAACGATTCCCTACAGGCTTCGGGACCCTGTTTGTAAAAGACCGTTACCCAACGTGCCGGGCAACTTTGGGTGGACTTTTGGACCCGTGCGTCACTCGTGGGAAAAACATGAAAAACACAAATAGAAATAAAAAGTCCAGTATGGCTCTTCCAGTGGATAAACAGGGAGCCCGTCCTTCAGGAGGGAACCTACCTGAGGTCGAAAAATCTGCCATAGGAACAAACTCCTACACAAAGAATGTATCTTCAGGTCCCCACAACCAGGATAATCCTAATGATGGTCCTGAAAATTCACCAGCTATATCTACAACCGTATATTTAAAGAAAGAAAAAATAAAATGGTCTCGTGAGGAGTACAAAGTCGTTATGACTGCATTTCATGAAGCGTTACTCAAACCTCAAAAAAACATGACTCGCCAAACATATGACATTTGGCGTGAAAAAGTTGGTCAAACAAATAGAAAGTATATTGACGAAAATAAATTGGCCAATGTACGTAGGTACATTATTCGTAATAACCGACTGTCAGAGGCTGAGATTCACGAAATTAAAAGAATTGTAACAAGAAGAGTCGAATCAACAAAATATGAAAAGGAACCGGAACCAGAAATAAAAAGTAATAACATCAAACAAATCACAGGTCATAATGTAGAAACCGTGAAACACGCAAATCACTGCGAAGATAATGATGTAAGTCTAAAAGTGCTGGAAAGGTGCGATCTGAGTCTGAGTCAGTTAAAAGACAAAAATAAAATTAGTTCAGAACACATCGAAGATAATTATTTGACGGAAAATAACAATATACAGGAAGCCAAGATAGAAATAAAAAACCAGCTAAGTCAAATACAAAGTATTACAATGGAGGAACGTGAACAGCTCCCAAAATTCCAACCAACAAAACAAAACCTCCGAACTATTAAATTGTACAATGCAGCACTGAAATCAATACTGGATGAAGACCCGAATACAAATCTTAACGAAGTAATATATGCATCAGCAACAGCAGCAACAAAAAAATTAAACATCAAAATAAAAACAAGGCAGTCACGCAGACGTGAAGATCCACCTTGGAAAAGAAAAATCGAAAAAGAAATCGAACAACTAAGAAGTGAACTGTCAGTACTGGATGAACTGAGTAGAGGAATAAATGTAAGAACTAGGAAAAGAAGAAGAGCCGAAAAAAATATAACATCAGGAATGAAAATGACGTCTTATCAAATAAAGAAAAAATAAAGCAAAAAATCCAACTGAAGGCTCAAAGAATAAGACGCTATGAAAAAAGAGCAAAATTTTACAGACAAAACAAGATCTTTCAGACTGATACAAAGAGATTTTACAGGGAAATAGGTAAAAAAAGAATTGAAGTGACAGTACCCCCCAGAATGGAAGAAGTCACACAGTTCTGGGAAAAGATATGGGCTTGCCCTAAAGAACCTAGCAAGGAAGTACATTGGATTACGCAGGAGATAGAACGAATGAAGAATAAACCCGAACAGACATGGTCTGGAATTACAGAAGATGATATTAAATTTGCACTAAAAAAAGCACACAATTGGAAAACTCCAGGTATAGATAAAATTCCTAACTTTTGGCTATATTATTTAAATACAGCACATAAAAAAATAGCCAAAGAACTCCAAGAAATGGTTGACGATCCCACTAAAATTCCTGCATGGATGACAAAAGGAATTACATTTCTTCTACCCAAGAATGGTGACACAAACAACCCGAAAAACTACAGACCAATTACATGTCTTCCGACAACATATAAACTACTAACATCTATTTTAACAAAACAAACATATTTATTCTTAGAAAGAAATGACATGATACCGCTTGAACAAAAAGGGTGCAAACGTGGCTGTTATGGCTGTAAAGACCAATTGCTAATTAACAAAATGATCCTGGAAAACTGCTACAAGACAAAGAAAAATCTTAGTACTGCCTGGATAGACTACCGAAAGGCATTCGATAGTGTGCCACATGAATGGATTTTAAAGACTTTAAATATATACAAGATATCGCCCGTCATCATCAATTTCATCAAACAGTGCATGTCTATATGGAAAACAACCCTTTACCTCAATCATATAAATGGAACCTATAAGTCTGATGAAATAAACATCAAAAGAGGTATATTTCAAGGTGATTCTTTATCTCCCTTACTATTCTGCATATCATTAATAGCACTAACCAGTCAACTTAATAAGACAGAATGTGGTTATAAAATAGGCCAAAAGAAAATAAGCCATCTATTTTACATGGATGACTTAAAGTTATATGCTAAGAATGATAATGAGCTGGAAGGTCTTCTGCAAACTGTAAAATGCTTCAGCGAAGACATTGGAATGAAATTTAATTTGAATAAATGTGCTAAAGCTACAGTTTTACGTGGATCAATACAAGAAACATCCTCAATTAGCCTAGACCCTGCTGTAACAATAAAAGAATTGAAACCAGAAGAAGCTTATAAATACCTAGGTGTAAATGAGAGCGAAAACATTCACCATAAAAAAATGAAAGAAATAGTGCGTAAAGAGTACTACAGAAGGCTACGAATGATATTAAAAACTGAATTAAATTCACAGAATAGAGTTATGGCCATTAATAGCCTTGCAATCCCAGTTGTCCAATATAGCTTCAACATCTTAAACTGGACTCTAAACGACATCAGGCGAATGGATGCTAAAACAAGAAAGCTTCTTTCTAAGCATAGGATGCATCACCCAAAGGCTGATGTAGACCGTCTATACATACCCCGTAAAGAAGGTGGAAGGGGTCTTATTCAGCTGGAATTGTCATACAAGACAACAACTATTGGCTTACTAACATACATAGAAACAACAAAGGATTGGATGATACAATTAGTAAGGCAACATGAAGAAAGAAAGAAAAAATATTCAATAATAAAAGAAGGCAGTAAATACAAACAAGAATTACAGTTAGTAGATTCTGTAGAAAAGCAAAACAGTAGCCAAGAACCAACTATTGCGGCAAAAAATATGAAAATGAAAGCCAAAGATAAAGCTCTTGAAAAGATGAAACAGCGCTGGCAAGACAAACCTCTGCATGGCCAATATCCAGTACGTGCCAATAAATCCAATGTTGACAAAGTTAATACTCATCGATGGTTACGTGCATCTGGATTAAAGTCTGAAACTGAAGGATTTATACTTGCAGCACAAGACCAAAGTCTTATCACGAGAAACTTTCAGGCAAATATTATGCATAATAATATGGATCCAAAATGCAGGTTTTGTGATAAACACCAAGAAACAATAGACCACCTAATCTCAGGCTGTTCTGTGCTTGCCCCAAACGAATATAAAAATCGCCACGATAGAGTTGGGCAATATTTACATTGGGCAATGTGCAAACATTATGGAAAAGCTGTAAACAAACACTGGTATGAACATCATCCAGCACCGGTTACCGAAATAGAAGATGTAACCATTCTATGGGATTACACCATCTACACAGACAGAAAAATTGAAGCAAACAGGCCAGACATTATTGTTAAAAACCAGAAGGAGAAAACTTGTCTATTAATTGATATGGCTTGTCCAGCGGATTGTAACATAGCAATCAAGGAATTTGAAAAACTGTCAAAATATAAAGACCTGGAAATTGAAATAGAAAAAATGTGGAAATTGAAAACAAGAGTTGTGCCAGTGATAGTAGGTGCACTTGGAATGATAAAAAATGGAACAAAACAACACATTGAAAGAATCCCTGGAAACCCCAGCTTAAGAGATATACAAAAAATTGTCTTATTAAGTACAGCCCACACACTAAGGAAAACGTTATCTATGTAATGCTGGGGATGATAGGGAGGATAGAAAAACATGAAATGGAGTCATAACAACACGCCACTACCTGCCTTAGGTCTCCCCGCAGACTTGGTTGGTAGTGAGACCAATGCAGAAATCTAAATATGATGAAAAATGACATAATAATAATAACAACAATAATAATAATAATAATAATAATAATAATATGCAAAAGAGATAACAATGAAGGCGAGATCTTTTGACATTTCACTTCTGAGATTCCTTAACCTTTCAAGATCATTAAAAAAATTTCGCTTCTTTCTTTTCTCATTAGACTCTTTTTTTTTCTTTTTTTTTGCATCCTCACAGAATTTAGTATTGTTCAAGTTATCGCCAATTTTCTTGTCGTGATTTACAAACAAGACGTTTTGTTCAATTTCGAAAACCAATCTATGAAATAAGCTGACTCCTTTTTTTTTTGGGGGGGGGGGGGCGGGGCGGGGGATACTTTGACAGATGCCCGCCTTCCTTCGCTATCCCCAAAAAGAGTTCCAGGAATGTTTCCATCAATAGAGTCGACGTTAGATAATCTGTATGGCTTCAGACGGTGATTACTTCGAAGGGGATTAAATGCCGAATTGATATGTGTTGCACTTTTGTTTTTACTAGAGTTTTTGGAAACGTGTATGGTAAAGGACGCGTTCCAGAAAATGAGCAAAATACTAACACACAGGAAAATCTCACCAGAAACAAAGAAATGAGTGCTGGACTACTACGTGATGTCAGTTCTTCAATACGGCAGTGAATGCTGGACAATATCATCGAAAATGAGGACATAACTGGAAGCGGCCGAAATGTGGTTCTACAGAAGGATGCTACGGATATCGTGGACTGAGCATACAAGCAACGACGAGGTGTTAGAAAGAATGGCAACAAAAAGGAAATTGATACTGAGCATCAGGAAGAGACAACTAAAGTTCCTGGGACATGCAATGAGGAAGGAGAGCCCGGAGAACCTGATACTGACTGGCCAGGTGGAGGGAAAGAGAGACAGAGGAAGGCAGCGGATAACATATTTGCAGGGTCTGATCAGGTGGATGACGGAACGGGGGTTGCCAGGGGCAACAGAAGCAAACATACTAAGAGCCACAAGGGATAGGGAGACCTGGAGAACTATGATCGCCTACGTCCTGAAGGGACAGGGCACATAGAAGAAGAAGATGGCATTTAACTGACTGACTGAATATAATAGTTGGAAACAAAGCTTCTAGTGGGCATAAAGTGGGAGTTCGGTTATATATTGTTATGAAGTAATAAACTGATCCCTCACTAATTACTACTTATTCATATAATAATATCATATAAACTCTTTTCTCACATCATCTATGTGTTGAAAGCAATGGCAACCTACTGTGGGATAATCTTCTATTCAGTCAGTCATGTCTCTTTGGAGACATGATCGCCTAAAGCGTGTATCACGTATGGCACTTAACTGACTGATAGTACAGAAAAGCAAACAAGGACCTAATCAGGTGGATGATGGAATGAGGGTTGCATGGAGTAACAGGAGAAGACGTGCTAAGAGCCACCAGGAATAGGGAGACGTGGAGTACCATGATCGCCTACGTCCTGAAATGACAGGGCACATAGAAGAAGAAGAAGATCCTCACTGTGTGTACGATACTTCTACTCCAACAGTTTCTTTCCTCGCACTTCCCGACTGTGGAATTCTCTTCCAAACGATTGCTTCCCCGACGGCTACAATCTCCAGGAGTTTAAATGTAAGGTCAATAGACACCTCCTAACACACTAACCTGTTCCCATTCTATCAAACACTCTTCCCATCTGCCCAACCCTCATCCTCGCTATCCTTACTCATCTGTCACCTTCCTCCTGACATTCCCTATGTCTAACCACTCCTTCTCTTTACCTTCCCCTATGTAGCCCCATGCGCAATAGTGGCAGTGGAATGCCTTGCTTGGGGTGAGATGATTAAAAAAAAAAAAAAGAAGAAGAAGAATGAAATCCTCTCAGTACTTAGTATTGCTGAAGTTGTCGCTAACATTTTTGTTGAGATTAATAAACTCTACGTTTCGTTCAATGTCGTAAACCAATCAATGAAATTTAAAGATGCTGATTTGTTTGGCTAAATACTTTTAAAAAATGCTACTTCGCGGTTTAAGAATTATTTTATAAGATTTCATAGGAAACAATATTTTTAAGAAAATTTCTTTGTCTTTTGCTTCCACGGCAAAGAATAAATTCTTCCTTTTAACAAATTATAAGAACCTGCAAATCGAAGTAACAAAAATGTGGCACGAGTTCGAAAGTATTGTACACCCAGTGAGGATCAAACTCACCATTCATTTGTAATGGTTACTAGTGAGACAAGCTTGTTAACCATTACACCACATCAAGGTGTCCAAGTGTAAATTAATGGAGGCGTGTTCTAAGGATCTAAACTTATTTATAAATGGAACTTTGTCTGTGTGTGTGTGTGTGTGTGTGTGTGTGTGTGTGTGTGTGTGTGTGTCCGTTACCTATAGACTCCGAAACGGCTGAACCTATTTTCTTGAAAATTTACAGTTGTACTATAAGTATCTGCGAGTGTTCTTAGCTAGGTTTTGTGTCGAGGTACCAACGATAAATATCGAAAATCGATAATCGATAATCGAAAAAATCGGGTAATAGAAGGAGTGGTCCAATTTTAATAAAATTTGATACACTCATAGACAAAGACATAAGAAACGATATTCAGAAGTTTCAAGGTTGCATTTCTTACCATAGTGCAGAAAATCGATAATATATATATATATATATATATATATATATATATATGGCAAGATGTTTGTGCGTGTGTCTGTTTATCTGTTTATCTGTCTTTTTGGATTTTATTCAAATCCACAATTCTTATTCGATTCTCACTAAACGTCACACAAATATTCTTTAGGCTGAGTCTGACCATGGATTAATTTTGACGCTTTTCATTGCACTCGAGCAACGCCAGGTTATACTGCTAGTGCAATATAAAATTCAACCTTACGTGAATTTATAAAATTTATTATTATATTTGCTCAAGATCAAGTCACAAAAATATTCGTAAATCTTCCAGCACCCTCCCCAGTATCATTTGCACGTTATGCGTGGGAATTGTGCAAAGTCTTTTGATTCGGCCTTGTAAAGAGTATAACTATGAAATCGACTGGAACTATTTATTCAGATCAATTAATCCGCTCCAAGTTGCGAAAAGCACATTTGATTGTGAAGCAAAACAAAAAGTAAAAAGAGGTTTACGGCAACATTGCAAATATGGACGGACTAGAGGAGCACAAGATGAAGATAATATGAAAAGGCAGAAACCTATCAGAACATTGAGCGACAGATGAAAAACCATGTAAAACATGAACACAAGGGTCAAGCTGTTAAAGTCTGGTGCAGTGGGATTGACGGGATTAAACGAAGAGAGGGGCATAGATTTGATAAGGGGGTGGCAAGTGGCAAGTGGGTTGCAAATGGGAAGAAGTTTGACGTCAAAGAGAACCACCGGCCATCTGGTGATAAAATATAAATAAATGAGATTGTAATAACGGTGAGGAAGAAAAAAATACTACTACTACTACTACTACTACTAATAATAATAATGATATAATAATAATGGAACAGAATGATAATAATAATAATAGGTGGAAGACGAAAAGGAATAACAATAATAACAACAATAGAATGAGCTGGAAGAAAGAAGGAATAATAATAATAATAATGGCAAAAATGTGGAAGGATAAACTGAAATAATAATAATAATACTACTACTAATAATAATAATAATGGAACAAAATTATCGTAATAATGATAGGTGAAGGACGAAAAAGAACCACAACAATAGAATAATTTGGAAGAAAGAAGGAATAATAATAATAATAATAATAATAATAATAATAATAATAATAAAAGTACAAAGTCGTTATGACTGCATTTCATGAAGCGTTACTCAAACCTCAAAAAGACATGACTCGCCAAACATATGACATTTGGCGTGAAAAAGTTGGTCAAGCAAATAGAAAGTATATTGACGAAAATAAATCAGCCAATGTACGTAGGTACATTATTCGTAATAACCGACTGACAGAGGCTGAAATTAATGAAATTAAAAGAATTGTAACAAGAAGAGACGAATGAACAAAATATGAAAAGGAACCGGAATCAGAATCAGAAATAAAAAGTAATAACATCAAACAAGCCACAGGTCATAATGTAGAAACCGTGAAACACGCAAATCACTGCGAAGATAATGCTGTAAGTTTAAAAGTGCTGGAAAGGTGTGATCTGAGTCAGTTAAAAGACGAAAATAAATCGAGTTCAGAACACATCGAAGATAATTATTTGAGGGAAAATAAGAACAATATACAGGAAGCCAAGATAGAAATAAAGAACCATCTAAGTCAAATACAAAATATTACAGCACGAGAACAGCTCCCAAAATTACAACCAACAATGCATAACCTCCGAACTATTAAACTCTACAATGCAGCACTGAAAGTAATACTGGATGAAGACACTCATACAAATCTCAACGAAGTAATATATGCATCAGCAATAGCAGCAACAAAAAAATTGAATATTAAAATAAAAACAAGGCAGTCTCGCAGACATGAAGATCCACCTTGGAAAATAAAAATAAAAAAAGAAATCGAACAACTTAGAAGTGAACTATCAGTACTGGATGAACTGAGTAGAGGAATAAATGTAAGAACTAGGAAAAGCAGAAGAGCCGAAAGAAAATATAACATTAGGAATGAAAATGAAGTCTTATCAAATAAAGAAAAAATAAAGCAAAAAATCCAACTGAAGGCTCAAAGAATAAGACGCTATGAAAAAAGAGCAAGATTTTACAGACAAAACAAGATTTTTCAGACTGATACAAAGAGATTTTACAGGGAAATAGGTAAAAAAAGAATTAAAGTGACAGCCCCCCCCCCCCAGAATGGAAGAAGTCACACAGTTCTGGGAAAAGATATGGGCTTGCCCTAAAGAACATAGCAAGGAAGTACATTGGATTGCGCAAGAGATAGAACGAATGAAAAATAAACCAGAACAGACATGGTCAGGAATTACAGAAGATGATGTTAAATTTGCACTAAAAAAAGCACACAATTGGAAATTCCCAGATATAAATAAAATTCCTAACTTTTGGCTATATTATTTAAATACAGCACATAAAAAACTAGCCAAAGAACTTCAAGAAATGGTTGACGATCCCACTAAAATTCCTGCAGGGATGACCAAAGGATTTACATTTCTTCTACCCAAGAATAGTGACACAAACAACCCGAAAAACTACAGACCAATTACATGTCTTCCGACAACATATAAACTATTAACATCTATTTTAACAAAACAGACATATTTATTCTTAGAAAGAAATGACATGATACCGCTTGAACAAAAAGGGTGCAAACGTGGCTGTTATGGTTGTAAAGACCAATTGCTAATTAACAAAATGATCCTGGAAAGCTTCTACAGAACAAAGAAAAATCTTAGTACTGCCTGGATAGATTATCGAAAGGCATTCGATAGTGTGCCACATTCCTGGATTTAAAGACTTTAAATATATACAAGATATCGCCCGTCATCATCAATTTAATCAAACAGTGCATGTCTATATGGAAAACAACCCTTTACCTCAATCATATAAATGGAACCTATAAGTCTGATGAAATAAACATCAAAAGAGGGATATTTCAAGGTGATTCTTTATCTCCCTTACTATTCTGCATATCATAAATAGCACTAACGAGTCAACTTAATAAGACAGAATGTGGTTATAAAATAGGCCAAAAGAAAATAAGCCATCTATTTTACATGGATGAATTAAAGTTATATGCTAAGAATGATAATGAGCTGGAAGGTCTTCTGCAAACTGTAAAATGCTTCAGCGAAGACATTGGAATGAAATTTAATTTGAATAAATGTGCTAAAGCTACAGTTTTACGTGGATCAATACAAGAAACATGCTCAATTAGCTTGGACCCTGCTGTAACAATAAAAGAATTGAAACCAGAAGAAGCTTATAAATACCTAGGTGTAAATGAGAGCGAAAACATTCACCATAAAAAAATGAAAGAAATAGTGCGTAAAGAGTACTACAGAAGGCTACGAATGATATTAAAAACTGAATTAAATTCACAGAACAGAGTTATGGCCATTAATAGCCTTGCAATCTTAGTTGTTCTATATAGCTTCAACATCTTAAACTGGACTCTAAACGACATCAGGCGAATGGATGCTAAAACAAGAAATCTTCTTTCTAAGCATAAGATGCATCATCCAAAGGCTGATGTAGACCGTCTATACATACCCCGTAAAGAAGGTGGAAGAGGTCTTATTCAGCTGAAATTGTCATACAAGACAACAACTATTGGCTTACTAACATACATAGAAACAACAAAGGATTGGATGATACAATTAGTAAGGCAACATGAAGAAAGAAAGAAAAAATATTCAATAATAAAAGAAGGCAGTAAATACAAACAAGATTTACAGTTAGTAGATTCTGTAGAAAAGCAAAACAGAAGCCAAGAACCAACTATTGCGGCAAAAAATATGAAAATGAAAGCCAAAGATAAAGCTCTTGAAAAGATGAAACAGCGCTGGCAAGACAAACCTCTGCATGGCCAATATCCAGAACGTGCCAATAAATCCAATGTTGACAAAGTTAATACTCATCGATGGTTACGTGCATCTGGATTAAAGTCTGAAACTGAAGGCTTTATTCTTGCAGCACAAGACCAAAGTCTTTTCACGAGAAACTTTCAGGCAAATATTATGCATAATAATATGGATCCAAAATGCAGGTTTTGTGATAAACACCAAGAAACAATAGACCACCTAATCTCAGGCTGTTCTGTGCTTGCCCCAAATGAATATAAAATCACTGGTATGAACATCACCCAGCACCGGTTACAGAAATAGAAGATGTAACCATTTTATGGGATTACACCATCTACACAGACAGAAAAATTGAAGCAAACAGGCCAGACATTATTGTTAAAAACCAGAAGGAGAAAACTTGTCTATTAATTGATATGGCTTGTCCAGCGGATTGTAACATAGCAACCAAGAAATTTGAAAAACTGTCAAAATATAAAGACCTGGAAATTGAAATAGAACAAATGTGGAAATTGAAAACAAGAGTTGTGCCAGTGATAGTAGGTGCACTTGGAATGATAAAAAACGGAACATTAAGGAAAACTTTATCTATGTAACGCTAGGGATGATAGGGAAGATAGAAAAAACATGAAATGGAGTTATAACAACACGCCACGACCTGCCTTAGGTCTCGCCGCAGACTTGGTTCGTAGTGAGACCAAAGCAGAAATCGAAATATGATGAAAAATGTCACAATAATAATGATAATCAGAAGATGAAGAATGTGATGAGGAGGAAGTATTAATAATAATAATAATACTTTGATTATAGCGTGATTTAATAAAAGAAAAGTCACACTGTTTAACATTGCGTAACAATAATTCGACGGTACGTCTATCTTCTTCAAGTTATATTTAAAAATTGCATATACGTATAAAATATATATAAAAAAATACAAGTATTTCTACAAACGGCATTTGTCTTAAGAAAAAATGCGGTTGTACTGGTAATCAATGCAACAAAGTGAATGAAATGCAGCCAGAGCGAATGGAATGCAACTGAACGTAAGTGACACAATGGGGATAATAGTCATCTTGAAATTTCTCAGCAGCTGATTAGCCAGTAAGAGGAGTTTAGTATAAATCTTATGGGTCCTACATGTCATTTTATTTATTCACCCGGGTGGGGATTTAGTAATTTTCAGATGGAGTTTTCTTCTTTTTATATATATAATCATATCGCCCCAAGCATGACATGTTACTGCCACTGTTGTGCACGGGGTAACATAGAAGGAAAGTTATGAGAAAGTTATGACAGGTTATAGGGGGTGTCAGGAAGTGGGTAAGAGAAGGATGAGAATACTGATAAGAGTGGAGTGGACGGAGAAAGGAGCATGAAAGAGAGGATGCAAGTCAGTGAGTTAGGAGATGACTATAGACTTTACATTTAAATTCTTGGAGATTGTAGCTATCGGCGAAGCAAGGGAATTCCACAGGCGGGAAGTGCAAGAAAAGAAGCTGATGGAGTAGAATTTCCGTTTACAATTTATTGGTTTCACAGTAAAAGGGTGGAACCTAGTTGCTAATCTTGTGGCTCGAGTAAATTCATAGATAGGAAGCACTAGTGATCCTAAGTTCATCGGAGCAGAAGCTGTGAAAGTATTTGTAGAAAAGACACAGGGAAGCCACATTCATTGTCTCTTATATTTAACAGTATATGCTTAGAAAATTATTTGCTGCCTCGATACACTATATATATATATATATATATATATATATATATATATATAAAGCAATAGATGTTTCTTTTAAATGTGTATAAATATCTGTTTACGTGCAAGTAGGCGTAAATAATGCATGTGTTAAGCGTATTCAAACTGTAGACGAATTTTGAAATTATGTGTATGAGAAGAATCATGGATGGTTTAATGTATGAATGTGTGTGTTTATAAGTCAGTAACGTTATTATGTGTGAGATTTATAAAACGAAATCCATTTCCATTCAAGACTGTAGTGAAATAATGTATCCTAGTATCAAGCGATGGGTGATTTTCTTTTTGAAAATAAAACGTGTGTACGAGAAAATCATGTATGAATGTGTGTGTTTATGAGTCAGCAACGTTAGTATGTGTATCTATATATATAAAAGGCAAGATATTTGTGTGTGTGTCTGTATATCTGTCTGTCTGTCTGTAAGTCCTTTATACAAATCCACAATTTTTATCCGATTGTCACCAACCTTCACACAAATATTCTTTAGGCTTCCGGTCAGGTCATGGGCTACTTATTTTTTCTGATTTCCTCCCGATATCTATATATATAAAATGCAATATGTTTGTGTGTCTGTCTGTCTGTCTGTCTGTCTGTCTGTCTGTCTGTCAGTCTTTTACACAAATCCACAATTTTTCTCCGATTCTCATCAAACTTCACACAAATATTTGGTAAGCCTCCGATTAGGGGCTACTTATTTTTTTCCGATTTACCCTCCATATCGGGAATCAATATCCCAATATCCGATCAGGTCTAAGCAAGATCAGAATTTCAGCTCTTTTATCGTGGTCTCCGCTGCAGAATTTGCTCTAGCTTGGTAAAATTATAGTTTTTGGCCTCAAACATTAGCAGATCTTCTCAGACGACTCATTTTTTCCCTAGAACGGAAATCGATACCCCTGATATTCTATTGGATCTGAACAAAAACCGATATTCAGCCATCAATATGGCTCATTTCCTCCAATTTTACTCCCGATGAGTACGATAAGTTTTCATGGATTTACTTAGGTTAGTTTAACCTGGGATGACATTTGAATCAGATATTGGAAATCGATACCCCGATATCCTATCGGTTCTGATCAAAATCAGGTTTTCAGCCCGTTTATTTTAGTTTTAGATTCGGGTTTTGCTTTTAGTAGATATAATTGCAGTTTTTTAGTCTCAGCCATGATACCATTTACGCAGAAGACTTATTTAGCCTTCAAAATTCAGTTTACGGCGAAAAAAACTTATTTGATATCGATACCAGGAAATGAAAATTTTACTTATATCTATTCATTTTTCTTTCAGTCTACGGTTTCGCTTTGACTGGAAACAACTATTGCTTTTTAGTCTTTCGTGCCAACATCCAAAGAGTCTGCGCTTCCGGACCATGGATTAGTTTTAAAGCTTTCATTTCACCTGAGCAACGTCCGGCTATACTGTTAGTCTCTAATATGAGAGTTCCATCCCTGGATTTTACACATCTTGTTGAGAAGCATGTTTTTTTATCTTTCAGTTAACCTATTTTATGCAAATCTTTTTTATTGGTCGTGCTGAATCTTTCTATTTCTGCACATTTGTCGCTGAGCAATTCCTCTTTGCCTGTCTGCATTTGCTCTTTATTTCCTTGTGTAGTTTCTTGTATTTCGTCCTATTTCCTGACATTATTTACTGTCTCCTGTGCATCGTGAGAATCTCATCTGTGATGAACTCATTTCTTCTACGTCTGTTTTATCCTTTGGGATGATGTCGTTGGGTGATGTCATTATTTTTCATGATAGTTGTTGTGATGAGCTTTCCTCGTTGGTACCTAGACTTTGTGATTTTAAGCACAGCACGACGTTGACAGATCGGTCTCATCATTTTATTGCTGAAATTATTATATGAAACCGAAAGTTCTATGCTGATATTTTCTTCTCTCGCATTTATTACTTCTGGAATTTTCTTTCGACGTTTTGCTTTATAGTCAACTTTAATCCTCAAAAAATTAAATCCAATCGTTATCTTCTGTTTTATTATTTCCGGTTTTATTGTTCTAGTTTCTTAAAAATGTTTTTTCTTTTACTCACATTCTTTCATAATCAGTAAACTATCGTCTTAATGGCTTTATTGCCTTGCTTGAGGTGAAATGGTTAAAATGGTTGCTTAGTCTTTTAGAAAGATTCTGAATTTTGTTAAGCTTTTTTTAATGCCTCAGTGATGTTGTTAGTGTATCAATCCAGAATATGATGAAATTGTGGTGATAGCCATTTTTTTTTTAGCCTTGGATTGAATTAATTTTTTTTTTTTTCGAATGATTTTATTTTTTTTACTTTCACTCTTTCAGTTAATTAATTCAATTTGTATAGCCCTTGTTATATTCTCATATTAGTTTATATGAATAATAAATATCATTAAAATATTGTTTCTACTTTTTCTCATAGTTTATTCGTCCGTGTTTTGTTTGCTGCGTATGGATACATACGTGTGATGCGGTTCCGTACGCACGCTCGAACTCACAAATATAAACAATTAGCCATTCGGTGAGTGATCAGGTTATATTTATTTGTCTGCTAAATTAAAATATAGTAGAATATTTCGAGTGTGTAACAGTAATATTTAGTGATTTTTGAGAAATTTAATAAGACTGAGAGAATTTTTCATTAATTCTTGTGACTTTATGATCCAATCATGCGGAATAGTTTTTTTTTTCTTTTACTTTTTTTTTTATTATTATTATAGCCCATCCATGCATTTCATAAGATTATATTACTGAAGACGAAGAGGAGACTTTCCCAGCATCAAAGAGAATGAAAATGCTAATAAACTAAATAATGCCAGAAAGAACATTATTAAAGAAAATGGTTGACTGGTGCAGAAATCGCCGAGTCTGAAAATGTTAAAGCTGAACTGAATAAGGAATTGAAATTTGCGAATATGAGAATTAAAAATACAAGAGATGTAAAATATAAGACTTACAGCCGGATCACTTTCTTGCGCAATTACCGAATTTAAGTAACATGTGCGTTGTGGTGCAGTGGATATCGACTCGGAACGAGAGATCTGGATGCCGAGTTCGATTTCCAGTTGAATTCATTGCATTCACTTACGCACAAATACCCTTGGGAAAGGTATTAATCCGTCTCTTTCTTCCAGTTATGGGTTAAACAACAAAACAGTTTGGGTTCTATAGCCTTAGCTGACAACCAGTCTACCACAGAAAGCAATGGCAACCTACTGCGGGATAATCTTCTGCCCAGTCAGTTATGTCTCTTTCGAGACATGATCGCACAAAGCGTGTATTACGTATGGCACTTAACTGACTGACTTAATATAATAGTTGGAATCATGATTAAGGCTTCTACTGGTCATAAAGTGGGAGGTCGGTTTTCTATTGTAGTAAACTGATCCCCCACAAATTACTAAGTAATAATATAATACATCTCTTCTCGCTCCAGCTATGGGTTAAATAGCAGGACAGATTTGTTTCTATAGCCTTGATTTGCAACCAGTCACCCAGTCCACTAATGACAACCTAATGCGCGAAAATATTCTGCCCAATTACTCATGTCTCTTTCGAGACATGATCGCACAAAGCGTGTATCACGTAGGGCACTTAACTGACTGACTGAATATAATAGCTGGAATCATGATTAAGGCTTCCACTGGTCATAAAGTTGGGGATAGGTTTTCTATTGTCATGATATAATAAGCTGATCTCCCACTAATTCTTACGTAATAATATAATACATCTCTTCTCACTCTAGATATGAGTCAAATAACAAGACAAATTGGGTTCTATAGCCTTGGCTGGCAACTAGTCTACCGCAAAAAGCAATGGCATCCTACTGTGGGATAATCGCCTTTAGAGACATGATTGTCCAAAACGTGTATCACGTATGGCACTTGACTGACAAGACTGATCAGTGTCTAGATTGGTGTATCCAGCTATTGTATAAATCGGGAACACTTAACACAGCTTTTGTGCAAGTACATTTTTATGTCAACATGATTACTGGAGGTGTAAATACGTGTGTTTTATTTTTTAGATTTAAATGTAGCCATTCACTGGAAGGTAAGTTGTAGTTCGGTGGATATTGGTTCGAAACGAAGAATCGGAGACCTGGTCGTTCACTGTGCACCATTGGACCCATTTTTTACTTAGTTATTGTGGTTTTCTAATCCGAAGTTGCCCAACTATTTTTCTTCCCGCTCCTTATCTACTTTGGCATTCAGATTTCTCATAATTCTAATTTCTTGCGATGCCTTGCTATTTACACTGAGCTGTGTCTTTAGGGGTCATAATAAAGCCCTTAGACCGCTCAAGTAGGGAAGACTTTCATCCTAGGTTTTAACATAATTTTAATTCCTTACTCTGATCTTCCTGATCCCATCAGCTCCCTAGTAGGAATCGATACAGATAATACCACTATTTACTTCCGTCTCAGTAGTAAACCTGGCTCCTACTCTTGAAAAGAGCCCTCCGTCAGTGATGGACTGGGGTAGGAAATGGCTCGTAAATTTGAATACTTCCGAAACGAAACTGCTCTTCTTTAACCACTATAGAGAAATGTTCCTACCAATCATCAGAATAGATGATGCTATTCTCCTGCTGCACCTCATTGGCCTCACTCTCTCAATCGACCTCAAGTGGAAAGACTACATCGAATCTATAGCAATTTGACTCTCACAGGGCAGATTGAAGGCAAGAAAAACAGAGGAAAACAACGCATAACAAATAATGAGGAAAGAGGGCTCGAGAAATCTGTTACTCACAGAACAGATTGAAGATAAGACGAACAGAAGAAAACAACGCATAACAAATAATGAGGAAAGAGGGCTTGGAAAATCTGTTACTTACAGGACAGATTGAAGATAAGACGAACAGAGGAAAACAACGCATAATAAATAATGGGGAAAGAGGGCTTGAAAAATCTGTTACTCACAAGACAGATTGAAGATAAGACGAACAGAGGAAAAGAACTCATATACATATTTAGTGAGTTTCAGTAAATGGATGACGGAAAAGTTTTAAGAGAAATAACAGAAAGAAAACATGTATTAGCATATATTAAATGCTATAAAGAACGGGATCTCATTGCAGGCATTGATGAAGTTTTCACAAAAAGTAACCTGACCCCTGATTTCAAAAGACTTGTTAAAATTTGTCTCATTGATTTTCTTACGCTGAATAATGTGTATTTGCACATGAACAATTTTATTAAGACATTTTTTGTGTATCATTACTTTTTTTTGTTTTATTTATTTACTAGCAGTATAGCCCGGCGTTACTCGGGTGTAATGAAAGCTTTAAATCTGATTCATAGTCCTGGAGCTCAGACTCTTTGGACGTTGGCACGAAAGATAAAAAAGCAATAGTTGTTTCCAGCTAAAGCGAAACCGTAGACTGAAAGAAAAATGAATGGATGTAAGTTAAATTTTGATTTCCTGGTATCGATATTAAATAAGTTTTTTTCGTCATAAACTGAATTTTGAAGGCTAAATAAATCCTCTGAGTAAATGGTATCATGGCTGAGACTAAGAGCTATAATTATACCTGCTTAGAGCAAAACCTGAAACAAAAACCAAAATAAAAAAAGCCGAAAACCTGATTTTGATCAGATCCGATAGGATATCGGGGTATCGATTTCCAATATCGGAGTCACATAAATCATCCAAGGATAAACTAACCTAAGTATCGTACCCATTGGGAGTAAAATCGTAGAAAATGAGCCATTTTGATGGTTTTTGATCAGATTCAATAGAATATCGGGGGTATCGATTACCGATATGGGGAAAATGAGTCGTCTGAGAAGATCTACTAATGTTTGAGACTAAAAACTATAATTTTACCAAGTTATAGCAAATTCTGCAGCAAGAACCAAGATAAAAAAGGCTGAAATCCTGATCTTGATAAGACCTGATCGGATATCGGTTTCCGATATCGGGGGAAAATCGAAAAAAATACGTAGCCCATGACTTGACCGAAAACTTAAAGTATATTTGTATGAAGTTTGGCGAGAATGAGATAAAAATTGTGGATTTGTGTAAAGGGCAGACAGACAGACAGACAGACAGACACACAAACTTCTTGCCTTACATATATATATATATATATATATATATATATATATATATATATATATATACAAACACTACCGGCCATAATTATTAGGCCAACCCAGTATTTTAAAGATAATGATATATTTCATACTATTTTATAGTATTTATTACCACGTGAATAATTGTAAATGAATGGTTCTTTTGTTAATACTGCACAATAACATGTGCATCAAATGAATTTATAAATATTTAATAATTACCTACATTGTAGTTCATCAATGAAAGAATGAAGACAATTTAGAGTGATTTGGACGAATTTATCTTTGCTTCCTTGTAAAATTTTGCAAGTAATAATAACTAAAGAACCATTCTATTTTCATTTAGAAATTTGGTAATAAATCCTAAAAATAGTATGAAATACATTATTTCTTTTTAAAAATTGAGTTGGCCTAATAATTATGGCCGGTGGTGTATATTCTCAGTACTGCCAGTTATTAAACTTTACTACTTTTAATTCCTACACCTGCTTTAAACTATCGCCCGGTTCACACTCCACCCACGTCTATTGAACAGGTGTAGAGGCTCATCCCTTGTTCCCTGTTTAGGATTTGGTTTCCGGCTTTTTCTTTTACAATCTTTTTACTCTTTTCTTTCTTTTTTTTTCCAATTGGAGTAGATAGACTAAATTATCGCCCGGTTCACACTCCACCCACGTCTATTGAACGGGTGAAGAGGCTCACCCCTCGTTCCTCGTTTAGGATGTGGTTTCCGGCTTTCTCTTTTCCAATCTTTTTTACTCTTTTCTTTTTTCTTTTTTTTTTGATTGGAGTAGATAGACTAAACTGTCGTCCGGTTCACACTCCACCCACGTCTATTGAACAGGTGTAGAGGCTCATCCCTTGTTCCCTGTTTAGGATGTGGTTTCCGGCTTTCTCTTTTCCAATATTTTCACTGTTACGTAGCCCCCTGCGCTTCAGTGGCGTTACCGCCTTGCTCGGGGTGATACGATTTTTAAAAAATACATATATAATATTCTATAATTTCTTAATTCAAACTAAATACACGTTTCGGAGATTTTGTCTAGAAAGAGACATGACTGACTGGGTCGACGATTTTCTAGTAGCAATTTGCTATTACTTTCTGCGGTAGAACCAAGGCTATAGAACCGAATCTAACATGCTATTTCATACACTGCTGGAGGGAAATGCGGCGGATTAATATTTATCACAAGGGTATTTGTGCGTACGTGAATGCAGCGAATTCAACTAAAATTCGAATTCGGCTCTCTGATTTCTCGTTCCGAGCCGATATCCACTGTACCACTCTTCTAATAATATCTAATACTGTAAAATTTGGTGTGTGAGATGTGTAATGGCTACCGGTCTTGGATGAATGATAAATATAATAATAATAATGATAAATATAATAATAATAATGATAAATATAATAATAATGATGATAAATATAATAATAATGATGATAAATATAATAATAATAATGATAAATATAATAATAATGATGATAAATATAATAATAATGATAAATATAATAATAATGATGATAAATATAATAATAATAATGATAAATATAATAATAATGATGATAAATATAATAATAATAATGATAAATATAATAATAATGATGATAAATATAATAATAATAATGATAAATATAATAATAATGATGATAATATCAATAATAATGATGATAAATATAATAATAATGATGATAAATATAATAATAATAATGATAAATATAATAATAATGATAAATATAATAATAATGATGATAAATATAATAATAATAATGATAAATATAATAATAATGATGATAAATATAATAATAATAATGATAATATAATAATAATGATGATAAATATAAATAATAATAATAATTAAATATATTAATAATATTATTAAATATAATAATAATAATGATAATAATAATAATGATGATAAATATAATAATAATGATAAATATAATAATAATGATGATAAATATAATAATAATGATAAATATAATAATAATGATAAATAAATATAATATAATAATAATAATAAAAAATATAATAATAATGATGATAATAATAATAATAATAATTAATAATAATAATGATGATAAATATAATAATAATAATGATAAATATAATAATAATAATGATAAATATAATAATAATGATGATAAATATAATAATAATGACTCGATAAATATAATAATAATAATGATAAATATAATAATAATGATGATAAATATAATAATAATGATAAATATAATAATAATGATGATAAATATAATAATAATAATGATAAATATAATAATAATAAGTAAATATAATAATGATGATAAATATAATAATAATAATGATAAAAATATAAATAATAATGATGATAATATAATAATAATAATGATAAATATAATAATAATGATGATAAATATAATAATAATAATGATAAATATAATAATAATGATGATAAATATAATAATAATAATGATAAATATAATAATAATGATGATAATATAATAATAATGATAAATATAATAATAATGATGATAAATATAATAATAATAATAATGATAAATATAATAATAATAATGATGATAAATATAATAATAATGATGATAAATATAATAATAATAATAATGATAAATATAATAATAATGATGATAAATATAATAATAATGATGATTAATATAATAATAATAATGATAAATATAATAATAATGATGATAAATATAATAATAATGATGATAAATATAATAATAATGATGATAAATATAATAATAATAATAGTAAATATAATAATAATGATGATAAATATAATAATAATAATGATAAATATAATAATAATAATAATTAAATATAATAATAATGATGATAAATATAATAATAATGATAATCAATATAATAATAATGATGATAAATATAATAATAATAATGATAAATATAATAATAATGATGATAAATATAATAATAATGATGATAAATATAATAATAATAATGATAAATATAATAATAATGATGATAAATATAATAATAATGATGATAAATATAATAATAATAATGATAAATATAATAAAAATGATGATAAATATAATAATAATGATGATAAATATAATAATAATGATGATAATATAATAATAATAATGATAAATATAATAATAATGATGATAAATATAATAATAATGATGATAAATATAATAATAATGATGATAATATAATAATAATGATGATAAATATAATAATAATAATGATAAATATAATAATAATGATAAATATAATAATAATGATAAATATAATAATAATAATGATAAATATAATAATAATGATGATAAATATAATAATAATGATGATAAATATAATAATAATAATGATAAATATAATAATAATAATGATAATGATAATTATCAACCGGAGAATTAAGTTTCAATTTCCGTTGGAAACACACTTACGCGTAAACACACTTGAAACATGTGCGAATCCATTTCTCCTTCTTTTTCCAACTCTGGCCTAATTATTAAGATTCGTAATACTATATCGCTACCACCCTCCCAAAAAAAATTACAATATAAAAATATTTCAGTCATTCAGTAAAGTGCCATACGTGATACACGCTTCGGCGATCATGTCTCTTTCGAGACATGACTAACTGGGCAGAAGATTTTCCCGCGGTAGGTTGCTATTACTTTCTGCGGTAGACTTGTGATGTCCTAACCTCTTTCGCACACAAATTCGCATACATACAACCCACGCATTCAACACCAAACGATCATTCAATTCCGAACAACCATTGACTCAAAAGCATGCTCGCTGATATTTTCCCGCGCAGTCAGTTTGATCCAACCGGCGACTATTTAAGCAACGCACCCACGGGTGGCATCTTCAGTGAGGACCCAGCTGCCTAGCAGTTGGCGACATGCGTCATAATCTTTCCTCACTATCTCACCCGTACCCAGACTGCAGGTAGCAGTCGTCGGCGCGCGAAATCCCCTCTCACACCCGTACACATAAACACAGTGAGAATTCAGCTGCCCAACAAATCCCTGTCAGTTGAAGACTTACACATACATATTCACTTACACGTACATATTCATGTCAAACACCACATACATTTTCAGTGGAACCCCGACGGGAGAAGGCAATTGCGGGTCCCACTTTCAAACTTTCTCCTAGTACCTTTCACAACGACATACTAATTCAACATATGTTACAAGAATATTTTCCAAGAACCTTTAAAAAGAACATTTTCTAAGACCATCTAAAAATATCTTAAAGACATTTCCAGAATTATTCACTTTTGATTGAACTTAATCTTAGCAGTCAAAGACGGGCAACTCGTGACTATTTTTCTATGGTTCACTTAAATGTGTGCCTTTCTCAATGAGTGTAAAATTGTTAATACGTATTTGTTGTTACAAATTGTTGGTTTTTTTATCTGCACGTCTTTTTTGTTGTTTCTAATCCTGAATTTAAAAAAATGTGGTGAACTGCCCATCAGCCCGCTACAGACTGGTTGCCAAGAAAGGCTATAGAACCCAATCTGACCTGCTATTTAATCCATAACTGGGGAGAAGAAACAGATTAATACCTTTCCCAAGGGTATTTGCGCGTAAGTGAATGTGATGCAATGAATATGTAATGAATATGCATACTCCTTGGTTCACCCTCAAGTAATGTGATTTTCTGGTGTCAGCCATAAATACGGACGAAGGCGAGGACGCACAGCGGTCTACCACTGGAGGTCTACGTCAATAGGTCTACCGCTAAAGGTCTATTGTTCTACGTCTATTGACTACGCTTACGTCTCAGGATACTGCATACGACGAGTACCGTCCATTAGGTCTACATGCTATATTGTTCTACCCGATTACGCTTGCCTAAACAGCTTAACTACCTCAAATTATATATATATATATATATATATATATATATATATATATATATATCCCTTTCCAGGACATATCAGAATGCAACAAAATCAACTGAAATTCGAACTCGGATCTTCAATTTCTCGTTCCGAGTCGATATCTACTGCCCCACAACACACATCCCGACTAAAAATATTCACTGGTTTTAAACAAGCAGCAAACGGTTGATAACCCGTAGAAAACGCATTTGTTGTGGATTCCGGTTGAGAAACCACACAAAATAATAAATAACAAAAACAGATATGGAGATAGAAAATGTAAGTTATACTGAACAAAAATATACAAACTGGAACATGGGTTAGTCAATTCAGGTATACTATCAGTAGAAATCAATATATACAGTCTTGCAGTGAAATAGTATGTCCAGATAATGAGTTTATATCCAAACAACTCCAACTAACTCTGCACCAACTTACGAACCAACTGACTCCTTACTAAACTCTGTACAACTACTCTTTACAACTCCTTTGCAACTACTCGTTCAGGAGAGTTCATTCATATGTGCAAAAAAGGGGTGATCCCCAACAGAATGAATAAAAAGCAATGTCACGTCATAACAATTTCTGAGTTTCCCCTTCCCGTGCACATTTTGCTACATATTTAATCCAGTCCTGCAGTAAAAGCGGCGCCAAGAAAATTTTGGCACTACCTTTACTGTAGCTTATTCCTACCGACCTTTTAAGGCGCCGTTTTTTTGGGCATTGCGGTTAAATAATACCAAAATTGACACGATTGGTGCTATCAACAAAGATTACAGAATTAACCCTACACTCAAAACATTCAAGAAAAAATAAGTTCTGTATAAATGTTGTGGCAAAATGCATGAAGGCAAGGCCTCACAAACCAGAAATTAAACCAATAACATCATTATTAATATTATTCGTTATTCGTATCACAATATAACAACGACTTTAATCTTTTCTGGAAATATTAGACCTGATAATTTACAGATCAACAGGTTTTTTCTTATTACTTTTTATGTATTTTGGTTTTAATTTCCCATATATGTTAAAAAAAGTTTGTGCTGTTTGCATATTTTCTATTGGTAAAGGTTGTATTGTGTGCGTAGTTTCTCTGTTTCTGAAGTTTTTTAGTTGAAGAGTAGCATGTATATTTGGAGTGAAGAAAAGTGATTAACATATATTTGGAGTGAGGTCGTTAGCACAATACATGGTTGTTATAATTCTATAAAAAATATTTTACATTTTCAAGGCGGCCTAATACGATTTGACATGTTCATTAGAGACACTTTTATTAATCCAAAATCTTTCTTTTAACAGCCAAAGTGTACGATGTGTTCGTTGTATCAATGATAAAGAAACAATTAAAATTACATTTTTCTTTCTACAGCTCGGTATATTACAAATGCTGAGAATGTTTTTATTCACAGCCAGATGAACAATTGCATGTTCGTAAGGTTATTTTTGTCAATTTCTCATATATGTTTAGAAAGAGTTGTACTGTTCGTATATTTGCTAGTTGTAAAGTTTGGTTTGTGAGCATAGTTTCCGTTTCCAGGCTCCGTTACTTACTCATATGCATATTTGGAGTGATGTGATTAGAACAACACACGGTTGTTATAAATCTATAAAATTATTTTGACATTCTCAAGCCTGTCGTATATGATTTAAGTTATTAGACGCTTTTAGCAATCCAAAATCTTTCTTTCGTAGCCAATTTTTATGATTTCGATTTTTGTTTATATCGATTAATATTTGACAAAGGACAAGAACATTTTATCCACAGGCTGCATGTCTACAGAAAAGAAATGTCTCACAAATAAAACAAACTTTAGAGTTAGTGCATTTAAATTTATATACGACCCGTGCTGTTAGAATAAATCGTTATTTAATCTTTATTTATAATCCAGAGAAACAATTTTCTGATTGTGAAAATTATCTTTGCCACGACAACTTAAACCAAATCATTAACTGCAAACCTAATAATCATTGAAGAGTGCTCTAAGGACTGGGGTGGTGTGGAGTGAAAATTAGAAGAAGAGGTAGAATGAATATATAACGCGCCCTTACGTCCGGGTCGGCTTCTTGAAATTTCTTTTGTTACGTTGTCACAAGGTCCGTCAGCTAACCGCTACCGACTCGGACTCATTTTAACCGGCCACGGAACGTGGTTTAAGTTATGAAATTTATCATGTGACCGGCTCCAGCAGGCATTTTCATTTTTTAGATGTGAAAAAAAAATTTGACTCGCGTCATATATCAATTTTCTATTTCCTATCCAGTCAGGATCCAGAATTTTACTTTTCGTACTGACTTGTGAAATTTGCCTTGGTCTGAGTTTTTTCCCAAATACTTTCAGTCGTTTCGATCCGATTTTGCGGGTGTGAATTTTACTTTGCGTGTTTTAGTTAATTATTGGATGATATTAGGACTTGTACCCTATAATCTTAGTTGAAAACTAAATGATTAAAAGTACTATTTCCATTAAGCAAAATACTCGGGTATATTTCAAACAGAAATTATATACATTTGAATCAAAAAATTTTAAATTTTTTAAATTTTCAAAATTTCGCCAATTTCTTTTGAGCGATCGACGCATTTGTAAACAAAATTTAATTCTCGGGTTTAAAAATCTTCCAAAAATAACATATACATATCTCACTCGTTATTTTTGAAAAGTTATGAAGTTTAAAATTAAATTAATCGTATTTGAAACAAATATTACTTATTTATGGAATAAAATATAGAATAAAAGTATTTCTTAATCACAAAGGTCTGACTTGTTGACCCATCAAGTAGACGATGACAGCACTTATTAATCAATCTGAAAGTATGGTGACCAAAAGTTGACATAACCCAGTTTAACATTTCGTAAGGGGAACAACCCTTAAAACATGTGACCTTTTAATGATAAGTATCTTATAAGTTCCCATAGGAAAAGAAAATGTGCAGTTTAACATAATAAAAAAAATTGGAAATTATTTTTAAAATTTTAATTCTATATGATTTGTAATAAGTTTATGAATTTTCGATTTGTAAATAAAGTTTATTTTTAATAAATTAATAACCAAAGACACTGAGTAAACGGGAAGAAATCTAAAAAGATGTTTGAAACTTTAATTAGCAAAGAAAAAATGAAAACAATTCATTATTCATCGAAAATTTCTTTCTTCTTCAGAATATGATATCCTAAAAGTATATTATTCATAAAATCAACTAAAACTTTAGCTACATTAAAAATCGCGTAATTTTAATGCATTTTTGATTTTACTATTCAGAGCAGATTGAAAATGGTCTCGTAATTAAAAAAATACATGATTTACATTCCCCAATGGGTCCTGCATTTAACTAATAAATAAAAAATTGGTATAGATAATGTATTTCTAGTCGTTTTATGAAATTAACTGAGGTGGATGGTCACAGATGTAAAAAACAAAAAATAATTACCAAGATTTTCTAAAAATAATAGTTGCATATATAATTTCATTCATTTGTGAATAAGTCCTAAAAGTTTCATTAAAATCAGACAATCATTTTATTTTTGCAAGAATTTTCAAATTAATGTCTTTCAACGCCAAAAAACGACTTGCGTAATATTAGATTCTGTTTCATAGTCACATTACGTAAACACAGCGTGAATCGCTGACAGAAACCACAAAAAAAGCAATTTTTATTGAAATTTCAAACGTGTTAGAAAGGATTTTAAAATTTTTTTAAAATAATGGCAAAAAAATTTGATCTTTCCACTTAATAATAAACTTTGTTTTTATTAAGTTTAAGCCCTTTTAACATCATGCTATGCTGTTTTTTCGGCAATTCAGTGGAGTTACCTATTTAAAAAAAACATTGAGAAACCCAAACTATGTAATATTTCGAATATGTTACAGTCAGTCAGTTAAGTGCCATACGTGACATACGCTTTGAGCGATCATGTCTCGAAAGACTCATGACTGTCTGGGCAGAGGATTATCCCGCAGAAGTTTGCCATTACTTTCTGCGGTAGACTGGCTGCCAGCCAAGTCTATAGAACCCAGTCTGTCCTGTTATTTAACCCATAACTGGAGAGAAGTGACGGATTAATACCTTTCCCAAGGGTATTTGCGCATAAGTGAATGCAGTGAATTCAACTGGAATTCGAACTCGGCTCGCCGATTTCTCGTTCCGAGCCGATATCCACTGCACCATAACAAAACTTACTAGCAACATACTGTGCCACAGTTAAGTTTTAATTACAATTTAATTAAACAATATCCATTGCACTTGCGACGAAAAGCGAAATTAAATTTAAACTTTTAAAAATGAATTGTTTTCTAAATTTAACTTTAAATGATTTAATTGTTTATTTTTTAATCGAATTTAACTAGAGTATTTATTACTTCTTACTTCAAGTTATTTATGATTCGATGGGACGGAAAAACGGATGGACCGACGGACGAACGAACACTGGAACATATTTATAGATATGGGCACCATATTTCGCTACCAGCTTCTCGGGTCGCCAAGGAATCGCATCAACTGGTTTCACCAGGAACTTTTGTTGTATGGAAGACATAAATTATTTTATTCTCCCATCAAGTCTTGGTTTGGTATTATGGATTTATTCTGTTAATTAACTGCCTCTACCCTACCAAAAAAGTCACAAAATGTTAAATCAGGAATCTTGAATGGCAACTTATACATAAAATAGGAACTTATTTCACCCTGTATTTTACTATTATATAATAAAGTATAGTTCTCTATAAATTGAATGAATTTTTTTAAGAATTATATTTTTATTTATATAGTTATTGTAATAATTATATATATATATATATATATATATATATATATATATATATATATATTACGGAAATTAAAGAAGATTAACGAAACTGGTTATAAACAACCGACAATTTGAAATGATTTGTTTGAACATTATTTTTGATCGATACTCGTATTTAAGTAGATTTTCTGTTTATAATCAAACAGTATTATATATTTATCTCTACCGGCCTTATTATTTACGATAAATGTTTGTTACGAAAATGTGTGTCATTCGCCAGGATTAAATACGAGTAACGATCAAAAATAATGTTCAAACAAATCATTTCATATATATATATATATATATATATATATATATATATATATATATATATAGTCATCCGCAGACACATCTGTTTCGCTGTATTACCGCTCATCAGCTTTACTGCAGAGGATCTGTCACTTTAACTGAGCAGGTTCATGCCGACTTCGAAGTTTCGTGAGGGTACCGTTACTATGTCTTCACTCATCGAAACAGTTTTTTTTTCTTTTGCTGTTACGTCCGGTACCCTTTTCCTATTCATAAGGAGCCTGATGTACTTCTATATTTTCTGGAAGAGTTTCGATTGGATTAGTGGAGCTCTCTGGAAATTTTTATTATTTTTATCTTTTACTAAAAATGATCAGTCGAAAATGTCATAAAAGCATTTCTGACCTTAGGTCTCTTGTTGGGACCCGGAAAAAAATGCATATACAACAAAAACCCAGGGATGAAGAAAATAATAATAATATTAAGTTGTTTTACCATATTGCATACAATTTGTAGTGATGCATATATCTGGCAAACCCTTATCCGACTGTAATATTACGATGTGCATAATAGGTTTATCATAATTGTACCACGGCGTCATTCTGTTGATGATCTGG
Organism: Ascarosepion bandense; assembly: GCA_037127315.1. Taxonomy (NCBI): domain Eukaryota; kingdom Metazoa; phylum Mollusca; class Cephalopoda; order Sepiida; family Sepiidae; genus Ascarosepion; species Ascarosepion bandense. Next base: position 275,725 of record JBBBDQ010002418.1, read on the forward strand.
TCTCCCTCATAATAATAATTATAAATACGAAACATTGTACTTTGTGTGATTGAAGGATTTGCTTGCTTTTCTTACAAATATGATCAGAGGAAAATATCATGAAGTCATTGCTGACATTGGGTCTCTGGTTGGGACCCGGAAGAAAATGTGTATACATCAACATCCCAAAGAAGAACAAGAAGAAGAAAAAGGAAAATGTTAACAAGAAATATATGGGAAAAGGAAAGAAAAAGAAGAAGAAGAAGAAGAAGAAAAAAGAAGAAGAAAAAGAAGAAGAAAGAAAGAAAATGTCAACACGAAAGATATGAAAAAGGAAATGAGAAGAAGAAGAAGAAGAAGAAGAAGAAGAAGAAGAAGAAGAAGAAGACGAAGAAGAAGAAGAAGAAGAAGAAGAAGAAGAAGAAGAAGGAGGAGGAGGAAAGAAAATGTCAATAAGAAATATATGGAAAAAGGAAATGAAAAGAAGAAGAAGAAGAAGAAGAAGAAAGAAAGAAAGAAAGAAAGAAAGAAAGAAAGAAAATGACAACACAAATTATATGGAAAAAGGAAATGAGAAGAAGAGGAAGAAGAAGAAAGAAAATGTCAACACGAAATAAATATGAAGAAGAAGAAGAAGAAGAAGAAGAAGAAGAAGAAAGAAAGAAAGAAAGAAAGAAAGAAAGAAAGAAAGAAAGAAAATGTCAACACAAAATATATGGAAAAAGGAAATGAGAAGAAGAAGAAGAAGAAGAAAGAAAATGTCAACACGAAATATATGGAAGAAGAAGAAGAAGAAGAAGAAGAAAGAAAGAAAGAAAGAAAGAAAGAAAGAAAGAAAGAAAGAAAGAAAGAAAATGTCAACACAAAATATATGGAAAAAGGAAATGAGAAGAAGAAGAAGAAGAAGAAAGAAAATGTCAACAAGAAATATATGGAAAAAGGAAATGAAGAAGAAGAAGAAGAAGAAGAAGAAGAAGAAGAAAGAAAGAAAGAAAGAAAGAAAGAAAGAAAGAAAATGTCAACACAAATTATATGGAAAAAGGAAATGAGAAGAAGAGGAAGAAGAAGAAGAAAGAAAATGTCAACACGAAATATATGGAAGAAGAAGAAAAAGAAGAAGAAGAAGAAAGAAAGAAAGAAAGAAAGAAAATGTCAACACAAAATATATGGAAAAAGGAAATGAGAAGAAGAAGAAGAAGAAGAAGAAGAAGAAGAAGAAGAAGAAAGAAAATGTCAACACGAAATATATGGAAGAAGAAGAAGAAGAAGAAGAAGAAGAAGAAGAAGAAGAAGAAGAAATGTGTATACAGCACAAATCCAAATAATAAAAATGATGATGATGTTGATGAAAACTAGTCACCACATTGCACACATTTCGCAATGATACATATATCTGGAATACCCTTATCAGACTGGATATTAGGATGAGCATATTGGTTTTATCATATTTGTAGCCCGGCGTCACATTGTTGATGATCTGATCTCTCACTCAATAATAATAATAATAATAATAATAGGGTTTAATCGAAACCATAGCAGAGATTAATAAAACTGATGCGAAAAGAAATAAAGGCGTGAATTATAACTGTTTCCCCCCCCCCCTTTTTTTTGTCATTCTTATTCCCAATAATACATCGTCGCTTCTCGTAGAACATCCGAAAAGCAGGACCTTAAGTTCGAGAATCTGAAAAGGCCGCCGAATTCATGTCCCATTCTCCGCCTTGAAAGACGATCGCCTATTCGCCAATTTCTTAATATTGTTTCTTTTGTTGATTCTCTCGCTCATTCCTTCCACTTTGGCCTGCCTGCCTGCCTGCTCTCTCTCTCTCTCTCTCTCTCTCTCTCCTCTCTCTCTCTCTCTCTCTCTCTCTCTCTCTCTCTCTCTTCGTCTGCGCTCTCGATCTTGGAAATAACCCTCTCTGTGCGTGGCTTACTCACTGAAAAGTCAAAAACATGGCCGCTATCTCATAAAGATGTCACACTTTCCATTTATTTAAACGCGTAAAAAGAATATACGTTTGTGAGTAAATTTGGAACGGAGCCCTTGCTCATTGTGCCTGTGTGCGGGCACATTTTTGTATATGCATATTTGTCTTTACTTCCAAGTGTGCGTGTGTAAGCCTAAATGTGTGTGTATGATTAAAATTCTTGGTCTTTTGTAGATATTCACTACCGGCCATAATTATTAATGTTTTAAAAAAATTATGTATTTCATACTATTTTTAGTATTTATTGGCAAATGATTAATTGTAAATGAAAATAGAATGGTTCTTTTGTTAATACTGCACAATAACATGTGCATCAAATGAATTGATAAATATTTAATAATTACCTATATTGCAGTTTCATCAATGAAAGAATGAAGAAAATTTTGGGTGATTTGGGCGAGTTCATCTTTGATTCCTTGTCTTGTAAAATTTTGCAAAGTTATAATAACAGAAGAACTATTCTATTTTCATCTGGCAATAAATACTAAAATATTATGAAATACATCATTTCTTTTAAAAGAACTGGGGTGGCCTAATAATTATGGCCGGTAGTATATATATATATATATATATATATATATATATATATATATATAGGGAATCTAAAGGATGCGATGGGTAAATTGTCGGTATTTGCCTTGTACATTTTTGCAAAGTAATTTTTTTTTTAATCACATCATCTCAAGCAAGGCGGTAAGGCCACTGGTGTGCAGGGGGCTACGTAAGAGTGAATAGATTGAAAAAGAGAAAGCCGGAAACCACGTCCTAAGCAGGGAACAAGGGATGAGCCTCTACACCCGTTCAATAGACGTGAGTGGAGTGTGAACCGGGCGATAGTTCAGTCTATCTACTCCAATTGAAAAATAATAAAAAAGGAAAAGAGTGAAAAGATTGGAAAAGAGAAAACTGGAAACCACATCCTAAACAGGGAACAAGGGATGAGCCTCTACACCTGTGCAATATACGTGGGTGGAGTGTGAACCGGACGATAGTTCAGTCTATCTACTCCAATTGAAAAAAAATTAACAAAAGAGAAAACTGGTAAGATTGGAAAAGAGAAAGCCAAAAACTACATCCTAAACAGGGAACAAGGGATGAGCCTCTACACCTGTTCAATAGACGTGGGTGGAGTGTGAACCGGGCGATAGTTCAGTCTATCTACTCCAATTGAAAAAAAATAAGCAAAAAAGAAAGTGAATAGATTGGAAAAGAGAAAACTGGAAACCACATCCTAAACAGGGAACAAGGGATGAGCCTCTACACCTGTTCAATAGACATGAGTGGAGTGTGAACCGGACGATAGTTCAGTCTATCTACTCCAATTGAAAAAAAATTAACAAAAGAGAAAACTGGTAAGATTGGAAAAGAGAAAGCCGGACACCACATCCTAAACAGGGAACAAGGGATGAGCCTCTACACCTGTTCAATAGACGTGGGTGGCGTGTGAACCGGGCGATAGTTCACTCTATCTACTCCAATTGAAAAAACATAAACAAAAAAGAAAGTGAGAAGATTGGAAACCACGACTGAAGTCGAAGGAAAATGTACCGGAAACCCCTTCCTAAACAAGAAACAAGACGATCACCTCTACTCCTGTTCAAAAGAAGGGGGTAGAGTGTAAAACCAGGTGATGGTGGGTACTATCTACTCCAATAATAAAAGAAAAATTAAGTTTTGACTTAGTAAAAGTTGAAACGAGATTTAAACGCAAAATTTATTTACAATAGCAGAATACTACCCAGTTAAAAAATTCAGACAAATTAATGACAAAAATTAAACAGACAAAAATTAAAATTAAAATAAAAAATTAAAATAAAATGCAGAAATCAACATACATGTTAGGTAAGACAGACTGAAAAAGTTGAGCAGAAATACCGAACTAGGATTCCGTTCTTTAATTTTCCCAGAGAATTTACTGGTGTTATCCGCCATCTTGGGTTAGTTGAAATCGGAAGAGAGAGACAAAGAGAGAGAAAGAAAGAAAGAAAGAAAGAAAGAAAGAAAGGAATAATAACAAAAGAACCATTCTATTTCCATTTGGCAATATTATGAAATACATCATTTCTTTTAAAAAAACTGGGGTTGCCTAATAATTATGGCCGGTAGCGTACGTATATATATATATATATATATATATCCGTATTTTTACACGTGTGCGTGTGTATACCCAAGTATATGCGTGTGCTTGAAACTAACCAACGTCCTTAAGAACACATTGTCCAGTGGATATAAACCTTGGTCAGTTCCAGACTTGACTCTAGAGTTGTGAGTTCAATACCAGGCTGCAGCAGTGGTGAGCATGTAACTTGCAGGGTTAGAGGGAAATAACTCATGATTTTCAATCGTGGTTTTACGCAAGGAATGAGGATGATATAGCCCAGTGATTTTAATAAAGGGTTTGGTTAAAAATTTCTATCATCTGAAGAAAACCTGGGCGTACAACGGCCGAAACGTCGTACAAATGGCAACAAATATGAGGGCAATAGTCCTAATAATGTAAATACTGCAATAAAAAAAAAAAACAAATTGCAAAGAACAAGAAAACTGTATGCCCACTAGAAGTTTTAATAATGTTTCCAACTATTATATTCAGTCAGTCAGTTAAGTGCCATACGTGATACACGCTTGGGCGATCATGTCTCTAAAGAGACATGACTGACTGGGCAGAAGATTATCCCGCAGTAGGTTGCCATTACTTCCTGCGGTAGACTAGTTGTCAACCAAGGCTATAGAACCCAATCTGTCCCGATATTTCACTCATAGCTAGAAGGAAAAGAGATTTATTATATCATTACGAAGAAATTAGTGGGAGATCATTTTATTACTTCATAACAATAGAAAACGATCCCCAACTTTATGACCAGTAGAAGCCTTAATCATGATTCCAACTATTATATTCAGTCAGTCAGTTAAGTGCCATACGTGATACACGCTTTGGGTGATCATGTCTGTTTCAAGACATGACTGACTGGGCAGAAGATTATCCCGCAGTAGGGTGCCATTACTTTCTGCGGTAGACTTTGTTGCCAGCCAAGGTTATAGAACCCAATCTGTCCTGTTATTTAATCTATAACTGGAGGGAAGAGACGGATTAATGCCTTTACCAAGGGTATTTGTTATATTGTTTTAAAGTAATAAATATAATAGTTGGAATAAAATAAAAATGATAAGTAAATAAATACTTTAAAATATAAATTTCTTTTAAAATAATTTTAATTTAATATGAAAGAATGAAATTAAAATAACCGAACTAAGATATATTATGTTATTTGAAAAATCATGGCTCCTGTGCCCATTGTAAACAGAAAAGACCAACTGAGTAATGGCCAAGAAATTTCGTTATTAGATTGCGGGATACAACAACAAACCTACCTATTTGTACTATATTGTACAGTACACACATATATACACACACACAATTACTGTTACAACCACCAGATGCTATAGTCTCTCTCCTTTTACTCTCTCACTCTTTATTACCCCTCTGTTTGGCAAAGGTGAGAGACAGGCTGAGGAGAGTAGCATTTATAGCTTATAAAAAGATAGAGGGGAAAGTAAAGCTCGTGTAGAGAGAGTGCTGTAACAGACGGAGGAACTATATAACTAACTGAGGAAGGAACAAGCAGAATTATTATATAGATATTTGAAACGATAAAAAACAAATAGGAAACATTTATCAATTTAACATCAGTCAGTTAAGTGCCATACGTGATACACGCTTGGGCGAACATGTCTCGAAAGAGACATGACTGACTGGGCAGAAGATTATCCCGCAGTAGGTTGCCATTGCTTTCTGCGGTATACTGGTTGCCGGCCAAGGCTATAGAACCCAATCTGTCCTGTTATTGGACTCATAGTTAGAGGTAGAAGAGATGCATTAAATTATTACGTAGTAATGAGTGGGGGATCAGTTTATTACTTCATAACAACTGTAAATCGATCCCCCAATTTATGACCAGTAGAAGCCTTAATAATGAATCCAACGATTATATTCAGTCAGTCATTTAAGTGACATACGTGATACACGCTTTGGGCGAACATGTCTCGAAAGAGACATGACTGACTGGGCAGAAGATTATCCCGCAGTAGGTTGCCATTGCTTTCTGCGGTAGACTGGTTGCTATAGAACCCAATCTGTCCTATTATTTAACCCATAAATGGAGGGAAGAGACTAATTAATAACTTTCCCAAGGGTATTTGCGTGTAAGTGAATGCAATGAATTCAGCTGCAATTCGAACTCGGCTCCCCGATTTCTCGTTCCGAGCCGATATCCACTGGACCACCACGCACATCCCAATTTAACATTTTTAAAACTTTTTTTTTAATCATTTCATCCCAAGCAAGGCATTCCACTGCCACTATAGGGCAGGGGGTTACATAGGGGAAGGTGCTGAGACTTGAGGGGAAGGTGCTGAGAGTTGAGCTCTTTGCATTCACTTACTCACAAATACACTTGGGAAAAGTATTAATCCGTCTCTTCCCTCCAGTTATGGGGTAAATAATACGACAGAATGGGTTCTCTAGCCTTCGCTGGCAACCAGTCTACCGCAGAAATCAATGGCAACCTACTGCCGGATAATCTTCTGCCCAGTCAGTCATGTCTCGAAAGAGACATGATCGCCCAAAGCGTGTATTATGTATGACACTTAACTAACTGACAATATAATATTTGGAATCATGATTAAGACTTCTACTGGTCATAAAGTGGAGGATCGGTTATCTATAATTATGGAACGCCTTGCTTGGGGTGAAACGATTAAAACAAAACATAAACATTTTCACAATATTAACAATTTAGTAGATAAATA
>JBBBDQ010002418.1:287500-350000 GCA_037127315.1 Ascarosepion bandense
CGAAATAGACAAATTTTTCGTAACAAATCTCGTAAATAATCAGGCCGATAGAAATAAATATATAATACCGTTTGATTATAAAAACAGAATATCTACTTAAATACGAGTATCGATTAAAAATAATGTTCAAACAAATCATTTCAAATTGTCGCTTGTTTATAACCAGTTTCGTTAATCTTCGTTTATTTCCGTAACATGATGATTATCATAAATAATCAGGCTGATAGAAATAAATATATAATACTGTTTGATTATAAAAACAGAATATCTACTCAAATACGAGTATCGATTAAAAATAATGTTCAAACAAATAGTTTCAAATTGTCTCTTGCTTATAACCAGTTTCGTTAATCTTCGTTTATTTCCGTAACATGATGATTATCGTAAATAATCAGGCCGGTAGAAATAAATATATAATACTGTTTGATTATAAAAACAGAATATCTACTCAAATACGAGTATCGATTAAAAATAATGTTCAAACATATCGTTTCATATTATCCTACGTTTTACTCGCGTAAAACATATGCAGGAAACATATGATAATCTGTATGTTTGGCATTCAGGATTCACCGAAAGAGAGGGAGGATGATGACTCCAAACGGAATAATCGGCAACGAACCCAGAATGAAAAACCATGAATTTAGAAAAGTGCACGGATTTTCCATGTGTTTATGATCGGAAATTCAGGTCTTAAAAGGAAGCGAAGATTACCTTACAAAAAATGGTTTGTGCTGCTCTGAAAACGGTTCTCGGGCAGCGCTCTGTCAACGCAGATAAAACGTCGGAAAACCAATGTCAGGATGCATACCACAATGCTGAGTATATCCAAACTGTTGAATTAAAGGAGGGGTCGAAACCCAAACTGCCAAGAATCAAATTTCCCCCCCCAGCATCCAACTCGGAAGCGTGGCGTATGTTAGACAACATCATTAGCAAAATATTACGTAAAGAGCTGGGAAGAAAGAAATATCATAACTGATCGTGAATGCGTGATGAGGTTCACGTTGCACTCTCAGAACGCGAGGTTTGCTGTTTTTCGAAATTTTTCGTAAATATAATTTCGCCGTTAGACATTCGAACTAGTATATCTACAACACACTTGTATATCGTTATAATGGGGCCCACAGTAGAGAGTGGAGAGGCGATGTGCAAGTGAAAGCGTTGAGAGAAAGGCCCCGAAACGGTGCACATTCTATACTGATGAAGCCCAATTTAAATATAAATTCGAGAAGAACACATTTAAAAAAAAATCAATGAAGTCAAATGCCAGAGAGACGCTCAGTGGAAATGGCATTGTCATGAGGAGCATATTCAGCTCGCTTCAGGTAAGTTTCAATTACTTTCCAGAAATGTCCTTCTTTTTTTACATTTAGCACGATTCGGAGTTTTATGGATAACGCAATATTCAGGTGCTGATTATATAAAGACGCCGTTGTATAATCGAAAATTTTATAAAAATATCTAGTTATCGCTATTTTAGCTAAATATATTTCATACGGAAATTACATTTTTTAATTCATAAATATATATTTGGCATTTAAGATAAACGGGATTTATATATATATATATATATATATATATATAGTGATGATCATCCACGTATACTGTCTTAATATGTATAGGAAAGAATATTAATAAAAAGTTTTGAATTTAAAAACGTACTTTTTTAAACAGTATTTGTTTGTTTTTATAGTATTTTATATTTCAGACCGCCCTCGGTCCTTCATCAGAAACAAGAAACACTTGTTTCTGATGAGACCGAGGGCGGTCTGAAATATAAAATACTATAAAAACAAACAAATACTGTTTAAAAAAGTACGTTTTTAAATTCAAAACTTTTTATTAATATTCTTTCCTATATATATATATATATATATATTTATAAATAATTTGTTTATTTTTAACTTTTTTTTTCTAAATACTCTAAATTTATGGCTGTTTATTTCTAAATCTTTTACATATTTAATTCTATTATTACTAAATACGAGGGTCATTCAAAAAATAAGGTGAATTTTTCGGTAAAAGGACATCTACGAGGGTCATTCAATAAATAAGGTGAGTTTTTTTGTATAAAGACTTCTACAAGGGTTATTCAATAAATGAGGTGAATTTTTCGGTATAAAGACTTCTGCGAGGGTCATTCAATAAATAAGGTGAATTTTTCGGTATAAGGAAATCTACGAAGGTCATTCAATAAACAAGGTGAATTTTTCAGTACAAGGACTTCTATGAGGGTCATTGAATAAATTAGGTGAATTTTTCGGTATAAGGACTTTCTACGAGGGTCATTCAATAAATAAGGTGAATTTTTCAGCAGTAAGGAAATCTACGAGGGTCATTCAATAAATAAGGCGAATTTTTCAGTATAAGGAAATCTACGAGGGTCATTCAATAAATAAGGCGAATTTTTCGAGTTTTGAATGACCCTCGTAGAATCCTTATACCGAAAAATTCACCTTATTTACTGAATGACCCTTGTAGAAGTCCTTATACCGAAAGATTCACCTTATTTATTGAATGACCCTCGTAGAAGTCCTTATACCGAAAGATTCACCTTGTTTATTGAATGACCCTCGTAGAAGTCCATATACCGAAAAATTCACCTTGTTTATTGAATGACCCACGTACAAAGGAAGAATGAATGTACATTCATCCAATTCGCTATTTATGACTTTTACCCATTTATTACCAGGATCTGTTATTGTCTGCTATAAATTTAGCAAGAAATTACAGTCCTATTAGCGATAACGAAATAATTATCACAAAAACTTATTTTATTCCATGGTATTTATTTCTGGACCAAAAGAAGTAATCAAAACTTTACCATTGTTCTGATAGCATATGATTCAGCAGAGGCATGTGAATTGGTTGAAATCTTGTTATTGGAGCGACTAAGATTTATTTCCGGTATTGGGCATACCGGACTCTATAGAGATAACGGTGTAATTCTCCTCCGGAGAACAGCAAAAATCTGCCCAGGCTTACAAAGCAAACCTCACCACCAAGCTTGAAAAGGACCTACAACCCGTGGTGGGCTGGGGTAAGAAATGGCTCGTGAATTTTAATACTTCTCAACCGAAGCTGCTATCAATTAACCATCACACACAATCGCTCCTACCCACCATCAGCATGACCCTCGTATTTACTTATTGCTTGAGTTGGTAAATAAACTAACTTGGACTGATTTATATAAGTTATCTAGAATTTTATATTATGATTGTTTCCTTCTTTACTGACGTATCTATGGCTACATAGATCTTTGTTGTATGATTTTTTTTTATGACTATGGTGTCATCGAAAAAATTCATATCTGTAGCATTAGTGATAGAGGTAATATTTAGCTTAATTTCTTTGAAAACTTTTATCAGATATTTTCTCAATCGGTCTATATTTCTTGATTTTTTTTATAATCGTATCGCCCCAAGCAAGGCATTATACTGCAACTGTTATTCAGGGGGTTACATAGAAGGAAATTTATGAGAAAGAGTGACAGAATACAGGGGGTGTCAGGAAGCGGGTAGGAGAGGGATAAGAATACTGCAGAAATGAGATGAAAGCATGAGAGAGAGAATGCAAGTTAGTGAGAAGGGAGATGACTATTAACTTTACATATAAATTCTTGAAGATTGTAGCTATCGAGGAAGCAAGCAAATGGAAGAGAATTCCACAGGCGGGAATTGTGAGAAAAGAAGCTGTTGAAATAGAATTTGCGTTTGCATTTTATTGATTTTACAGTAAAAGGGTGGGACCTAGTTACTAAGCTTGTTGCTCAAGTAAATTCATATATAGGCGGCACCAGTGAGCTAAGTTTATCGGAGCAGAAACCGTGAAAGTATTTGTAAAAGAGACACAGGAAAGCCACATTGCGCCGGTGAGAAAGTGACTGTATCCGAGCTACCAAATCGGGATCGATCACATTGCAGATTCTTCGTTGAATTTTGTCAACGACACCTAGGTGGATAGCAGAAGCATCCGACCAGATATGGCAGCAGTATTCAATGCACGGGCGGATGGTAGATTTATATATGTGCAGGATTGTTTCAGAAGGGAAAAACTTCCTGGCCCTGCACAGAGAAACGATTTTCTTATCAGCGGATTTAGCTATGGATTCTATATAGTCATTCCACTAGAGGTCTGTTGTGAGAGTTAACCCGAGGAAGCGCAGTTTTTTACTTTCAGAGGGAAATAACGACCATGGAATAATATAGGTTTTGGAGATAATTATTTCGCTGTCGTTAATAGGACTGTAATTTCTTGCTAAATTTATAGCAGACAATAACCTGGTAATCTTTGAGTTTGAGTTTGAGATTTGTTTAACGGCATGTCAACACCTCTGTGGGTTATTTAATGCCAAAAACGTGGGGCTTTAAGGTATTTTTTAATGTTCAATTATAGCGAGTATGTTCATTTAGTCAGTTTCAGTTTGAGTTTTGTTTAACGGCATATCAACACCTCTGTGGGTTATTTAATGCCAAAAAAAGTGGGGGTTTTAAGGTGTTTTTTAATGTTTGGTTATAGTGAGGTTAATTTAGTCAGATTTTAATGAAAATGTTTTGTTTTTATTCCGCTTTTTATTTTAGAAAGCTGAGAATGTCTTCTAGTTTTGTATTCAGAAATGTTTTGCTGAGAATTTTTTTCCTTCAAAAATGTGTTATGGTAATAATTTTTTTTTCTTAAAAAATGTATTGTTGGTAATATTTTTCTTTCAGAAATGTACATATTTCTATAAAGAAATATTTCCATGTATATATTTTTATAAAAGTGTATTTTTATACTTTCATGATGTTTTGACTCCAGTTAACTATTTACCCATACCTGGGACCCTAACAGATGCTACCACTCCGGGTCAGGGTGAACCTGGGAACAACAGCAATTAAGAGGTGGCTTCATGCTCCTCACAACCTCCTAATCAGAGGCCTTGCTGTCGGATGCAGTTGACCATCATACCCAGGATACCTGATGGGTAAAAGTCATAAATAGCGAATTGGATGAATGTACATTCATTCTTCCTTTGTATTTTAGTAAACCATTTTATAGCTTCTGATGTTTCATGGTTATTTGCTAGAGCATCTTTCGGATAGTATTCCCTCAGCGTAAAAATTTAGCCACACTGATGAGCTGAGATACAGCGTAACAGGCTTGTATGTGGATGACACACACACACACACATATATATATATATATATATATAGAGAGAGAGAGAGAGTAGTATATATATATATATATTATGGAAATTAACGAAGACTAACGAAACTGGTTATAAACAACCGACAATTTGAAATTATTTGTTTGAACATTATTTTTGATCGATACTCGTATTTAAGTAGATATTCTGTTTTATAATCAAACAGTATTATATATTTATTTCTACCGGCCTGATTATTTACGATAATCATCATGTTACGAAAATAAACGAAGATTAACGAAACTGGTTATAAACAATTTGAAATTATTTGTTTGAACATTATTTTTGATCGATACTCGTATTTGAGTAGATATTCTGTTTTATAATCAAACAGTATTATATATTTATTTCTACCGGCCTGATTATTTACGATAATCATCATGTTACGAAAATAAACGAAACTGGTTATAAACAACCGACAATTTGAAATGATTTGTTTGAACATTATTTATGATCGATACTCGTGTTTAAGTAGATCTTCTGTTTTTAATTAAACGGTATTATATACTTGTATCTACTGGCCTGATTATTCACGATAAATTTTTATTACGAAAATGTGTTTCATTCGGCTGGATTCGAACCTGCGACCCCTATCCACATAGGGAAACCTACCATGTGATCTGGCACGTCTTAGACCTCTCGACCACGAATGACCATTAGTCTAAACGAGGTTTTAATCAAGCCTATATAATTTAATTTCCATAACATGCTTACATTTGTTGACATTACGATACATTTCAGAGTAGATATGGTTATTGCGATGAATTGAAAATTGTGTTATATAGGCTTGCTGAATGACACATATTTTCGTAATAAAAATTTATCGTAAATAATCAGGCCGGTAGATATAAGTATATAATGCTGTTTAATTAAAAACAGAATATCTACTTCAATACGAGTACCGATAAAAATAATGTTCAAACAAATCATTTAATATATATATATATATATATATATACTACTCTAAACATATATTGATATGTGTTGTGATGCAGTGGATATCGGCTCGGAAGCTGAGTTCGAATTCCACTTGAATTCGTTGCATACTCATGGGAAAGATACTAACCTGTTGCTTCTTCCTCCAGCTAAGGGTTGAATAGCCGAACAGGGTGGGTTCTATAGTCTACCGAAGAAAATAATAACAACTTGATGCGGGAAAATCTTCTGCCCAGTCAGTCATGTCTCTTTCTAGGCAAGATCACGTATGGCACGTATTTCTCGAAAATCCGTATTTGTTCACCAAACATAAGCAAAGTAATTTCTAATATATCCATGGATTTTTCTTAACACTGATTACTTAGAATTTTTGCTGGATACTCTTGTTTGACTAGACGTTCCGTTTAATTAAACGATATTTTATTTTGTCAACTGGCCTGAATATTTAAAGAACATGGGTCTTATTAATGAACATGCGCCTTCCGTCATTTAAATAAGCGGGACGTCTACTCAAATATGGTCGTCTGCTCAAAATATCGTTTAAGCAATAAAAAATATGACGGATTAATAAATAAAGAAATCATTCATTCTTTGCAAATTCATTTGTTTACATTTCAGATGCGAAACTGAGCAGTTATAAAATTTCACTTGTTAGCTGGTTGACTCTGTTTAGCGGCATATCAACATCTCTATGGGCCATTTAATGACGAAATCTATATGGTTGAAACACTATTTCATGGCTTCAACTAAATATATTTTAAACGTAATTGTATGCCTTCAATTGCAGATAAACTATATTGATTGTCATTTTTACTTTAAATGTGAATTGTCTGTCATTTTTGCTTTAAAAATATATTGTTGGTCATTTTTACTTAAAAATGTGTTGTTGGTCAAGTAAAAATGACCAAGAATACATTTTTAAAATAAAAATTACTTTAAAAATGTATTCGTGGTCATTTTTACTTTAAAAACATACTGTTTTTCATTTTTACTTTAAAATGAATTGTTGGTCACTTTTACTTTAAAAATGTATTGTTAGTCCTTTTTACTTTAAAAATGTATTGTTAGTCCTTTTTACTTTAAAATGTATTGTTGGTCATTTTTACTTTAAAAATATATTGTGGGTCATTTTTACTTTAAAAATTAATTGTTGGTCATTTTCATTTTAAAAATATATTATTGGAAATTTATATTTTAAAAATATATTGTTGCTTAAAAAAGCATTGTTGGTCATTTTTATTTTTAAAATGTGTTGTTGGTCATTTTTTACTTTATATATAAATTGTTGGTCATTTTTACTTTAAAAATATATTGTTTGTCATTTTTACTTTAAAAATTAATTGTTGGTCATTTTCACTTTAAAAATATATTGTTGGTAATTTATATTTTTAAAATGTATTTTTAGTCATTTTTACTTTAAATATTAATTGTTGGTCTTTTTTACTTTTAAAATATATTGTTGGTCATTTTTACTTTAAAAATGTATTTTTAGTCATTTTTACCATAAAAATGTCATTTTTAGACTTTTATATTGTTTTATTTTTGTTTTGGTGTTCACTATTTGCCCATACTTGGGACCCTGACCGGTGCTAACACCTTAGGTCTGGGTGGGAACAGCAGTAACTCTGAAATAGTTTCACGCTTCTCAAAACCCTTAGTCTAGCGGTCAAAGGCCTTGTGCCAGATGTAGTTTATTGTCATAGTATGCTTGAACTAGCAGTATAACCCGGCGTTGCCCGGGTGTAATGAAAGCTTTAAAAGTAATCCATGGTCCTGGAGCTCAGACTCTTTGGACGTTGGCACGAAAGACCAAAAAGCAATAGTTGTTTCCAGTTAAAGCGAAACCGTAGACTGAAAGAAAAATGAATGGATGTAAGTCAAATTTTGATTTCCTGGTATCGATATCAAATAAGTTTTTTCGTCGTAAACTGAATTTTGAAGGCTAAATAAGTCCTCTGAGTAAATGGTATCATGGCTGAGACTAAGAACTACAATTATACCTACTTAGAGCCAAACCCGTAGCAAAAACTAAAATAAAAGGGCTGAAAAAAATACAGACATACAGGCAGATAAACAGACACGCGCACAAACATCTTGCCTTTTATATATATATATATATATATATATATATATATATATATATATATTATTGATTTCCTGCATTATTGTAAGAACTGCAACCTTGAAACTTCTGAATATCGTTTCTTATGTCTTTGTCTATGAGTGTATCAAATTTGATTAAAATCAAACAAGTCCTTCTATAACCCGATTTTTTCGATTATCGATTTTCGATATTTATCGGAGGTACCTCGACACAAAACCTAGCTAAGAACACTCGAAGACGCTTATAGTACAACTGTGTAAATTTTCAAGAAAATCGGTTCAGCCGTTTCGGAGTCTATAGGTAACGGATATACACACAGACACACACACACACACAGACACAGACACACACACAGACAAAGTTCCATTTATAAATAAGTTTAGATATTTTGCGATTGTAGAAAATAAAATAAGTTATGTTAAATTTACCAATATTCACATTCAGTTTGTTTATTTACATCACGGACAAAGATGGATGTTGGTCATCTGCATCAACAGCTGATTCTAACTGTTGCTATTGTTCGGTACGCTTTTTAATAAGAAACTGGTCGAGAGTTTCTTTGAATTGTGTTCTTTTTCTTCAAGGATTGCAAATTTATATTTCCATATATCAAGAACTAGTTATATTTGAATCCAGGTCCTTACAATGTTTCACCATTCTTGGCAGATTTTCTCTCATCACAATATGGATATTTGCAACTCTGCTGGAAAGAAAAAGAAAAAAAACTACAGATGAACTTGAATAGATTTCAAAATATTTATTGTGTTGTTTGTTTTTTTTTTTGTATAATTAGAAGATAACACAAACTTGAATTAATGACGTTTATTTTTATATAAAACTTTAGGTTTTTACATCAAGTTAACAACCGTTAATTTTTGTGTGTGGATACAGGAGCAAACTAGCTAAATTCTCTTCACTGTGGGAGGATAGTAGTAAACGCGCCTATCCCTTCTGGACTCTAGTGGTCGACTAACAGCGTCTTCCTCTCTTCATATCTCCTACCAAACTACTGTCCTTCACTCCTACTTCTTACTCCTACTTCTTACTGCTACCCCTACCAAGAGAAACCGTTAACTTGTTTTGCCGTCAAATTTTGAATTCTTGGCGTCAGTGTATCTATCTTTTTCTATTTTTAACACACTCGACATTTTATAAACCATAACATATTATTTTAAAAAATTATTTTTAAAATGTTTAAGGCATCACTTGCTCGTTTTCATTCACATGTGTAGTCACAACAATGTCAACAAACCC
This sequence comes from Ascarosepion bandense, assembly GCA_037127315.1. Taxonomy (NCBI): domain Eukaryota; kingdom Metazoa; phylum Mollusca; class Cephalopoda; order Sepiida; family Sepiidae; genus Ascarosepion; species Ascarosepion bandense. The sequence continues at coordinate 296,983 of JBBBDQ010002418.1, forward strand.
AGTCCAATAAGGTTCTAACAGATGAAACACATCGCAAGTAAACATTCCATTTTGTATTACAATTTTTTTTATGCACATTGCGTGATGAATAATTTGTTACCATTTTTTACTTTTGATCTTTTTGACTGCACAATATAGTAGGGTCAGTTGGACACCATCCATGAGAAAAAGAGCTCCATGATGCAATTCACTCATCCGTAAATTTAATAACGACATGCTATACTGCTTAGCATTCGTGCCATAAGCTCCAATGTAAATATTTCAAAGTGTTTGGGTTTCAGTCTGAGAACAGTGAAGAGGATTTGGAAGAGTGATTATGAAGAAATGGCAGCTCAGAAATTCTCACTCTGATAAGAAAAGAACTCCCAGATTTGTTGATAAGTGCCTCAGACAACACAGAGGCCTACATCAGTCACCCTTGAGAAGGTATTGCTGCACTGGGTCAAGAGGGTGGCTGCTGGAAGAACCTATATCTGGCAAGAGGATTTTCCACCATGCAACATAAGCAGGAAAACAAAGTTATCACTGTCAGACAATTTCTGCGACCACATCGCCCCTTAAATATGGTTACCTAACTCCCCAGACTGCAATTTTCATATTTGATTCACAAGGATATATGAGGATTATATTAACATGTACGTATTTTAATATGATTTTATATACTTTTATTCTTATTTATTGTAGAGTAATATGATTTTATGTGCTTTTAACGCTTTTCTAGTGATATTACGATTTCAGTATTTGTAGCGGACAGACGGAAATGACTTAAATTTGATTTTTTTTCTTTCATATATTTTTGAAAAACGACGTAAAAACGAGAACGACTTAACTCGAAAGGGCGTAACCCGAGGTATTACCTGTACAGTAAGATGCAGAAAACAGAAAAGAAAGATAAACAGAAAAATAATGAAGAATGTAAAAGAGAAAGAGTAAACGAATATAGAAGTTTACCATTTGGCGATCTTTACAGTACATCGCGGACTCTTTATTTATGACTGTGGTTTACTCTAAGACATAATAAAATAAAAAAGTTTTTTTAGTATTGAATAACAAATACAGTTATTATCATATTATTTTGCGATCGTAGAAAATAAACAAATTCATGTTAAATTAATATTTACATTTAATTGTTTATTTACATCGTGAAAGTAGATAACTGTGGACCTTCAGCATCAAAAAAGACGACAACGCAGAGTCACAGATGTTTTCATATTTCACTCTCTAGGATTTATAATGATTATATTAATATTTACTGCAATTGAAGTAGACAGACTAAACTATCGCCCGGTTCACACTCCACCCACATCTATTGAACAGGTAAAGAGGCTCATCCCTTGTTTCCTGTTTAGGATGCGGTTTCCGGTTTTCTCTTTTCCAGTCTTTTCACTCTTTTCCTTTTTTATTTTTTATTTTATTTTTTTTTCAATTGGAGTACATAGACTAAACTATCGCCCGGTTCACACTCCACCCACATCTATTGAACAGGTGAAGAGGCTCATCCCTTGTTTCCTGTTTAGGATGTGGTTTCCGGCTTTCTCTTTTCCATTCTTTTTACCCTTATGTAGCCCCCTGCGCATCAGTGGCGTTACCGCCTTGCTTGGGGTGATATGATTAAAAAAAAAAATGTACGCATTTCTATATGACTTTATATATTTTAATTTTTTTTATAGCACAGTAACACGATTTTATGCGCTTTTAACTCTTTTCTAGTGATATTACGATTTCAGTATTTGTAGCGAACAGACATAAAGTCGAATAAAATGACTTAAACTTGATTTTTATTTTTTCATATATTTTTTAGACAAACGACTTATAAACGAGAACGACTTAACTCGAAACGGCGTAACCCGAGGTATTACCTGTACAGTAATATGCAGAAAACAGAAAAGAAAGATAAACAGAAAAATAATGAAGAAAGTAAAAGAGAAAGAGTAAACGAATATAGAAGTTTACCATTTGGCGATCTTTACAGTACATCGCGGACTCTTTATTTATGAATGTAGTTTACTGTCAGACACCATAAAATAAAATGTTTTTGTAATATTAAATAATAAATACAGTTATTATAATTATTTTGCGATAGTAGAAAATAAATTAATTCATGTTAAATTAATATTTACGTTTAATTGTTTATTTACGTCGCGGAAGTAGATAACTGTGGACCGTCAGCATCAAATAAGACGACAATGCAGAGTCACAGATGTTTTCATATTTCGCTCTCTAGGATTTATGATGATTATATAAACATTTACTAAAAATGTACGTATTTCAATATGACTTTATATACTTTTATTCTTATTTATTGTAGAGTAATATGATTTTTATGTGCTTTTAACGCTTTTCTAGCGATATTACGATTCATACAGGGTGTCCATAAAGTTCGTGTGCATTTTTTTATTTTTAGTATTTATTGCCAACTGGATAATTCTAGATGAAAATAGAATGGATCTTCTGTTATTATTACTCTGCAAAATTCTACATGGCAACTAGGAAGCCTTTGCTTCGGCCAGTCAATAAAAAGAAGAGACTAGCATGGGGAAGAGAGCACAAAAACTGGATACCAGAACAGTTCATTTGAAACACATGTTATTGTAATGTATTAACTAAAGAATCTGGTGTGTAAGTGTGAAATTGTTGATTAATCGTATTATCTGTTGGAATGTACGTTTTATCGGTCGGGTATATCTTTTGATTAGAGTTTCTAAGAGGGCGGCGTGTTTTTATTGTTGGCTATCGTTTAATTGATTTATGTCTGCTGTTAGTGGACCTAATTCATGTATTTACTTTGATCCTGTGTCTAGGTTTTCACTTTTGGGGTTTCTTAGATGGACGTGATAGGGGTGGGGTGTTTTTTCTTTCCAATTTTGATTTTTTTCGGTATGGAATATTTTTTTATTTTATAGGGTTTTTTTTAAATATATTTTTTTAATACTCAAGTTTGGAGTATTATTGTATTTAGGCGAAGTTATTTCAAGAAATCTAAATTTGTATTTTTTAGGAAGTAAATGCAAATTAGCGTCTTCAAAAGTCTAACGGTCAAAACGAGAAACACATTCACTTAATTACCAATAACCCCAACCAGCCCCCGACGACAACAACGAACCAAATATAAACAGAGAATGATTCCAAACCTTTATTTCTCCCGATGATGTGTTTGAGTCCAAACACTGAAACAGCCATATGATTGTAGAGAAGAGGACGTATATAGAAGAAATTATGTACATGTTCTAAAACATAATATATATATATATATATATATATATATATATATATATATATATATATATATATTACTGTAAATCAGTTTATAAATGTTTTCCGTGAACTGCAAAATCGTATTACCCTTTGTATTGCTAATGATGGAGGACATGTGGAAACTAGAATAAAATTTCAATCAAACCTTAAAATATATAGATTTACTTATTTCTAATCCTTTTTACAAATTATTTCTATCACAAATACAAATTAAAGTTTGGTTGCATTCACAATTGTTTTCCCGTGTTCCCATATTTTCTTTTTCCTCATTTGAAATCATATATCAAATTGATTCTGATAAAAAGAAAATATTTTTTTTATTTATCTAAAAATTGTTACAAATTTTGTAGTACAGAATTATTCAATAACTATACTTAAAACTAGGTACATTAAAATTTATAACTTTTTTGAAGATTATTTTTATCACAAATACAAATAAAGTTATAAATTTTTTAAGTGCATGAGGACTTTATAGATACCCTTTATATATATATATATTATGCTCTCATTACGATTGAGCTCTCTTCAGAAGAAAATTTTTAAAACAATTTCCACTTCTGCGATATATGCGTGACTCTTCAGAAATGAATTGAGTTCTTTCGGTAACTGGCGTGTGTATACACTGCTTATATACAACACGTTAAAATGTCCTTTCTCTAATTCCATGCGCCTATGGCTTAGGGGGTAGCAACTCCGACTGACAATAAATCAGTTGAGTTTCGATCCCAGCCAGAAGTAAGTGGATGTGTCTAGCCAAACTGATGAACTGTTATACAGCAAAACAGACTTGTATATGGATGACTATAAAATAAAATAGATTTCGATGTTCAAATCAGTGTATGGCCATTTCTACATGAAATCCCTAAGAGAAATTTCACGTATCCTCGGCAACTTTATTATTTCAAAATAAAGACAGATATATTACTGGCGGAATTTCAAAAAATATATGTAATTAATATTAATTAGGATCGGTTCTTTGGGATTTACCTTCCTGCTTTTCTTTTTGGATTAAAGTTTTTTATATATATATATATATATATATATATATATATATATATATATATATGCAGGGTGTCCATAGAGTTCATGTGCACTTTAAAAAATTTATAACTTTATTTGTAATTGCGATAGAAATACTTTTTAAAAAGGATTAGAAAGAAGCAAATCTATATTTTCTAAAGTTTTATTGAAATTTTATTTAAGTTTCCACGTGTCCTTTATCATTAGCAATACAAAGGGGAATACAATTTTAATAATAATATTTTTTTTACTTATTTAAAAATTGTTGCAAATTTTGTGGTAAAGAATTATTCAATAACTATACTTGAATCTAAATACATTAAACTTTATAACATTTTTTACAGATTATTTCTATCACAAATACAAATAAAGTTGTACATTTTTTAAGTGCACACGAAATTTATGGACACCCTACATATCTGTGGCGGACAGTCAAATAAAATGACTTAAACTTGATTTTTATTGTTCCATGCAAATCTTTTTGACAAACGACGAATAATCGAGAACGACTTGAAAGGAGTTAAGCCGAGGTATACCTGTATATAAAATCAGCCCTAAATTAGTTAGGCAGTTTACCTTACCGGGTTTAAATTCACACAAGCAATATTTTTTAGCTTCTCACTAAGTTTAAATTTAGCAAGTCACCAACCTTAAACTTTTTTTTTTAATTGGAGTAGATAGACTAAACTATCGCCCGGTTCACACTCCACCCAAGTCCATTGAACAGGTGAAGAGGCTCATCCCTTGTTCCCGGTTTAAGATGTGGTTTCCGGTTTTCTCTTTTCCAATCCTTTCACTCCTTTTTATTTTTATTTTTTTTTAATTGGAGTAGATAGACTAAACTATCGCCCGGTTCACACTCCACCCACGTCTATTGAACAGATGAAGAAGCTCATCCCTTGTTCCCGGTTTAAGATGTGGTTTCCGGTTTTCTCTTTTCCAATCCTTTCACTCCTTTTTCTTTTTTTTTTTTTTAATTGGAGTAGATAGACTAAACTATCGCCCGGTTCACACTCCACCCAAGTCCATTGAACAGGTGAAGAGGCTCATCCCTTGTTCCCGGTTTAAGATGTGGTTTCCGGTTTTCTCTTTTCCAATCCTTTCACTCCTTTTTATTTTTATTTTTTTTTTAATTGGAGTAGATAGACTAAACTATCGCCCGGTTCACACGACACCCACGTCTATTGAACAGGTGAAGAGGCTCATCCCTTGTTCCCGGTTTAAGATGTGGTTTCCGGTTTTCTCTTTTCCAATCCTTTCACTCCTTTTTATATTTATTTTTTTATTTAATTGGAGTAGATAGACTAAACTATCGCCCGGTTCACACGACACCCACGTCTATTGAACAGGTGAAGAGGCTCATCCCTTGTTCCCGGTTTAAGATGTGGTTTCCGGTTTTCTCTTTTCCAATCCTTTCACTCCTTTTTATTTTTATTTTTTTTTAATTGGAGTAGATAGACTAAACTATCGCCCGGTTCACACGACACCCACGTCTATTGAACAGATGAAGAGGCTCATCCCTTGTTCCCGGTTTAAGATGTGGTTTCCGGTTTTCTCTTTTCCAATCTTTTCACTTTCACGTAGCCCCCTGCACATCAGTGGCGTTACCGCCTTGCTCGGGGTGATATGATTTTTTAAAAAACTGCCGATTTTCTTTCTTATTACGGAGAGTTTCTCAAGTGTTAGATAAAACAGGCGAGGCTTCGAGTTACCCCCTTGATAAAACAGGCGAGGCTTCGAGTTACCCCCTTGATAAAACAGGCGAGGCTTCGAGTTACCCCCTTGATAAAACAGGCGAGGCTTCGAGTTACCCCCTTGATAAAACAGGCGAGGCTTCGAGTTACCCCCTTGATAAAACAGGCGAGGCTTCGAGTTACCCCCTTGATAAAACAGGCGAGGCTTCGAGTTACCCCCTTGATAACTCGACAGCAGCTGACAGTTTTTGGATTGCGGACCTTCTTCAAATTTTGGATTGCGGACCTTCTTCAAATTAAAAACTTATGGTATTAGTGACTGAATGTTTGATCTGACTTATCAAATTGCGAAATAAAGGTTGTCGTGAACGGTCACTCTTTTAAAGCATTTTGCCTTAATATAGTTGTCCCTCCAGGGCTCTGTGCGTTTCTGATGCATTGTATATCGGCTTAGAACGAGAAATCGGGGAACCGAGTTCGAGTTCCAGTTGAATTCCCTGCATTCAATTACGCGCAAATACCCTTCGGAAAGGTATCAATCCGTCTCTTTCCTTCAGTTATGGGTTAGATAACAGGACAGATTGTGTTCTATAGCCTTGGTTGGCAACCAGTCTACCGCAAGAAGTAATGGCAACCTACTTCGGGATCATGATCGCCCAAGCGTGTATCACGTATGGCACTTAACTGACTGACTTCAGGGCTCTATCCTTAAGCCTGCGTTGTAGATAGATAGATAGATAGATAGATAGATAGATAGATAGATAGATAGATAGATAGATAGATAGATAGATAGATAGATTATGAAAATACTGAGATAGATAGATAGATAGATAGATAGATAGATAGATAGATAGATAGATCATGAAAAGACTGAGATAGATAGATAGATAGATAGATAGATAGATAGATAGATACATACATACATACATACATACATACATACATACATACATATAGATAGATAGATAGATAGATAGATAGATAGATAGATAGATAGATAGATCATGAAAATACTGAGATAGATAGATAGATAGATAGATAGATAGATAGATAGATAGATAGATAGATAGATAGATAGATAGATAGATTTAGCAAGCGAGGTTGTTGAATATTGTTACTGAGTAATATATCCGATTCACACAGAATTCAACCTGTATATGGCCATGTAGAGAAACTAAGCCAATCTTAATTAATAGGAATATAGATACTAGTCTATGTGCATAAATAATACGTTGGTATAAATAAACTTAAGTGAAATTATCTCTATCTTTTTAACCGAAAATGAATATACTTTTCCCCCTTTTTCAATTCATTTCACTCTTAAAGACTTTCGCTTTAACTATTCTTTTTATTTTCACATTCGCCCAACTTTCACTTTCATTTTCGCCCCCACTTTCATTTTCACTTTCGCTTCCACTTTCACTTTCACGTTCTAACGACAGGTCTCTTAAGTTTTATTTACATTGTTTATTACTCCATTCTTCCACACCTTTTCCAGACCCCCGCCAGTTTTTCCTTCGTCAACTGTCCCTCCTACCCCTAAATTCACTCCTCTTTTAACTCTCATCCCTTTCTTCACTTCCGTTTTTACTTCCTTTGCACAACATAAACTCTCACACTTTTCACCATCATTATGCTAATGCGTGTCATTATTATTATTGCCACTTGCGGTGGCGAGGATGATGCCTAAATGTTTCCGTCCGTCCAAGATCCACCCCAGCCCACCGGGCACTTTCTGATATTATTGCCTGGCTTCGGGTTACGTTACAAGCCATTAACCGATGAGGGAACGCTGTGGCCCAAGCCGGCAACATGAATCAAGCCAATTGAAGGAAAGGGTTCATAAATGTCGCTAGAAATTATATTTCCATGAACGAGGATAGGAAAGAGGACGATTGGTCGCCATGAGGCAGATGCGATGACAGGGAGATTTCAAAGAAGAAAAGGAAAATGATGATTGCAGATAGATAGATAGATAGATAGATAGATAGATAGATAGATAGATAGATAGATAGATAGATATCAACAGACTGAGATAGATAGATAGATAGATAGATAGATAGATAGATAGATAGATAGATAGATAGATAATGTAAATACTGTAATAATTAAATCTTGCAGATAGATAATTAACATACAGGGTGTGATGGATGATTTGTCGTTTAAATTACGCAAAACAAATTACAATATATTTACCAAAATTACACAACAATATTTTGAAATACTGAACCATCACTATTGGCTTAAACTACGATCTCCAGACGATTTGCAAACTTCCGAAGATCTTCTGGACGGTCTCCTGGTGAATGCTGTCATAATCCTTGCCGTGAGTTCATCTTTGTTATAAGAAGGGGTTTTGTTGGTCTCTCGATCAACTGTGCTCTACACATAAACAAGAGGATTGCAGTCTGGAGAATTAGGTGGCCAGATGTAAAGGGTGATGTGGTCGCAGAAATTCTCTTACATTCATTCACCGGCTTGTGTGGCATAATGCAGAGGCATGTTGTCTGACATACGGTCTTCCAGCAGTTACCTTCTTACTTACCTAACTCTTCATAATAGAAATATTAACAGAATTTGAGAGACAGATAGATAGATAGATAGATAGATAGATAGATAGATAGATAGATAGATAGATATAAATGAACTGAGATAGATAGATAGATAGATAGATAGATAGATAGATATAAATAAACTGAGATAGATAGATAGATAGATAGATAGATAGATAGAAATAAACTGAGATAGATAGATAGATAGATAGATAGATAGATAGATAGATAGATAGATAGATATAAATAAACTGAGATAGATAGATAGATAGATAGATAGATAGATAGATAGATAGATAGAAATAGATAGATAGATAGATAGATAGATAGATAGATAGATAGATAGATAGATAGATAGATAGATAGTGTGCGCATTGTGCTTTGCATGAGTTTTCCAACTTGGCCGAACTTATCTACATGCTTTAAATAAGCTGCATATTTTTTTTCTGAAATTCAAAAGTGGGCCGCTGATTACCGCCGCCGTTCTGATCCTCCGTTCAGAATAAACTTGAATAACGCAATTATGCGGGAACCATTTTGAAACGGGACAAAAGACCAATAGTCAAATAGATATGAACAATGTCGAACGGCCTAAAAGGTGATCGTCATTTGATTAATACATTATATGTTTATTCAACTCATCCCCTGACCATTTGTCATTTCTGGCTATTCTAACTTCAGTTGGCCCCCGCGAATGCTTTCAAATTTAATCCGTGATTCATCACTTACGGGCAAAGAAAACTAAAAACATTGCTCGGTAGGAACGTTACAAAATAACGAACTCGGGCTTTTATATACAGAGAGATTATATCATTCTGCATTTCTATATTCACGCCAGATGTCTATTGGCTGGCTATTTGTGCAAATCAAGCGACAACAATTCTCTTCAAAAATATCCATTACGTTTTGCATTCTTCTCCTTTGTGCCGTGTCGCTATCAATGCTTAGGCGATCATGGCTCTCACCAACTTCTTATCCTTTGTAGATGATAGGAATATTTGATGTGCGTTGTGGTACAGTGGATATCGGCTCGGAACGAGAAACCGGGGAGAAACCGGTATTCACTTACGCGCAAATACCCTTGGGAAAGGTATTAGTCCGTCTCTTCCTTCCAGTTATGGGTTAAATAGCAGGACAGATTGGGTTCTATAGCCTTGGTCGGCAACCAGTCTACCACAGAAAGCTATGGCAACCTACTTCGGGATAATCTTCTGCCCAGTCAGTTATGTCTCTTTCAAGACATGATCGCCCAAGCGAGTTTCATGTATTGTACTTAACTGACTGACTGACCTTGCCTCACACTTTTTACTGTCATCTATTTAGAAAGAGCGGATATGCGTGGTGGTGCAGTGGATATCGACTCGGAATGACAAATCGGAGAGCCGAGTTCGAATTCCAGTTTAATTCGTTGCATTCACTTAACACAAGTACCATTGGGAAAGGTATTAATCCGTCACTTCCCTCCAATTATGAGTTAACAGGACAGATTGGGTTCTATATCCTTGCCTGGCAATCAGTCTACTGCAGAAAGCAATAGCAACCTACTGTGGGATAATCTTCTGCCCAGTCAGTCAAATCTTTTTCGAGACATGATCGCCCAAAGCCTGTATCATGTATGGCACTTAACTGACTGACTGAATATAATAGTTGGAATCATGATTAAGGCGTCTACTGGTCATAAAGTGGGGGTTTGGTTTTCTATTGTTTTGAAGTAATAAACTGATCCCCCATTAATTACTACTTAATAATATAATACATCTCTTCTCGCTCTAGCTATGAGTCAAATAACAGGACAGATTAGGTTCTATAGCCTTGCCTGGCAACCAGTCTACCGCAGAAAGCGATAGCAACCTACTGCGGGATAATCTTCTATCCAGTCAGTCATGACTCTTTCGAGACATGATCTCCCAAAGCCTGTATCACGTATGGCACTTAACTGACTGACTGAATATAATAGTTGGAATCATGATTAAGGCTTCTACTGCTCATAAAGTGGGGGTGTCGGTTTATTTTGGTTATAAAGTAATAAACTGATTCCCCACTAATTACTACGAAATAATATTATAACAAAGCTTCTAGTGGCCATAAAGTAGGAGATCGGTTCTCTATTGTCATGAAGTAATAAACTGATCCCCCACTTATTACTACTTATTCATATAATATTATGATATAATCTGTCTCTTCTCACCCCATCTATGTGTTGAATAGCAGGATAGATTGAATTCTTCTGCCCAGTCATGTCTCTCTCGATATATGATCGCCCAAAGAGTGTATCACGTATGACACTTACCTGACTAACTGAATATAATAGTTGGAAACAAAGCTTCCAGGGGGCATAAAGTGGGGGATCGGTTCTCTATTGTAATGAAGTAATAAACTGATCCCCCACTAATTACAACATATTAATATAATAATATACTATAATCTGTCTCTTCTCACACCATCTATGTGTTGAATAGCAGGATAGATTGGATTCTGTATCCTTGGCTGACAACCAATCTACGGAAGAAAGCAATGACAACCTACTGCGGGATAATCTTCTGCCTAGTTAGTCATGTCACTTTCGAGACATGATCGCCCGAAGCATCTATCATGTTTTTATTTTTATGGAATAGTTTCTTGTTACATCCGCCGTAGGTCCTGTGCATGACATTAAACTGCATCTGGCAGCAAAGACTCTGATTGGAAGGTTGTGAGGAGCATAGAACCACCTCTTAATTGCTGTTATTCCCAGGTCCACTCTGACCAGGAGTGGTAGCACATGTTAGGGTTCTAGCTATGGGCAAATAGTTAACCCCCACATTGGGGTCAAAACACTATAGGAGTATAAAAATATACTTTTATAGAAATATATACATAAAAATAGTCTTTTATAGAAAGATATTCATTTTTGAACTAAAAATATTACCAACAATACAATTTTAAGGAAAAACTTATTACCATAACCATAACACATTTTTAAGGAAAAAAAACATTTTTAAATACAAAACTAGAAGAAATTTTCAGTTTTCTAAAATAAAAAAAAATAAAAACAAAACAATGTTCATCATAATCTGACTAACTCAACTTTCTCACTATAAACGAACATTTAAAAAAATAAATACCTTAACCCCCAGCTTTTTGGCATTAAATAACCCACAGAGATGTTGATATGCCGTTAAACAAAACTCAAACTCAAACTCAAAATCTGACTAAATCAACTTCTTACTATAACCAAACATTAAAGGATACCTTAAACTTACCTTTTTTGGCATTAAAAAACCCACAGAGGTGTTGATATGCCGTTAAACAAAACTCAAACTCAAACTCAAAATCTGATTAAATCAACTTCTTACTATAACCAAACATTAAAAAAGGATACCTTAAACCCCCACCTTTTTGGCGTCAAATAACCACAGAGGTGTTGATATGCCGTTAAACAAAACTCAAACTCAAACTCAAAATCTGACTAAAGCAACTACACTTTAACCAAACATTAAAAGAATACCTTAAACCCCCCACCTTTTTGTCATTAAATAACCCACAGAGGTGTTGATATGCCGGTAAACAAAACTCAAACAAAACTCAAAATCTGACTAAATCAACTTCTTACTATAACCGAACATTCAAAAAGTATAAATTAAACCCCCACCTTTTCGGCATTAAATAACCCACAGAGGTGTTGATATGCCGTTAAACAAAACTCAAACTCAAAATCTGACTAAATCAGCACTTACTATAACCGAACATTAAAAAAGAATAAATTAAACCCCCAGCTTTTTTTGGCATTAAATAACCCACAGAGATGTTGATATACACGTTGACAAAATCAAACTCAAACTCAAAATCTGACTAAATCAACTTCTTACTATAACCAAACATTAAAAGGATACCTTAAACCCCCACCTTTTGGGCATTAAAAAAACCCACAGAGGTGTTGATATGCCGTTAAACAAAACTCAAACTCAAACTCAAAATCTGACTAAATCAACTTCTTACTATAACCAAACATTAAAAAACGATACCTTCGGCCCCCACCTTTTTGGCATTAAATAACCACAGAGGGTGTTGTTATGCCGTTAAACAAAACTCAAACTCAAACTCAAAATCTGATTAAATCAACTTCTTACTATAACCAAACGTTAAAGAGATACCTTAAACCCCCACCTTTTTGGCATTAAATAACCCACAGAAGTGTTGATATGCCGTTAAACAAAACTCAAACTCAAACTCAAAATCTGACTAAAACAACTTCTTACTTTAACCAAACATTAAAAGAATACCTTAAACCCCCACCTTTTTGGCATTAAATAACCCACAGAGGTGTTGATATGCCAGTAAACAAAACTCAAACTCAAACTCAAAATCTGACTAAATCAACTTCTTACTATAACCGAACATTCAAAAAGTATAAATTAAACCCCCACCTTTCATTAAAACCCACCGGTGTTGATGGCGCCGTTAATAAACTCAATAAAGTCTGACTAAATCAACCTTTTTATAACCGAACATTAAAAAAGAATAAATTAAACCCCCAACTTTTTTGGCATTAAATAACCCACAGAGATGTTGATAACACGTTAAACAAAACTCAAACTCAAACTCAAAATCTGACTAAATCAACTTCTTACTATAACCAAACATTAAAAGGAGATGCCTTAAACCCCCACCTTTTGGGCATTAAAAAACCCACAGGTGTTGATATCACCGTTAAACAAAACTCAAACTCAAACTCAAAAATCTGACTAAATCAACTTCTTATAACCAAACATTAAAAAAGGATACCTTAAACCCCCACCTTTTTATTAAATAGCCACAGAAGTGTTGATATGCGTTAAACAAAACTCAAACTCAAACTCAAAATCTGACTAAAACAACTTCTTAATATAACCAAACATTAAAAAAGAATACCTTAAACCCCACCTTTTTGGCATTAAATAACCCACAGAGGTGTTGATATGCCGTTAAACAAAAACTCAAACTCAAGCTCAAAATCGACTAAATCAGCTTCTTACTATGACCAAACATTAAAAGAATACCTTAAACCCCCACCTTTTTGGCATTAAATAACCACAGAGGGTGTTGGTATATGCATTAAACAAAACTCAAACTCAAAATCTGACTAAATCAACTTCTTACTATAACCAAACATTAAAAAGAATAAAATTCAAACCAAACTTTGGCATTAAATAACCCACTGAAGATGTTGATATACCGTTAAACAAAACTCAAACTCAAACTCAAAATCTGACTAAATCAACTTCTTACTATAACCAAACATTAAAAAAGGATACCTTAAACCCCCACCTTTTTGGCATTAAAAAACCCACAGAGGTGTTGATATGCCGTTAAACAAAACTCAAACTCAAACTCAAAATCTGATTAAATCAACTTTCTTACTATAACCAAACATTAAAAAGATACCTTAAACCCCCACCTTTTTTGGCATTAAATAACCACAGAAGTCTTGATATGCCGTTAAACAAAACTCAAACTCAAACTCAAAATCTGACTAAAACAACTTCTTACTATAACCAAACATTAAAAAAGAATACCTTAAACCCCCACCTTTTTGGCATTAAATAACCCACAGAGGTGTTGATATGCCGTTAAACAAAACTCAAACTCAAACTCAAAATCTGACTAAATCAACTTCTTACTAAAACGAACATTAAAAAAGAATATCTTAAACCCCCACGTTTTTGGCATTAAATAACCCACAGAGGTGTTGATATGCCGTTAAACAAAACTCAAACTCAAAATCTGACTAAATCAACTTCTTACTATAACCGAACATTAAAAAAGAATAAATTAAACCCCCACCTTTTTGGCATTAAATAACCCACAGAGGTGTTGATATGCCGTTAAACAAAACTCAAACTCAAAATCTGACTAAATCAACTTCTTACTATAACCGAACATTAAAAAAGAATAAATTAAACCCCCAGCTTTTTGGCATTAAATAACCCACAGAGATGTTGATATGCCGTTAAACAAAACTCAAACTCAAACTCAAAATCTGACTAAATCAACTTCTTACTATAACCAAACATTAAAAAAGGATACCTTAAACCCCCACCTTTTTGGCATTAAATAACCCACAGAGGTGTTGATATGCCGTTAAACAAAACTCAAACTCAAACTCAAAATCTGACTAAAACAACTTCTTACTATAACCAAACATTAAAAAAGAATACCTTAAACCCCCACCTTTTTGGCATTAAATAACCCACAGAGGTGTTGATATGCCGTTAAACAAAACTCAAACTCAAACTCAAAATCTGACTAAATCAACTTCTTACTATAACCGAACATTAAAAAAGAATACCTTAAACCCCCACCTTTTTGGCATTAAATAACCCACAGAGGTGTTGATATGCCGTTAAACAAAACTCAAACTCAAAATCTGACTAAATCAACTTCTTACTATAACCAAACATTAAAAAAGAATACCTTAAACCCCCACCTTTTTGGCATTAAATAACCCACAGAGGTGTTGATATGCCGTTAAACAAAACTCAAACTCAAAATCTGACAAAATCAGCTTCTTACTATAACCGAACATTAAAAAAGAATAAATTAAACCCCAGCTTTTTGGCATTAAATAACCCCAGAGATAGTGATATGCCGTTAAACAAAACTCAAACTCAAACTCAAAATCTGACTAAATCAACTTCTTACTATAACCAAACATTAAAAAAGGATACCTTAAACCCCCACCTTTTGGCATTAAAGCCCACAGAGGTGTTGATATGCCGTTAAACAAAACTCAAACTCAAACTCAAAATCTGATTAAATCAACTTCTTACTATATCAAACATTAAAAAAGGATACCTTAAACCCCCACCTTTTGGCATTAAATAACCCACAGAGGTGTTGATATGCCGTTAAACAAAACTCAAACTCAAACTCAAAATCTGACTAAAACAACTTCTTGCTATAACCAAACATTAAAAGAATACAGCAAGCCCCCACCTTTTGGCATTAAATAAACCACAGAGGTGTTGATATGAATTAAACAAAACTCAAACTCAAACTCAAAATCTGACTAAATCAACCTTTTATAACCGAACATTAAAAAAGAATACCTTAAACCCCCACCTTTTGGCATTAAATAACCCACAGAGGTGTTGATATGCCGTTAAACAAAACTCAAACTCAAAATCTGACTAAATCAACTTCTTACTATAACCGAACATTAAAAAGAATAAATTAAACCCCCACCTTTTGGCATTAAATAACCCACAGAGGTGTTGATATGCCGTTAAACAAAACTCAAACTCAAGATCTGACTAAATCAACTTCTTACTATAACCGAACATTAAAAAAGAATAAATTAAACCCCCAGCTTTTTGGCATTAAATAACCCACAGAGATGTTGATATGCCGTTAAACAAAACAAACTCAAACTCTCAAAATCTGACTAAATCAACTTCTTACTATAACCGAACATTAAAAAAGAATACCTTAAACCCCCACCTTTTTGGCATTAAATAACCCACAGAGGTTTTGATATGCCGTTAAACAAAACTCAAACTCAAAATCTGACTAAATCAACTTCTTATATAACCGAACAATAAAAGAATACATTAAACCCCCACCTTTTTGGCATTAAATAACCCACAGAGGGTGTTGATATGCCGTTAAACAAAACTCAAACTCAAACTCAAAATCTGACTAAATCAACTTCTTACTATAACCGAACATTAAAGAATGAATTAAACTACCTTTTGGCATTAAATAACCCACAGAGGTGTTGATATGCCGTTAAACAAAACTCAAACTCAAATCTGACTAAATCAACTTCTTACTATAACCGAACATTAAAAGAATACCTTAAACCCCCACCTTTTGGTAAACAACCACAGAGGTGTTGATATGCCGTTAAACAAAACTCAAACTCAAAATCTGACTAAATCAACTCCTTACTATAACCAAACATTAAAAAAGGATGCAGCAAACCCCAAACTTTTTAGCATTAAATAACCCACAGGGTGTTGATATGCCGTTAAACAAAACTCAAACTCAAAATCTGACTAAATCAACTTCTTACTATAACCGAACATTAAAAAAGAATACCTTAAACCCCCACCTGTTTGGCATTAAATAACCCACAGAGGTGTTGATATGCCGTTAAACAAAACTCAAACTCAAAATCTGACTAAATCAACTTCTTACTACAACCAAACATTAAAAAAGAATACCTTAAACCCCCACCTTTTTGGCATTAAATAACCCACAGAGGTGTTGATATGCCGTTAAACAAAACTCAAACTCAAACTCAAAATCCGACTAAAACAACTTCTTACTATAACCAAACAACTCAACTTTCTCA
Organism: Ascarosepion bandense; assembly: GCA_037127315.1. Lineage (NCBI taxonomy): Eukaryota > Metazoa > Mollusca > Cephalopoda > Sepiida > Sepiidae > Ascarosepion > Ascarosepion bandense. The sequence continues at coordinate 313,818 of JBBBDQ010002418.1, forward strand.
CTATAAACGAACATTTAAAAAAATAAATACCTTAACCCCCAGCTTTTTGGCATTAAATAACCCACAGAGATGTTGATATGCCGTTAAACAAAACTCAAACTCAAACTCAAAATCTGACTAAATCAACTTCTTACTATAACCAAACATTAAAAAAGGATACCTTAAACCCCCACCTTTTTGGCATTAAAAAACCCACAGAGGTGTTGATATGCCGTTAAACAAAACTCAAACTCAAACTCAAAATCTGACTAAAACAACTTCTTACTATAACCGAACATTCAAAAAGTATAAATTAAACCCCCACCTTTTCGGCATTAAATAACCCACAGAGGTGTTGATATGCCGTTAAACAAAACTCAAACTCAAAATCTGACTAAATCAACTTCTTACTATAACCGAACATTAAAAAAGAATAAATTAAACCCCCAGCTTTTTGGCATTAAATAACCCACAGAGATGTTGATATGCCGTTAAACAAAACTCAAACTCAAACTCAAAATCTGACTAAATCAACTTCTTACTATAACCAAACATTAAAAAAGGATACCTTAAACCCCCACCTTTTTGGCATTAAAAAACCCACAGAGGTGTTGATATGCCGTTAAACAAAACTCAAACTCAAACTCAAAATCTGACTAAATCAACTTCTTACTATAACCAAACATTAAAAAAGAATACCTTAAACCCCCACCTTTTTGGCATTAAATAACCCACAGAGGTGTTGATATGCCGTTAAACAAAACTCAAACTCAAACTCAAAATCTGACTAAATCAACTTCTTACTATAACCGAACATTAAAAAAGAATACCTTAAACCCCCACCTTTTTGTCATTAAATAACCCACAGAGGTGTTGATATGCCGTTAAACAAAACTCAAACTCAAAATCTGACTAAATCAACTTCTTACTATAACCGAACATTAAAAAAGAATAAATTAAACCCCCACCTTTTTGGCATTAAATAACCCACAGAGGTGTTGATATGCCGTTAAACAAAACTCAAACTCAAAATCTGACTAAATCAACTTCTTACTATAACCGAACATTAAAAAAGAATAAATTAAACCCCCAGCTTTTTGGCATTAAATAACCCACAGAGATGTTGATATGCCGTTAAACAAAACTCAAACTCAAACTCAAAATCTGACTAAATCAACTTCTTACTATAACCGAACATTAAAAAAGAATACCTTAAACCCCCACCTTTTTGGCATTAAATAACCCACAGAGGTTTTGATATGCCGTTAAACAAAACTCAAACTCAAAATCTGACTAAATCAACTTCTTACTATAACCGAACAATAAAAAAGAATACATTAAACCCCCACCTTTTTGGCATTAAATAACCCACAGAGGTGTTGATATGCCGTTAAACAAAACTCAAACTCAAACTCAAAATCTGACTAAATTAACTTCTTACTATAACCGAACATTAAAAAAGAATAAATTAAACCCCCACCTTTTTGGCATTAAATAACCCACAGAGGTGTTGATATGCCGTTAAACAAAACTCAAACTCAAAATCTGACTAAATCAACTTCTTACTATAACCGAACATTAAAAGAATACACTTAAACCCCACCTTTTTGGCATTAAATAACCCACAAGTGTTGATATGCCGTTAAACAAAACTCAAACTCAAAATCTGACTAAATCAACTTCTTACTATAACCAAACATTAAAAGAATACCTTAAACCCCCACCTTTTTGGCATTAAATAACCCACAAGAGGTGTTGATATGCCGTTAAACAAAACTCAAACTCAAACTCAAAATCAAACTAAAACAACTTCTTACTATAACCAAACATTAAAAAAGAATACCTTAAACCCCCCACCTTTTTGGCATTAAATAACCCACAGAGGTGTTGATATGCCCGTTAAACAAAACTCAAACTTAAAATCTGACTAAATCAACTTCTTAATATAACCAAACATTAAAAAAGAATACCTTAAACCCCCCACCTTTTTGGCATTAAATAACCCACAGAGGTGTTGATATGCCGTTAAACAAAACTCAAACTCAAACTCAAAATCTGACTAAATCAACTTCTTACTATAACCAAACATTAAAAGAATACCTTAAACCCCCACCTTTTTGGCATTAAATAACCCACAGAGGTGTTGATATGCCGTTAAACAAAACTCAAACTCAAACTCAAAATCTGACTAAATCAACTTCTTACTATAACCAAACATTAAAAGAATACCTTAAACCCCCACCTTTTTGGCATTAAATAACCCACAGAGGTGTTGATATGCCGTTAAACAAAACTCAAACTCAAACTCAAAATCTGACTAAATCAACTTCTTGCTATAACCGAACATTAAAAAGGATACCTTAAACCCCCCACCTTTTGGCATTAAATAACCCACAGAGGTGTTGATATGCCGTTAAACAAAACTCAAACTCAAACTCAAAATCTGACTAAATCAACTTCTTACTATAACCAAACATTAAAAAAGGATACCTTAAACCCCCACCTTTTTGGCATTAAATAACCCACAGGGAGTGTTGATATGCCGTTAAACAAAACTCAAACTCAAACTCAAAATCTATTCAAATCAACTTCTTACTATAACCAAACATTAAAAAAAGAATACCTTAAACCCCCACCTTTTTGGCATTAAATAACCCACAGAGGTGTTGATATGCCGTTAAACAAAACTCAAACTCAAACTCAAAATCTGACTAAATCAACTTCTTACTATAACCAAACAATAAAAAAGAATACCTTAAACCCCACCTTTTTGGCATTAAATAACCCACAGAGGTGTTGATATGCTAAGATTAAACAAAACTCAAACTCAAACTCAAAATCTGACTAAATCAATAACTTAATATAACCAAACATTAAAAGAATACCTTAAACCCCCACCTTTTTGGCATTAAATAACCCACAGAGGTGTTGATATGCATTAAGAAACAAAACTCAAACTCAAACTCAAAATCTGACTAAATCAACTTCTTACTATAACCAAACATTAAAAGAATACCTTAAACCCCCACCTTTTTGGCATTAAATAACCCACAGAGGTGTTGATATGCCGTTAAACAAAACTCAAACTCAAACTCAAAATCTGACTAAATCAACTTCTTACTATAACCGAACATTAAAGGATACCTTAAACCCCCACCTTTTTGGCATTAAATAACCCACAGAGGTGTTGATATGCCGTTAAATAAAACTCAAACTCAAACTCAAATCTGACTAAATCAACTTCTTACTATAACCAAACATTAAAAGAATACCTTAAACCCCCACCTTTTTGGCATTAAATAACCCACAGGGTGGTGATGTCCTCCGTTAAACAAAACTCAAACTCAAACTCAAAATCTGACTAAATCAACTTCTTACTATAACCGAACATTAAAAAAGGATACCTTAAACCCCCACCTTTTTGGCATTAAATAACCCACAGAGGTGTTATTATGCCGTTAAACAAAACTCAAACTCAAACTCAAAATCTGACTAAATCAACTTCTTACTATAACCAAACATTAAAAAAGGATACCTTAAACCCCCCACCTTTTTGGCATTAAATAACCCACAGAAGTGTTGATATGCCGTTAAACAAAACTCAAACTCAAACTCAAAATCTGACTAAATCAACTTCTTACTATAACCAAACATTAAAAAAGAATACCTTAAACCCCCACCTTTTTGGCATTAAATAACCCACAGAGGTGTTGATATGCCGTTAAACAAAACTCAAACTCAAACTCAAAATCTGACTAAATCAACTTCTTAATATAACCAAACATTAAAAAAAGAATACCTTAAACCCCCACCTTTTTGGCATTAAATAACCCACAGAGGTGTTGATATACTCGTTAAACAAAACTCAAACTCAAACTCAAAATCTGACTAAATCAACTTCTTACTATAACCAAACATTAAAAAAGAATACCTTAAACCCCACCTTTTTGGCATTAAATAACCCACAGAGGTGTTGATATGCCGTTAAACAAAACTCAAACTCAAACTCAAAATCTGACTAAATCAACTTCTTACTATAACCGAACATTAAAGGATACCTTAAACCCCCACCTTTTTGGCATTAAATAACCCACAGAGGTGTTGATATGCCGTTAAACAAACTCAAACTCAAACTCAAAATCTGACTAAATCAACTTCTTACTATAACCAAACATTAAAAAAGGATACCTTAAACCCCCACCTTTTGGCATTAAATAACCCACAGAGGTGTTGATATGCCGTTAAACAAAACTCAAACTCAAACTCAAAATCTGACTAAATCAACTTCTTACTATAACCAAACATTAAAAAAGAATACCTTAAACCCCCACCTTTTTGGCATTAAATAACCCACAGAGGTGTTGATATGCCGTTAAACAAAACTCAAACTCAAACAAAATCTGACTAAATCAACTTCTTACTATAACCAAACATTAAAAAAGAATACCTTAAACCCCCCACCTTTTTGGCATTAAATAACCCACAGAGGTGTTGATATGCCGTTAAACAAAACTCAAACTCAAACTCAAATCTGACTAAATCAACTTCTTACTATAACCAAACATTAAAGATGTACAGAAAACCCCCACCTTTTGGCATTAAATACCCCACAGAGGTGTTGATATGCCGTTAAACAAAACTCAAACTCAAACTCAAAATCTGACTAAATCAACTTCTTACTATAACCAAACATTAAAAAAGAATACCTTAAACCCCCACCTTTTTGGCATTAAATAACCCACAGAGGTGTTGATATGCCGTTAAACAAAACTCAAACTCAAAATCTGACTAAATCAACTTCTTACTATAACCGAACATTAAAAAAGAATACCTTAAACCCCCAGCTTTTTGGCATTAAATAACCCACAGAGGTGTTGATATGCCGTTAAACGAAACTCAAACTCAAACTCAAAATCTGACTAAATCAACTTCTTACTATAACCAAACATTAAAAAAGAATACCTTAAACCCCCACCTTTTTGGCATTAAATAACCCACAGAGGTGTTGATATGCCGTTAAACAAAACTCAAACTCAAACTCAAAATCTGACTAAATCAACTTCTTACTATAACCGAACATTAAAAAAGGATACCTTAAACCCCCACCTTTTTGGCATTAAATAACCCACAGAGGTGTTGATATGCCGTTAAACAAAACTCAAACTCAAACTCAAAATCCGACTAAAACAACTTCTTACTATAACCAAACATTAAAAAAGAATACCTTAAACCCCCACCTTTTTGGCATTAAATAACCCACAGAGGTTTTGATATGCCGTTAAACAAAACTCAAACTCAAAATCTGACTAAATCAACTTCTTACTATAACCGAACATTAAAAAAGAATACCTTAAACCCCCACCTTTTTGGCATTAAATAACCCACAGAGGTTTTGATATGCCGTTAAACAAAACTCAAACTCAAACATACTCCGTGCAAAATATCTCAACACTCCATTTTTTTTTTCTCGGCAGTCGCGACACATTTGGGAAAGTCATAAGAGTAATTAAGAATCTCTACTGGCAGCAAACTTCCTGCATATAGACAGGTAACGAATTCAGCAGATATACAGATAAAAAGGTGCGTAATCTGTTCCACTTGGACAGCGAGACTATTTTGAGGACCCTAGATCCTATACCAAGATTTGTAATCGGGGGCCACAATTTGAATAACATAAAGTACGCAGAAGATACAGGGCTGATAGCAAACACGGAAAGAAAACTACAAGACCTCCTACAGAAGGTAGCTGAAGAGTGACAAAAAGGACTACAAATAAAAAATTTAAATACTTGGAAAGTCTTCTAATAGAAGACGGAAAGTGCAACACAGAGATCCAAAGGCGAATTGGCATGGCGAAGGACGCGTTCCAGAAGCTGAGTAAAGTATTAAGACACAGGAAACTTTCACTAGAAACCAAGAAAAGAGTGCTAGATTGCTATGTGATGTAAGATCTTCAATATGGCAGTGAATGTTGGACAATATCATCGAAGATAAAGGAAAAACTTGAAGCAACTGAAATGTGGTTCTACAGAAGGATGCTGCGAATATTATGGATCGAGCACGTGAGCAATGATGAGGTTTTGGAATGGATGGAAACAAAAAGAAAATTAATATTGATCATCAGAAAGAGACAGCTAAAACTCCTGGGTCATGTAATGAGGAAGGAGGGCTTCGAGAAGCTGATACTAACAGGCCAAATAGAGGGAAAAAAAGACAGAGGAAAGAAGCGGATAACATATTTGAAGGGCCTGAGCAGGTGGATGACAGAAGCGGGGTTGCGAGATGTTAAAGAAGAAAGCGTGCTAAGAGCCAACAGGGATAAGAAGACGTGGGAGGTCATTATCGCCTACGTCCTGAAAGGACAAGGAGCATAGAAGAAGAAGAAGAAGAAGAAGAAGAAGAAGAAGAAGAAGAAGAAGAAGAAGAAGAAGAAGAGATGGAACATACAATTAAAATCGGTTTATCACTGGGAATTTTTGTACACAGTTAATAAATTAATGTCCGAACTTTTTCTTTCTCTCTTTCTGTTGTTCTTTCTTTAGCTTACAGTGCTTGACATATATATATATATATATATATATATATATATATATATATATATATATTATATATGTATGTATATATATATGTATATATATGTATATATATATATGTATGTATATATATATATGTATATATATATATATATATATATATATATATATATATATATATATATATATATATATATATATATATATATATATATATATATATATATCGCCCGGTTCGCACTCCACCCACGTCTATTGAACAGGTGAAGAGGTTCATCACGCGGTAAATTGGACGTGAATCTAGATCCGAGAAGATGATAAAACGCAATGCGTTCATCCCGTTATATACCAAAAGTGCTTCTTCTGCTGCTGATAGAACAACAATCGTCTTGACAGCGAAAAGCAAACTCAGAACAACGTGTCTATAAACTACTTGCAGTAAAACCCGGCGTTGCTCGGGTGTAATGAAAGCTTTAAAACTAATCCATGGTCCTGGAGCTCAGACTCAGTGTAAAGAATATTTGAAATAATAAAATAATTGCGACAATTTACCAATCGCACCCAATATATATATATATATATATCGCCCGGTTCGCACTCCACCCACGTCTATTGAACAGGTGAAGAGGCTCATTCTTGTTTCCTGTTTAGGATGCGGTTTCCGGTTTCCTCTTTTCCAATCTTTTCACTCTTTTCTTTATTTTTTTTCAATTGGAGTAGATAGACTAAACTATCGCCCGGTTCACACTCCACCCACGTCTATTGAACAGGTGAAGAGGCTCATCCCTTGTTTCCTCTTTAGGATGCGGTTTCCGGTTTTCTCTTTTCCAATCTTTTTACTCTTACGTAGCCCCCTGCGCACCAGTGGCGTTATCGCCTTGCTCGAGGTGATATGATAGATATATTTTTTTTTCTAGACAGATGCTATTAAATATAAGAGACAATGAATGTCTATTATGTTTAATCATGAGCCGTTCTAAACGTCGTATTTTTGCTTTAATTTCAGTTGAAAATAAAGACAAAAACTCTCCAACATTTGGATAATTAATTGGTTTTCTTCTAAGCTTTCGACTCACATGAGCCATCTTCAACTGAAATTAAAGCAAAAATACGACGTTTAGAACGGCTCATGATTAAACATAATAGACATTCATTGTCTCTTATATTTACTAGCATATGTCTAGAAAATTACTTGCTGCCTCGATATACTAAATATATATATATACTAGCAGTATAGACCGGCGTTGCTCGGGTGTAATGAAAGGTTTAAAACTAATCCATGGTCCTGCAAAAAATAACAAAAAAACATTTCAGCATTGATTTCATTCATTTGTGAATAAGTTCTGAAAATTTCATTAAAATCGGACAATTATTTGATTTGTACAAGTATTTTCAAATTAATGTGTTTTCAACAGAAAAAAAAGCAAAAAATCAATGTTAAACTTTGTAGAAGGCGATGACGTAAACAAAACAAGAATTCGAACCAAAATTTCGAACGTGTTAGAAAGGATTAAAAAAAAATTTAAATATTTAAAAAATTCTTTGATCTTTTCTTTTAATAATAATATCAACATTTTGACGATAAAACTTTATTTTCGTTAAGTTTGTGGCGTTTTGCATTACGATGTGCTGAATTAGTGGAGGTACCTAAAAAATATAATCATATATTTTTATTCTTTTCGGCGATGGTTGTGCGGAGAGTGGTAGTTGGAGGGAATCCCGCAGTTGCGCACATCCGAGGAAGCTGACCGGCTGGTATTGTTTGCCTTGCGCTCTCTCCAAATCCTCTCCGTGTTTTGTGTTTTACCGGAAAAAAAAAAGATATTATATAAGCTGAGATTCCTGATTTCCGCTTAATTTCATAATTAATAATAGGCGCATCTATTAATTATTTTCACCGGTTATTGTTTTTGGGCCACTTGTATTTGATGTCATCCCATTCCGTCTGCCACTGTTTAAATTTTCTGACCTTGAAAACGGCTCTCCTGACGCAAACATTTTTTTGTTTGTCATTGTTTCTGAGGCCAAATCACATTTACGTCGGGTCGCCGAAATACAATTACATTCCTTTTATGTAAACACACTTTTTTTTGTCACTGTCCACATTCCTGCTTTTGACCGAATCATATTTCTGTCGGTTCAGAAATATATTATAATATCTTAATTGCCAGCGTCAAGAACGCAGTATACTTTATCTAAAATAAGTCTAAAAAAACGTTTATTACAATCATTATTAACTAACTGGTGAGACATTTTTCTTTCGGCTTACGGCCTATCACGTTGAATACACCGGTTCTCGCTCTATCACCGAAGTTAAGCAACGAAGCCTGGTCAGAACTTAGATGGGTGACCGCTTGGGAATATCAGGTGCTGTAAGCGTATACTGACGGATGTGCGTTGTGGTGCAGTGGATATCGGCTCGGGAAGAGAAATCGGTGAGCCAAGTTCGAATTCCAGTTGAATACCCTGCATTCACTTAAGCACTGGTACCCTTGGGAAAGGTATTAATCCGTCCCTTACCTCCAGTTATGGGTTAAATAACAAGGGTATAAATTGGGGACCCTGCCCTTAAAAAACATAATCCAAATGAATCTTAACAAATAAACTAAATAAAACAAACCAAAAACGATTTTCAGCATTAAATGAACTAATGAAGGTTGATATGCTGGTTAAATGAAACAACCAACCATTTTTCTTTCAATGTTTAAACAAAATGTACAATTTTGTTGTAGTTTGTAAATGTTCTAAAGTTTTATATATATATATATATATATATAATTAATATTAATTATTCGGGCCGCAATTTTTCATTTAAATATGTTTCGTTAAAGACAAAGAAGATTTGATTAATTTGTTTTTTAATTTTTCCCGTATTCTTACATGTTTCCTTTTTGCTAGAGATAAGGAATGTAAAACTGTTCCATAATTTTCGACTTTCAGCTACTTCATTGGCCATTTTTTAAGGATGTGATTTTTCCCGTTTTGTCATGTTCTGCTTGATTGCAATGTAATTTTTCTGTTTTTAGTGTTTCTTTTTGTTTTTTTAAGATAGTTTTTAATAGGTTGATTGATAGATAGATATTAACGGACATATATGTGTATACATATATATATATATATATGTGTGTGTGTGTGTGTGTGGACAGTCTGTATATGTATGTAGACAGGTAAATAGAAAGATATGAACGGATTATGATAGATAGATAGATAGATAGATAGATAGATAGATAGATAGATAGATATTAGTGGACTGGTATATATGGTAAAAATTAATAGAAAAAAACAAGCATTCTCATCATCATAACGGATAAAGTTGTAACTGAGCAAATATCATGTTAATAAAGCCGTTCGTTCCGCATCAATATACTTCTATTGATAAACTCAAAGTCCATGGCGTTGCACCAACTGAAGAAATTCTGACGAGTGATTTGCGCAAGCCCTGTGCGTGAATGTTATTTATGTTTTGAAGATTCATTGTGTCTTCCGCTGAATTGTGGACGCAATATTCGCCGAATTTTCGAATCCGTTTCTATCACGAATATTTCTCCCAATGCCGCTCGTTGTTCGGCATTTCAATATGTTTCGCCATGAAAGCGGAAATTGTTACTCAACTTAAACATATCGCTGAGTATTTGTTCAGCCATCAATCTAAAATTGCAAGCCATTTGCACAAATTGTATAGCGCCTGTCTAAATACGACCAAGATTGATTCATGTGCACTTTTGTTTGTAATGGAAATATGTTTATATATATATATATATATATATATATATGTGTGTGTGTGTGTGTGTGTGTGTGTGTGTGTGTGTGTGTGTGTGTGTGTGTGTGTGTTTATATACCGAGAGATAGAGCGTTTATATCCAGAACAATGTGGAAATGAAACATGTGAATATATTTTATTTTGATTATATTGCATACAGTTAAGTTAAAAATTAACATAACTGATAGATAGATAGATAGATAGATAGATAGATAGATAGATAGATAGATAGAACAGACTGATGATAGATGAGATAGATAGATAGATAGATAGATAGATAGATAGATAGATAGATATGAACAGACTGAGATAGATAGATAGATAGATAGATAGATAGATAGATAGATAGATAGATAGATATGAACAGACTGAGATAGATAGATAGATAGATAGATAGATAGATAGATAGATAGATAGATAGATAGATAGAACAGACTGAGATAGATAGATAGATAGATAGATAGATAGATAGATAGATAGATATGAACAGACTGAGATAGATAGATAGATAGATAGATAGATAGATAGATAGATAGATAGATAGATAGAACAGACTGAGATAGATAGATAGATAGATAGATAGATAGATAGATAGATAGATAGATATGAACAGACTGAGATAGATAGATAGATAGATAGATAGATAGATAGATAGATAGATAGATAATGGTGGTCCCCACCTTCCTGTTCGTTTTTTTTTTCTTTCTTTTCTGAAAGAAATTTTTTCATTTTTTTTTCTTTAACCATACCACAGCTGAAGAAGGCTGTAAAATTGACCGGCTGAAACGTGGTCGCAGCAACACTCTTAACACAATTCACGAGTCCCGTGATGTGAAAAACATATCGAAACGGAAAACGAAAACAATCTAAAGAAACAAATCATAAGGTTTACTGAATTTCATTTTAATTTAATTATTTACTTTTATTTATTTTATGTCATTTTGTTTTTTGTCTAATATTTTTTCTTTAATTTTTTAAAAGTTTATTTTTATTTTTCTTATTCGTTGACAAATATTTTTTCTCACAATATGGCAGAGTGAACGTCCCAATTTAATTTCCTTAAGTAACCGGCCCCGCTGAACAAATTTCCACTCTATGCGATGTTTTTATTTACAATTAGTCTACCCGCTTTCTGTTATTAACAGCGCGTTTCGGGTGGAAAATGGGATAAAATTGAAAAGCTTCTCGGATAGCGGCTGGGTGGTGGTAAATCCTTATTTATTCTGTGTTAGGCGCATTTAAAAAATAAACAACAAAGAAAGCGTCAAAGAATAAACAGTTTATTGGAATACAAACTAAAAAGAAAATGGTGCCAAGATTTTTTTTAATCAGACGTCAAAAAATCGTTCATTCATTCAAGTGACTGACTTAAAATGTTTAAAAAAAACAAAAAAAAACTACAAAATGTTTTTAAAAAAATATGAAACTCGCTACCTCCGAAACTTCTGTAAAAAAAAAAAAATAGCATGAAGAAAAAAAAGCCACAAACTTAATGAAACAAAGTTTTATCGTCAAAATATTTATGTTATTATGAAGAAAAAAGACCAAAATAATTCTTATTATTTCATTAATTTTTGAATCCGTTCTAGTATAATCGAAATTTTGGTTAAAAATCCCCCTTTTTTTTTTTGCGTTGGCAGAGATTATTATAGTTAAAAGGTCACAAACTTCATGAAACAAAGTTTTATCGTCAAAATATTTATGTTATTATTAAGAAGAAAGACCAAAGTAATTTTTATTTTTAATTTTTTTAATCCGTTCTAGTATAATCAAAATTTTAGTTAAATTTTTTAATTTTTTGCGTCAGCCGAGGGCCAAAAATTAATAAATATTTTTAACGTCTTTTTTGGTGTCAAGAACATATTGTTTTGGAAATTCATCAGTTATAAGCCGGACAGCTGGGAGAAGGATGGAAGTGTCTAGAGATCTCGTTCGGGGCTGTTTGCTTTACGACTTCAAAGTGGGCTTATCAGCAGCTGCATCAAGTTGCTGCATATGTCAAGTGTTTGGGGATAGTGCTGTGGATGAACGTACTGCAAGGCGTTAGTTTCGAAAATTCAAGTCGGGAGATTTGTCTCTCCATGATGAGCCTCGCAGTTGACGACCACAAGTCTCGAATGACGGAGTCCTGAAGGCGGCCATTGAAGAGGACTGTAGTTTAACGTGTGGTGAATTTGCAAGACAGTTCAACGTTTCCGATGAAACAGTTAGACTTCATTTTCACCGCCTAGGTAAGATGTTCAAACTGAGCAAGTGGGTTCCACAAACGCTGTTGGAGGTCCACAAGGGACAAGTGGCAGCCTGCGTATCGCTGCTTTCTCGCCACTGTACCGCATCCTTATTCAATCTAATGCTTACCAGTGATGAAAAGTGGGTTCTGTACGAAACTCCCAAGGGTTACAGACATTGGTTGTCTCCTCGGGATGCTGTCCCTCACACCGCAAGACCGCCTATGCACCCACGTAAGATTATGCTTTGTGTCTGGTGGACAGGTCGTCAAGTGGTTCATTATGAACTACTAACAACGGACTAAACGGTCACTGGAGACCTATACTCACAGCAATTGAAACGTGTGCAACAGGCATTGCGTCAGAAGGAGCCAACACTAATGAATTGCAAACGTGTGCTTTTCCTCAATGACAACGCCAGGCCGCATGTCGCGCGAATGGTGAGGGATACCATACAGCAACTTGGGTAAGAGACTTTGTGCCATCCACCTTATTCACCTGACTTTGCGCCATCGATTACCACCCCTTTCATTCCCTGAATAATCATTTTCGTGGGAAATCCTTTACCAATGAAACAGACTTGCGCAAAGCCCTCACGGATTTCTTTGCGTCAACCCCCCACCCGGAGTACTACTGCAAGGGCATTGAACAGCTGGAGACACGTTGGCAGAAGGTGCTGGATACCGATGGCGATTACTTCGAAGACTAAATATAAGTTACACATACTGTGAAACGTTTTCTTTTATTTTTTTTTTCCTTTAAAAACGGACAGAACTTTTTGTTACCTTGAGAAATAATAAGTGTGACGTACCCAATAAACGTCATGCCAGAAAAAAAATTTTAACTGTGTTGGTCCTTAAATTTAACAGACACGAGCACATTGTAGGATGATTTCACTGTCTCGATAAAAATTTTTAAGAAGACTGGGACCTTCGTTCTTTTGAAAAAAAAATTCTTTTCAAAACGATAGATTTTTCCTTGACACCGCTATTGTTTTAAATCATCGGCAATGTCCATTGATTTCAATAGCGATAATTAGAATTTTTAATAAAGCACTTAAAAGTGAATTCATACATTTTCTTTGTTCTTGAGAATTGATAACAAAAATATTAAATTTAATTGTTTTCATATTTATTTCTTTATAAACAATATTTATTGTTTTCATTTTCTTTGTTCTTGAGTACTGATAAGAAAACTAAAATATTATTTATTTATTATTATTTAATAATTTATTAAATGCTTATAAATTAGTAAACAAAAAATTGCTTTCATGTTTATTTCTTTATAAACAATGTTTATTGTTTTCATTTTCTTTGTCCTTGGGAATTGATAACAAAAATAATAATATTTCAACAATTTTATGGGGGCTCAGTTTTTCATACAACGTTATAGTAAATCGATCTTCCATTTTGGAACCACTCGCCAGTACGATATTACCACTTGTAAATTGGTTGATTATCAATTTTTTTTTTTACTTTTTTCAGTGTAATCTTATCGATTAAATCCTAAACTTTCCTATTGACAAAATAAATTTAGAAAAATTTCAATATTTAAACAATTTGGTGGAAGGGCTCAGTTTTTCATACAACCTTATAGTAAATCGATCCTGTGCAATTAACTTTTTTGCTTGCGCATATTCAACAACTGAATCCTTTGCTAAATTTTTGAATAAAGCCATTCTTGGAGTTTAGGAGGAAGATGCCACCGTAAGAACTGAAGAAAACTTGAAAAAGACAAAAACAAGAGCAACAACTCCTCCCCAAAAAAACAAAAAAAAGCGAGTGGTTCCAAAATGGAGGATCAATTTACTATAACGTTGTATGAGAAACAGAGCCCCCCCCTAAAAGTGTTTAAATATTGAGATTTTTTCAAACTTTTTTGATAATCGGAAACCTTATGCAATAACCAATTAGACTGCGCTGAAAAAAGTAAAAAAAATAAAAATGATAAAAAAAAAATTTAAAGGTGGTGTTAGTCTCCTTCTGGTTTGCCCTGCTGTCTTATTTGGGCAGGAGTTGTCCAGTTTCCACTTTCCAGTCTCGATAGAATACGAAATCGTCTCCGGTTACTTGTGGGTGAGGAATTATTTTCCATCCTACATCCCCTCCCTCGCAGATGAAACGTTGCAAGCCTCTGCTTTATCGTAATTTCTATGGAAATTTTGCCAGAAAGTGTAGTTTGCATTGTGTGCAGGGGTATATCGCTGGGTGAATCGCAACAGATTCAGGCTGAGTTATTGTTTTGACAGACAGAGGTCAAGGGGGGGGGGGTCAAAGCTCTAGGTGAGACCGAGTTTAGCGGGAAAACCAGGTGTCAATGAGTCAACTATTTAAGTGACGTCAGCGGTCATAGAGAGTCTGTTTTAAAGTTGAGTTTTTTGCAGATAGCAGTCGAGTCGTCAACTCGTGCGTGTGCCCGCCGCCAACTAAACCCCGACTTCACACCACACCACAAGTCACTGAAGAGAAGAGAATAATAATAAAAACATTAAATTTTTTGTATATGTCTGCGTCGGTGCTTTGTTTTTTCAGCAAATCTGAAAAAAATTTCAATTTTGGATCCAGTCTATTCTTCATACAACATGATATACAACACCACCATTTCTAAACTTCACGGCTAGAACCTACCATGGCTCCGCGAATTGTGGTATTCCATTGATTAGATGTAAGTTCTAGAAACTTCTTCCTCGATTATTATAATCTTAAGCTGTTCAAGCCTAGGGTCAACGATTATTTTCATTACATATCCGCAAAACTCTCTATAAAACTCTCTATATCGAGTGGTTCTTAGGCCTGTGAAAATCATTGTTAAAAATATTCTTGTCAGGATACTGTTATAATTGTTGAAGTTTTAAGGGGCGAAGTTTTAAGTCTCTTTGTCTTGAGAAGATCTTTTAAATTAGATAGAGATTTTTCAGTTTCGAGTTGAGATACTGACTAAGATTACATTTCTGTGTCCTTTATGAGTAAGTCAAATTAAGAACCCAACAATCTTAATCGATTCAAATCTAGCGTTAACCGTTATCTTTCTCACGTATCTACATAAACCATGCTTATGATTTTGTGACTCTCTACCTCGAGTGACTGCCGGACCTTGTATAGGGTAAACATCAAAAAAAAAAAAAATCGACATCTTCTATCTTCCTAAATGCTGTTCTTTTACTGTTCTTTCTCATCATTAAAGATTTTTTCTCATTCGCTTTCACTCCGGTAATCCCTTGAGTCGTAGTGGTATTATCACCTTGGAATAATATAGTTTTTATAAATCGTTGTGGTGCAGTGGATATCGATTCTGAACGACAAATCGGGAAGCCGAATTCGAATTCTAGTTGAATTTCTTGCATTCACTTACGCACAAATACTCTTGGATAAGGTATTAATCCGTCTCTTCCCTCCAGTTATGGGTTAAATAATAGGACATATTGGATCCTATAGCCTTGTCTGGCAACCAGTCTACCGCAGAAAGCAATGGCAACCTACTGCGGGATAATCTGCTCAGTTAGTCATGTCTCTTTCGAAACATGATTGCCCAAAACGTGTATCAGGTATGGCACTAAACTGACTGGATATAATAGTTGGAATTATGATTGTGGTTATAAAGTGGGGGATCAGTTTATTATTTCATAACAATATAAAACAGATCCCCCACTAATAACAATTTAATGATAAAATACATCTTTTCCCTACAGTTATGAGTCAAATAATAGGACAGATTGGGTTCTATAGCCTTGGCTGGCAACCAGTCTACCGCAGAAAGCAATGTCAAAGAGTCACTGAATGCTAAAGATTTAATTAATGATTAAGGCTTCTACTGGTCATAAAGTGGGGGATCGGTTTTCTATTGTTATGAAGTAATAAACAGATCCCCCTAATAACTATTTAGTAATATAATACATCTCTTCCGTCCAGTTATGAGTCAAATAAGGGGACATATTGGGTTCTATAGCCTTGGCTGGCAACCAGTCTACAGCAAAAAGCAATGGCAACCTAGTGCGCGATAATCTTCTTCCTAGTTAGCCGTGTCTTTTTCGAGACATGATCGCCCAAAGCGTGTGTTACATATGGCACTCAACTGATTGAGTGAATTCTAAAAAAAAATTGAATATATACAAGAAAAAACAAAATTACTTCGTCAGTTCTATTCTTTCGAAAAGATTTTTTTGTTTCTTTGCTTCTCTTCACTCTCTCTCATTTTCTCATTCTCACCCTTTCTCTGTCCTTATCTCACTCACTCACTATCTATCTATCTATCTATCTATCTATCTATCTATCTTAGTCTCTTCATACTTATCTATGTATCTATCTATCTCATTTTCATTATCTATCTATCTATCTATCTATCTATCTATCTATCTATCTATCTTATCCATTTCATATTTACCTATCTCTTTCTCCCCCTCTCTCTCTCTCTCTCTCTCTATCTATCTATCTATCTATCTATTTCAGTCTCTTCATACTTATCTATGTATCTATGTATCTCATTTTTTCATTATCTATCTATCTATCTATCTATCTATCTATCTATCTTCATCTCTATTTCTCTGTCTTTATCTCTAATTTTCCCTTCTCTCTCCTGTTTAGTCTTTCTTCCTCTCCTACCAGTACTTTCATGATCTCTCATCTTATCGTTGTGGGGTCTCCCCTTTTTCCATGATAATGAACTCGACTTGAGTATACATAATCCTGCTGCAGTGAGATAACATCAGATCCGAGAGATACAGAAAGATACCGGAAGATACCAATGTTTCACCGAGAATACAGCGGCAGTAGTTCATAGTAGCTCTGTCCTCCACTCAGCGAGAATATTATCTCACAGCACCCGTCAGTTCCAACGTGGACATACTAAACATATTACGGCTTCACTTCAGAGACATGTATATATCCTTCCTACTAACCGTATTCCTGGCATACTAACCTGCGTTCAAGTTTGTATCTTTTACGTTAATATACTTATTTTCCTATCTCCAATTCCAGTTGTTGTTCCTTTATTTTGTGCGGTTCCCATTCCCGGAATCCACAACACGTACACTCCCTCAGCTTTGTCTCAACAAAACTTCAAACTAAAATAAAAGTCAAATGACCGTCATATTTGTTTTGGTGAAGATTATAATATAAATTTAACGTTGCGTTTATCGAATAACAACTCGCTGTTTCTCTAATCCTGTGGATCACGAAGCCGGCCAAGACCGTGTCTATTGGCGCCAATGTAGGCATCATCCTCTGACCTCTAGTCAACCTCGACACTTATGAGCCACAGTGCTGTTGAGAAGAGGTGATGTCAAGACACGATCCGTGTGAATCTTTCTGCCCTTGGGGTATCCCAACTATTTGGAATCATTGATGTTTCTTAGCAGAACCTTGTCAGTGATTCAACTGATGAATTTTCGCTAATTTGAGATAAAACTTTAGTTATTCGTATTGTAAGATACGTACATTATATATATATATATATATATATATATATATATATATATACATTATATTTTAGAACATGTACAAATTTTTTATATATCCACTACAAATCGTACATTTGTTTCGACATTGAAACTACAATGTCTCATCAGGTGGTGTCGACAGGAATGGAAAGCCTCTTTTCTTAAATTTGGTGAGTTGTGTGTGGGATGTTGGTGGGGGTTAGTGATAAGGGAACAAGGCTTGTGAATTGTGCGTTTGAATTTTGAAGAGAGTGGTATAGTCATCCGCAAACAGATCTTTTTCGCTGTATCACAGCTCATCAGTACGGTTAGACATCCGATTGCTTTTAACCCAGAATTGAAACCCAACCGAATTGGCGTCAGTCGGTGATTCTACCTCTGAACTATGGGCGCACGGAAGAAGGAAGCAAACATTAACGTATCATGTATCATACGCCAATAGCCAGAGCGCTCTAATTCATTACTGAATGAGCGATGCGTAGATGCTAGAGTAGCTACTGTTTTTTCAAAGTCTACCATTCTTCTTCTATCTATCTATCTATCTATCTATCTATCTATATATATATATATATATATATTAATTGTTATAGTTATATATATATATATATATTAATTGTTATAGTTATTGCAAATCGCCTAAAGACACCACTTATGGTAGAAACCTAAGTCTACTTATGGTAGAAACCTATAAATTAAACAATCAATATATATATATATATATATATATATATTGATTGTTTAATTTATTAGTTTCTGGTCATAACAAGGTTAAACATTTGTATTAAAAGTGTTCAATACAATTATACTGTAGAACTTTTGAATATTTTCCATTTGTAAACGAGTTATTACGCGACTTAGGTTTCTACCATAAGTGGTGAATTTGCAATAACTATAACAATTAATATATATATATATATATATATATATATATATATATATATATATATGTGTGCAGTTTGTTATGTATATTATATTATTTATATATTATATATGCGCGGTACTTATTTGAAAGCGCTCAATATCAGTGGTAGAGCTGACATATTCATATAGATAGGCTGACCATTGCAAGAGCGTGAAACACAGGGTCACAAACTCACACCTATATATATATATATATATATATATATAGTAACGTGAATTAATAGATATACATTTGAGGTTACACATATGCATAATACTATTATTTATGTGTTAATAAAACAGTGCTCAACGTAGTATGAACAGAATTATTATACATGACAGAATTGAATAAACACCAAGATATATTTTATTTCTAATTTTTTTTAAATAACCAAGACAAATTAACATTGATTATTTGATTAAAATTGCAGATAACAATACTGGAACATGCCACGAACCAAAGGAGCATCAGACCTATCCGAATTTCAGCGAGGACGTATCGTGGGCCAACATGAAGGTCATCTTAGTCAAAGAAAAATATCTGAAAATCTTTCAATAGCCCTTTCTACTGTTAATAGAGTGATCGTACAATTCACCAGAGAGGTTGAGACAAAGTAGGATCAATAACCTTCCATGGTCAAATCAGTCCCAGGATATTAACCCTATTGAACACCTTTTGGGGCATATTAGATCGAAAACTCCGCAAAAAGTACAGGAAGCCATCTTCTAAGCCCGAACTTTTAGGATTATTGCGTGAAACATGGCAAGAAATCCCTCAAGATGATATTCGTGAACTCATCGCTAACATTCCTAGAAGGGTTCTTGCATTAAAAAAAGCAAAGGGGATGTCAACAAAGTATTAGTTATTAAATTTATTACCATTTAAAATTACTTCATTTGTATAAATTCTTCTTCTTTTATGTAACTTGTCCCCTCAGGACGTAGGCGATCACGGCTTTCCACGTCACCCTATCCCTGGTGGCTCTTAGCACGCTTTCTCCTGTAACGTCTCTCAGCCACCGTTCAGTCATCCACCTGATCAGGCTCTTTAAATATATTATCCGCTGCTTTCCTCTGTCTCTTTTTCCCTCTATCTGGCCTGTTAGTATCAGGTTCTCCAAGCCCTCTTTCCTCATTGCATGTCCCAGGAACTTTATTTGTCTCTTCCTGGTGCTCAATATTTATTTCCTTTTCGTTTCCATCATTTCTAAAACCTCCTCATTGCTCACATGCTCGGTCCACGATATCCGCAGCATCCTTCTATAGAACCACATTTCAGCTGCTTCAAGTTTTCCCTTCATCTTTTTTGATATTGTCCAACATTCACTGCCATATTGAAGAACTGACATCAAATAGCAATCCAGTACTCTCTTCTTTGTTTCTAGTGAAAGTTTCATGTGTCTTATAACTTTACTCAGCTTCTGGAACGCGTCTTTCGCCATGCCAATTCGCCTTCGAATCTCTGTGTTGCACTTTCCGTCTTCAGTTAGATACTTAAATTTTTGTACCTGCTTGATTTAACATTCCCCACCTGTAATTGGCATTTTGGGCTGCACTTTTTGCTGATGACAATGCATTCAGTTTTCTTGCAGTTTATTTGTAATCCCTTCTTGCCACTCTCCTCAGCCATCTTCTGTAGGAGGTCCTGCAGTTTTTTTCCGTGTCTGCAATCAACACTCTGTCGTCTGCGTATATTATGTTGTTTAAATTGTGACCTCCGATGACAAATCCTAGCATAACATCTAGGGTCCTCAAATTACTTGTTTAATAAAATAAGTACATGTTTAATAAAATAAACGGTTTCTCTGAGCGTCTATTCAATTCTGTTACATATATATATATGATTAAATAAAAAGAAAGTGAAAAACTGTATTTAACTCGCCAGCGCGTTTCGTCCTGTGATGGACTTTATCAAGGCAAAAAGACGAAATGAGCTTTATTCTAAATTACGTATCTATAAACAAACAGTGTTGACAACTATAAAAAACGCTCACAAATCATTTCAAAAGATTAACAGAATATTTTAGTTTTTAGAAGTCCTTCATGTGTAGTGCAATGTCACGAAATGTTAAAATGAAGTGAATTCAAACGTTTTCCTTGGACTTTTTATTATGTATGTTAGTCTGTTTCAGTATCATTTATATATATATATATATATATATATATATATATATATATATATATATATATTCATTAATGCAGGTTTCATTGAATAATATAGACAAGTTTTGTCTATTCATTTTGTGTAGGATCCGTTCATACCGTCTGATATACTTGATGGTGATGTCGTTGAAAGACAACAAAAAATCACAGTAATTGTTGATTTTTTATCGGGTCTAAGCTTTCGGCTCACATAAGCCATTATCAAAGAGTAAATATTAACACACAGTAAACATAGAATATTTAAGTTATTAACAATAAAGAGAATTGAATTGAAAATATAAGTCCATCCCTACCGTGGCGGATGGCCGAAGACAGTGACAAAATAGTGGCGTTGTGGTCCCTGGTCTGATTACAGACATTTGAGTACGTTATTGGAAATATGAAAATTGATTGTATTCAAACCAGGTTTAAATTGTTTAATGTAGATTGCTTCGAGGATTTTTAGTTTCTGTTTATTATTTTCTTGTTTAAGTATGTACGTGTTATCAACAAGCGTTTTTCTCAGAAGTGCGCGTTGATAACCGTGTTGTTCTAAAATACACACAATATATATATTCTTATAGAAATTATATATATATATATATATATATATATATATATAACCTTTGAGATTTAAAAAGAAATCACTCGACCGGCGGTCGAGAGCGAAGGAAAATTTACTCGCCCCCAAACCATTTAACTCGACCGACTCCATTTTCTTAATAGTCGCCTTATGTAAACATAACGTGAATCGCTGACGGAAAACAAAAAATGAAATCTTAATTAAAATTTTGAACGTGTTAGAAAGGATTTAATTTTTTTTTTTTTTAAATAATAACAACAAACTTTGATCTTTCCTCTTAATAATAGCATAAACATTTTGATGATAAAACTTTGTTTGAGCTCTTCTCTTTTAACATCATGAAATAATAATGTCATTGTAGGTCATTCTAAGTAACTTGTGAATCTTCAATCGCATACTTTTGGGTTGTAAAATGAATCAGATTTCCTTTTTCCTTTTTGAAGGGACACGTTTTATTGCGAGATTTTTAATCAACGTTAATCAACCGATTAAGTTATAAATGTACTGAATCGATAGGGCGAGTGAAATCTCAAAGTCTGTACATATATATATATATATATATATATATATATATATATATATACTAGCAGTATAGGCCGGCGTTACTCCGGTGTAATGAAATCTTTAAAACTAATCCATGGTCCTGGAGCTCAGACTCTTTGGAGGTTGGCACGAAAGACTAAAAAGCAATAGTTGTTTCCAGTTAAAGCGAAACCTCAGACTGAAAGAAAAATGAATGGATGTAAGTCAAATTTTGATTTCCTGGTATCGATATCAAATAAGTATTTTTCGTCGTAAACTGACTTTTGAAGGCTAAATAAGTCCCCTGAGTAAATGGTATCATGGCTGATACCAAGAACTACAATTATACCTACTTAGAGCCAAACCCGAAGCAAAAACTAAAATAAAAGGTCGGAAAAATACAGACATACAGGCAGATAAACACACACGCTCACAAACATCTTGCCTTTTATATATATATATATATATATATATATATATATAATCGATTTTCTGCACTATTGTAAGAACTGCAACCTTGAAACTTCTGAATATCGTTTCTTATGTCTTTGTCTATGAGTGTATCCAATTTGATTAAAATCAGACCACTCTTTCTATAATCCGATTTTTTCGATTCTCGATTTTCGATATTTATCGGAGGTACCTCGACACAAAACTTTGCTAAGAACACTCGCAGACGCTTATAGTACAACTGTGTAAATTTTCAAGAAAATCGGTTCAGCCGTTTCGGAATCTATAGGTAACGGACACATACACAGACACACACACAGACACACACATGCACACACAGATAAAGTTTCATTTATAAATAAGTTTAGATAGATTTAGATGTATATTATGTTTCTATGTTTGATTCTATATTTTCCCGTTTCGTAATATATTTTCTTCAACTTGCATGAAGTCGTTTATCATGTTCTTTATAAAGTAACCAATGAGAACGTGTCTAACAGGCAAGGCAGAATGAAGATGAAATCTGACATGAATTGCCCGCTAAAAGGGTTTGAATCCACAGCGATCTGAATGTATCTTTACTCTGGAGCAATAATCAATAACCAATAACTAACTTGTATCTGACAAATACAAAATGAACTGCGTGACTAACCTTCAAACATCTGCTGTTTTGCACCTTAAGTTTAATCCAACAAATATCGTGTAACTTACTTGTCGCTTTAATTTTATCAACGGGGAAAAAATATCTTCTCTGTTGTCATTATTATTTTTATTATTACGTGCCATGTATTTTATTTGAATTCTAACAGATTTTTAAATCAACGATCCGTTGTGTGAAACCGCGGTCGGTGTTGGCTCGTTTTTAAATTTAATGTACTACATTTTTTGCTCTACTTTCGTACTTTCGTATAGAGCACTTTACTGTTAAGGTTTTCGTCTTGGTTTTTTTTCTTTCAAACAAGCTCTTGACGCATTGGGCTTGGTTTTTTCTTCCCCTTTATTTAACCTACGGGGTAGTCCCCGTTGGGTTATGGCGATTTAATTTACTGATAGGTTAGCATTGGTTTTTCGGACATTAGTCTATAATAATTAGTGCTGCTTTATTGTAATTACGTATATTAATATATATATATTTTTTTTTTTTTAATCATATCACCCCAAGCAAGGCGATAACGCCACTGATGCGCAGGGGGCTACGTAAGAGTGAAAAGATTGGAAAAGAGAAAGCCGGAAACCGCATCCTAAACAGGAAACAAGGGATGAGCCTCTTCACCTGTTCAATAGACGTGGGTGGAGTGTGAACCGGGCGAGAGATAGATCTATATATATTAATAATTATATTAATAATTACTTCAAATCCGTCTCGAAAAAAGCCACCGAGTACAAACTCGGGGGGAAAAAAAGGGAAATAAAAAATAAATAAACTAAGCACACGAACATACGTCAAAGTACTCGTTTGAAAGAAAAAAACCTGGATCGTCAGACTTGCCCTGATTTTTAAATATTCTAAGATTTTAAATATTCTAAGATTACATGCAGATAAAAAAAAATTGAATTTAGATTTTAAAATCTAAATTTGAAAGTTAATTTAAAATATTAATATATTAAAAAATATTAAAATGCAAGTAGAATAAATCAAAAGATCGAATTCATTTACACTACAGACCATAATTATTAGGCCACCCCAGTTTTTTTTTAAAGAAATGATGTATTTCAGACTATTTTAGTATTTATTGCCAAATTAAAATAAAATAGTTCTTTTGTTTTTCATCTACATGTAATCTTAAAATATTTAAAATTTTACTCGCTATTAAAAATACAGGAAGTTAGCGTTATAATTCTCATGAAACTCGAGAGAACTTAAATGCAAATCTATCAGTCAGTTTGAAAAATACACCCAACGATTGCATAACGCATGAAACTCCGAATCGTGCCATCGACGTAGGACGGCATGTATATATATTGTTAAATATAAGAGACAATGAATGTCTATTATGTTTAATCATGAGCCGTTCTAAACGTCGTATTTTTGCTTTAATTTCAGTTGAAAATAAAGACAAAAATTCTCCAACATCTGGATAATTATTTATTGGTTTTCTTCTAAGCTTTCGGCTCACATGAGCCATCTTCAGAGAGGTAGTTTAAACTTAAATATTATAAAATCCACCATCACCGACGATTTTATTTTGTGCTGACATAAAACTCCGCTTGGCAATGGCAATAGTTACCAAAAATAATAAACGCAGTTCTTAAATTTGCGATGCGGTTTTATGACGTCACACCGCGGGATAGCGCGAAATGACAACAAAACCATCTAGTCAAATGCAATGTAATATGTTATTTCCTGTTTTAAAATATATATTTTATTAATTTGGTTCTAAGCTTTAATTGTCTCTTATACTTAATAGCATATGTTTAGAATATATATATATATATATATATATATATAATGTACTATGTACCTTTATATATAAATATATATAGTGTATCGAGACAGCAGACAATTTTCTAAACATATGTTGTTAAATATAAGAGACAATGAATGTCTATTATGTTTAATCATGAGCCGTTCTAAACATCGTATTTTTGCTTTAATTTCAGTTGAAAATAAGCACGAAAATTCTCCAACATTTGGATAATTATTTATTAGTTTTCTTCTAAGCTTTCGGCTACGAAAGAGTGAATAGATTGGAAAAGAGAAAGCCGGAAACCACGTCCTAAACAGGGAACAAGGGATGAGCCTCTACACCTGTTCAATAGACGTGGGTGGAGTGTGAACCGGGCGATAGTTCAGTCTATCTACTCCAATTTTAAAAAAAATTTAAAAAAAAGAAAGTGAAAAGATTGGAAAAGAGAAAACCGGAAACCACATCCTAAACAGGGAACAAGGGATGAGCCTCTACACCTGTTCAATAGACGTATATATATATATATATATATATATATATATATATATATATATGTCGATTTAAAAATCTGTTCTTTTGTCTTCAATATATATATATATATATATAAGTCTCAAGATAAATAGCAGGTGTACTAGGCTATAAGTGACAGCAATATTCTAAGTATGGATAAATGGTAAAATAGATAGACCCGATGCTATCTCTGTAATAGTCAGTAAGAAGTCCGCTCTTGAACTGAAGTGTGCTCTCTAAACTGTATAATAAATACCTCGCTGCCTCCTTCTTTCCAACCTGTTGGAAGCCATCATCTATTGTTCCGGTTTTTGAGCCGTCCGACCTTTCCAAATATGCCGATTAACCTTCTACCTCTTTTTGGCAAATTCCTAATTGGCAAAGGCCCTAATCAATGCTGAATCGATTCAGCTTCTCTCATCGTAGGGCCTTTTCTTAGAAAAGCAATACATCTTTCCTTTCTTCAGGTCAATTGCTATGTACTGGCGATAATTGCAGAAAAAGTCTATCATGCTCTACACAAAAACGGTGAAACCCAAACTGTAGTATTAGATATCTCGAAAGCCTTTGTCAGGATTTGGTATTTAGGTCTTCTCCACAAGATGAAACGTTATGGTGTAACCGGATACATTTCGATTTGATTCAATCTTTCCTATCAATCTTACCTGTTTTTGATAAACTCCTAGAGGTCCTAATCAATGCTGAGTCGATTCATCTTGCCTCATCACAGGGCCTTTTCTCAGAAAAGCAATACGTCTTTCATTTCTTCAGGTCAACTGCTATGTACTGACGATAATTGCGGAAAAATATATCATGCTCTACACAAAAACGGTGAAACTCTAGCATTGGTCATCTCGAAAGCCTTTGACAGGGTTTGGAATTCAGGTCTTCTCCACAAGATGAAAAGTTATGGTGTATCCGGACACATTTTGACTTGATTCAATTTTTCCAATCAAACTGTGAAATGAAAGCAATCCTTAACGACCACTCGTTTAAATCCTTCCGTATTAACGCGGGTGTGCTCTGGAATCCATCCTTTGTCCTATACAGTTTGTAATTTTCATTAACGACCTTCCCGATGGCATCAGCTCTCAACTTGGCATCTACACTGACTACACAACCATTTACTCCTGCCTCGATATTGTAAGGCTGATCAGTCCGCCAAGGCCAAAATGACAACTGGTGTCTAAGACAACCTCAAGACCGTCTTTAACTGGGCAAAAGAAAGTAAATTTTAACGTCTACAAGACTATATATCTCTCCATGAACCATTCGAGAGATCCATGATCCCTCACTGCCTTCCATCAGAATGGCTGAGGCTAACCACCAAGAAACTGACTCGCTGCGCCTCCTCGGACTAACGTTCTCAGCTGAGAAAGACTATGTTGAATCGATTTCTAGGCCAGCTTTTAAGAAAGTCGGTTTACGGTGTCGAGCAAGACAATTTTTATCTCCGCTATCTATTTTACCATTCATCCATACTTAGAATATTGCTGTCACTTATGGCTTAGTGCACCTGCTATTTATCTTGAGTTCCTTGATTAGATCCAAAGAAAAATCGGCTTAAGTGACTTACCCACCTAAGTAAGGTTCCATTTCTGCGTCTTTTTAAAAAGACTTTCATGGTAATCGTTCGGATGAGTTTGGTACTTAGACTTTATGAATTTAACCACAGTACTGGATTGGCAGCAAGGTCTCATCATTTCACATTTGAAATGGCTAGATGTAACCTTTCCTAAGAATACTTTCATGATAACTGTTCTGATGAAGTTTCCTCTGTTACCGAGACTTTAGGAATTGAAGCACAGTACTAGATTATTGGCAAGGTCTCGTCATTTTATATTTGAAATGGCTAGATATAACCTTCCCTAAGTATACTTTCATAATAATGGTTCTGATGAACTTTCCTCTATGGTACTTAGACATTATGAATTTAAGTACAGTACTAGATTGGTGAGGATTCGCGTTGTGGTACAGTGGATATCGGCTCGGAACGAGAAACCGGGGAGCCGAGTTCGAATTCCAGTTGAATCCATTGTATTCACTTACGCGCAAATACCCTTGGGAAAGGTATTAATCCGTTTCTTCCTTCCAGTTATGGGTTAAATAGCAGGACAGATTGGGTTCTATAGCTTTGGTCGGCAACCAGTCTGCCGCAGAAAGCAATGGCAAACTACTGCGGGATAATCTTCTGCCCAATCAGTCATGTCTCTTTCGAGACATGATCGCTCAAGCGTGTATCACGTATGGCACTTAACTGACTGACTAGATTGGTGGCAAGGTCTCATCATTTTATAGGTGAAAATGGCTAGATGGAACCTTCCCTAAGAATATTTCATGATAATTGTTCTGATGAACTTTCCTCTGTGTTACCAAGACTTCATGAATGTAACTGCAGTGCTAAAGTTGTGTCGCGTTTAAGAGAATTTATTACTTTGCTTTAGGTGATACTGATTAGAAAAAAAATAATTCTAAAGTTAACTATAATTCTAGAACGTTAAAAAAATTGATAAAGAAACAGATGTTTTTTTTTTTTACAAACTTTTTACAGTATTTACACCCGTAACACGAGATCCATTTAAATTGATTAATTCATTTTGCAGAATGAATTGGCACTACTTAAATTGATTTACGCACTCGTAAAAAATAAAAATTTGGTAACGTTTAGCGGAGAAATACATTTTGGATATTATCAGACCCTCTTCAGACCACCGTGTTTGTCATGAATCGAAAAAATGGCCAATGATTTCGAAATCAGATCGCCGATCACTTGTTCACACCACCTTAGCATCCATAGATTTTTATGATTTCGTTATTCTAGAAGTTTTCTAAAGGGTTAGCTGTCGTCGTGACGTCTCTCATACAAACGCATACATAGATACGCACTTGTACACCCATTCACGTACACAGAGAGACAGACACACGCTCTCGCCCACCGGGGCTCACACAAACATAACTATATGTGAACAATATGGGGCTTGACATATATATGTATATGTGTGCCGTTGTGTACATATATGTGCATTTGATTAGTGCCCAGGGGTGGAGTCGTCAACTGACGCCAATTCGGTCGGGTTTCGAGCCTGGGTTATGTAGCAATCGGAGTCTAACCGTACTGATGAGCTGTGATACAGCGAAACAGATCTGTCTGCGGATGACTATATATATATATATATATACGCACCGCTCATTCCGTAAGGAATTAGAGTACTCTGGCTATTGGGCGTGTATAATGATAATGTATACGCTAAAATGTCTGCCTTCTTCTATCCAGCGCCCATTCGGGTTTCAATCCTGGGTTAAAAAGCAATCGGAGTCTAACCGTACTGATGAGATGTCATACAGCGAAACAGATCTGTCTGCGGATGACTATATATATATATACCTCTGCACATATGTACACCCTCTTCATATGTGTATTTATTAACTTACGTCAGCATATATATATATATATATATATATATATATATACCCATCGCAGCCTTTAGATTTTATATATATATATATATATATATATATATATATATATATATACTACCGACCATAATTATTATTTTTAGTTTTTATTACCAAGTGGATAATTAGAAATGGAAATAGAATGGGTCTTTTGTTAATTCTTTTGTTATTATTACTTTGCAAAATTGTACCAAGCAAATAGCCACAATTTACCCATCGCACCTTTAGATTATATATATATATATATATATATATATATATAATACTCTACCGACCATAATTATTAGGCGACCCCAGTTTTTTTAAAGAAATGATGTATTTCATACTATTTTTAGTATTTATTACCAAGTGGATAATTCTAAATGAAAATAGAATGGTTCTTTTGTTATTTCTTTACTTTGGTCTGTTCTATTCGATAGCCGGTATTAACTGTAATTAATGATGAAATTATTAATGAATTCTGCGATTATCATTCTCTTTGCTAGTACTACTATCACTACTGCGTTTGCTGCATTTTATGTAATAAAGTGTTATTAAAATATTATTTGAAAATTCGTTAATTAAAGTTATCTCAATCGGCGGGATGAAGAATAAATTTTTTAAAAATATAACTTCACATTCACTTTTGAGTTATGCCTCAATATACACACATCCACATTGCATTAATCTCATCCTCCCCTCGCTCCAAGTTATGCTGATTTTCTAAGCTCCGCTTAGGTGTGGCACAATGACAAAAGTATTAAGCACCTACTAAAGGATCGACCTCACTACTCAATTGAAATGATTCTAGCGAGACAAGCATGCTAACTATTATTACACCACGTCGAAGGGACTCAAAGAAGAATGGTGATTTTCTAAGCCCAGCTTACAATGTCGCACAAGGCTGAAAATATGAGACACCCAGTGAGGATTGAACTCGCTACTTAACTGTAATTATTCTAGCGAGACAACGTTGTTAACCACTACACAATGTCGAAATGGCCAAGGAAGAATGGTGATTTTCTAATCGCAACTTAGATATGACACAAGGCTGAAAGCATGAAACTCCCAGTCAGTCAGTTAAGTGCCACACGTGATATACGCTTGGGCGATCATGTCTCGAAATAGACATGACTGACTGGACAGAAGATTATTCTGCAGTAGGTTGCCATTACTTTCTACGCTAGGCTGGTTGCTAGCCAAGGCTTTAGAACCCGATCTGTTCTGTTATTTGACTCATAGCTAGAGGGAGATGTGATGTATTATATGATTACTTAGTAATTAGTAGGAGATCAGTTTATTACTTCATAACAATAGAAAACCGATCCCCCACTTTATGACCAGTATAAGCCTTAATCATGATTCCAACTATTATATTCGGTCGGTCAGTTAAGTGCCATACGTGATACACGCTTGAATGATCATGTCTCGAAAGAGACAAGACTGACTAGGCAGAAGATAATCCTGCAGTAGGTTGCCATTACTTTCTGCGGTAGACTGGTTGCCAGCCAAGGCTATAGAACCCAATCTGTCCTGTTAGTTAACCCATAACTGGAGAAAAGAGACGGATTAATACTTTACCAAAGGGTATCTGCGCGTAAAAGAATGCAAAGCATTCAACTGGGATTCGAACGCGGCTCCCGGCTTTCGTGTTCCGAGCGGAATGATTCTTGCGAGATAAGTTTGCTAACTATTACACCCCATCGAGGTACCCCTCGCTCAATATTATGATTGCTAGGAACGCCAGAAGAAATATATCTAAACTGGAACTTTGTCTCTGTGTGTGTGCGTGTGTGTGTGTGTGTGTGTGTGTGTGTGTCCTTTACCTATAGACTCCGAAACGGCTGAACCGATTTTCTTGAAATTCACACTGTTTTACTATAAGCGTCTGCGTTTGTTCTTAGCTAGGTTTTGTGTCGAGGTACCCTCGATAAATATCGAAAATCGATAATCGAAAAAATTGGGTTATAGAAGGAGTGGTCCGATTTTAATCAAATTTGATACACTCATAGACAAAGAGATAAGAAACGGTATTCAGAAGTTTCAAGGTTGCAGTTCTTACAATAAAGCAGAAAATCGATAATATGTAGATAAAAAGGAAAGATGTTTGTGTGTGTGTGTGTGTCTGTTTAGCTGCCTGTATGTCTGTATTTTTTTCAGCCCTTTTATTTTAGTTTTTGTTTCGGGTTTGGCTCTGAGTAGGTATAATTGTAGTTCTTAGTCTCAGCCATGATACCATTTACTCAGAGGACTTATTTAGACTTCAAAATTCAGTTTACGATGAAAAAAACTTATTTGATATCGATACCAGGAAATCAAAATTTGATTTACATCCATCCATTTTTCTTTTAGTCTACGGTTTCGCTTTAACCGGAAACAACTATTGCTTTTTTAGTCTTTCGTGCTAACGTCCAAAGAATCAGAGCTCCAGGACCATGGATTAGTTTCAAAGCTTTCATTACACCCGAGCAACGCCAGGCTATACTGCTAGTATATATATATATATATATATATATATATATATATATATATATATATATATATTAGGTGCGATTGGTAAATTGTCGCAATTATTTTATTATTTCAAATATTCTTTAGGCTGAGTCTGATCTCCAGGACCATGGATTAGTTTCAAAGCTTTCATTACACCCGAGCAACGCCAGGCTATACTGCTAGTTTTAAATACTTTTAAAATTCTTTAGTCGTTCGTTTAATACCATTACTAAATTTTCGTTACTTCTTTACTCTTGTTCTATCATTATTATTATTATTATTATTATTATTATTATTATTATGTAAATATGTTTCAATATGCTGCTCGGTTTAAAATTACGTCCTAAATCAAAGAACTCAATACAACAAAATATTGTTTTGTTTGGCAGTTGTTTAAAATTGTAATGCCGAAGACGAAGATGGGGGACAGAGAATAAAAAAAATTCATGCAATTTTTGCTTTCATCAGTTAAATTTAGTTTTAAAACCTTTTTTATCGACCGTATATAAAGTTCGGCTTTATAAGTTTCCGATTATTTCTGCCAATAACCTCGGTTTACAGATGACAAAATAATGATTATCGATGAATGCCATTACTTCCCAATTTTAATACAGGCCTCTTTTTTATTCTATTTAGCGTCTATGGAGTCCTTTTTAGACAATAACCAGCTCATTTCTCTTAACCCTCTAGGGCCATTCGTATCATATTTGATACAGTATTTCCCTATAAGGAAACATTTGGTATTTCCCTATAAGGAAACATTTGGTATTCATTGACTGAGCAGTCAGTACTGCTTTCATTTGAAATTTATAAAATATTTCTCTTAAAAAATTTTTCAGGAAAATATTTCTTTCAAGGCTTGTTTTCATACTGTATCAAATATGATACGAATGGCCCTAGAGGGTTAAAACAGTATTCCTCATGTACTGTCGATATTACTCTTAAGTCATTTGACTACTGTAAACCTTCTTTCAAAGTTAATAAGCCTAGCGGAACCCGTGGAATTTCCATGGAAGGATAATTATGATTTCCTAGAAAGATTTTGCTTTGTCATACAACAAATGATAGTAACGTCTTCAAACATAAAGGTATTGGATAATAAAATAACGATAACACAGATTGTAATTTTATTAAAATATCTATAAAACTAATGTCAATAGAAGCTACTTTACTGTAATCTTATATTATATTAAGCGGCGTGTGCACAGACCATAACCGAAATACTGTATACTGTTTTGTGAAAGATTTCGAAATAGAAAATGTTTTTTTATTACTAAAAAATCATGGCATCTGTGTCCATTGTAAACAGCAAAGACCAACTGAGTAATTGCCAGAGGTGTAGAGGCCAGAAATTTCGTTTTTAGGTCGCGGGATACGACAACCTATTTTTAGAGGGGAACCCTGATATAAGAGAGTTGTCGGGACCGGATAACATATCTTATATCCGGGTTTATCTTATATACGGGTTTGATCTATTTTATATAAATTTACACAGGCTCTAATTTGAGAGCAGAATATCTATCTTATATTCGGGTTTCTCTTATATTCGGGTCTCTTATATCTGGGTTATACTGAATATTGTACAGTACACACACACTCACACAATTACTGCTACAACCACAAGCTTAAGCTGCTACTGATACGGTAATGTTATAGGCTCTCTCCTCCTACTTTCTCACTCATTACTAGCCTTCCGTTTGGCAAAGGTGAGAGAAAGGCTGAGGAGTGATAGAGGGGAAGGAAAAGCTCGCATAGAGAGTAAGTGGCGTAACTAAGGATGAAAGAAGGAGAATTATAATATAGACACTTACAGTAACGAAAGTCACGCCGAAAATAAAGCTTTTTTTTAAAGAGGCAGATTCTGATGTTACTGCAGTAGAAGGTGAACTTACTCAACAATAAAGACTTTTTTCTTTCCAAAGAGCAGTTCAATGACAGTTCGGTAAAATAGCGTCTGGCCTGAAAGTATGTAGAGCTTAAGTATCATTCATTTCGCCTGTGAAGAAAAAAACTTGAATCCAATCGACATAATCCACCTTTACGGAGACCAAATAATCTAATAGTGATTACGGAGTCACCATTAGACTGATCGTTCTGATAAGAAAAGAACTCCCGAATTTGTTGATGACGAGGCCTACATCAAGTGCCTTGAGGAGGTAATGCTACCCTGGGTAAAAAGGGTGGCTTCTGGAAGACCCTATGTCTGGCAACAGGACTCTGCACCATGCTACAAAGGCAGGAGAACCTAGTCATGACTGTCAGACAATTTCTATGATACCATCATTCAATATCATATATGTTTTTTTTTGGTTGTTTGTTTTGTTTTTTTTTTTTGTTTTTTTTTTTTTAATGAGGCATTTCTGTACAACAAAAACGGGAGCTAACCAAGAAAAAAATTGAGGCAATTTTGAGATTCAGCGCCCTCAAATTAATTTAAAAAAATTACCCACTGTTAAGCGGTGGGTAATGCTTTTTAGTAGTGGCAACAGTGATTATTTTGATTGAGCAGATTTTTATGACCGCAATTTGCATGCTCTTCTTCTTCTTCTTCTTCTTCTTCTTCTATGTGCCCTGTCCCTTCAAGACGTAGGCGATCATGGCTCTCCACGTCTCCCTATCCCTTGTGGCTCTTAGTATGTTTTCTCCTGTTGCTCCTGGCAACCCCCGTTCCGTCATCCACCTGATCAGGCCCTGCAAATATGTTATCCGCTGCCTTCCTCTGTCTCTCCTTCTTTCTATCTGTCCAGTCAGTATCAGGTTCTCCAGGCTCTCCTTCCTCATTGCATGTCCCAGGAACTTCAGTTGTCTCTTCCTGATGCTCAGCATCAATTTCCTTTTTGTTGCCATTCTTTCTAACACCTCGTCGTTGCTTGTATGCTCAGTCCACGATATCCGTAGCATCCTTCTGTAGAACCACATTTCGGCCGCTTCCAGTTTTGTCCTCATTTTCGATGATATTGTCCAGCATTCACAGCCGCTCATCTTCATAGTTGTTTATAAATATTTAACCGTGGGATCTGTGGGGAAAGTATCAATTATTTTGCAGAACAACTGCTGAAAATGTAGATGATATATCTTTTTTTTTTTTTTTTATAAGCGTTTCACCCCGAGCAAGGCATGTCACTGCCACTACTGCGCTACTAAGAGTGAAAAGATTGGAAAAGAGAAATCCGGAAACCATATCCTAAACAGGAAACCAGGGATGAGCCTCTTCACCTGTTCAGTAGACGTGGGTGGAGTGTGAACCGGGCGATAGTTTAGTCTATCTACTCCAATTGAAAAAAAAAAGAAAAATTAAAAGAAAAAAAGAAAAGTGAAAAGATTGGAAAAGAGAAATCCGGAAACCACATCCTGAACAGGAAACAAGGGATGAGCCTCTTCACCTGTTCAGTAGACGTGGGTGGAGTGTGAACCGGGCGATAATTTAGTCTGTCTATTCTTCTTCTATGTGCCCTGTCCTTTCAGGACGTATGCGATCATGGCTTTCCACGTCTCCTTATCCCTGGTGGCACGCTTTCTCCTGCTACACGAGGCAACCCCCATTCTGTCAGGCCCTTTAAATATGTTACCCACTGCCTTCTCCTGTCTCTTTTTCCCTCTGTCTAGTCTGCTGGTATCAGGTTCTCCAAGCCCTCCTTCCTCACTGCATGTCCCAGGAACTTTAGCTGTCTCTTCCTGATGCTCAATATTAATTTCCATTTTTACCAAAACCTCATCATTGAGCAGAAGCTCGGTCCATAATATCCGCAGCATCCTTCTGTAGAACCAAATTTCCGCTGCTTGAAATTTAAGGAGGAAGGAAGGCTTTGAGAATCTGATACTCATATGTCAGATAGAGGGAAAGAGAGACAGATGAAAGCAGCGTGTATTATACTTGACGGACCTGAGCGAGTGGATGACTGTCCGGGGTTTGCATGATGTAACAGAAGAAAACGTGCTAAGAGCCACCAGAGATAGGGAGAGGTGGAAAGCCATAATCGCCTACGTCCTGAAAGGACAGGAAACATAGAAGACGAATATATATGCCAATTATTTATAAGAAATTATAATGTGGGTATAGAATGGGGGATAAATTCTATATTGTAATCAATATATAAACTGATCCCTCATTTTGTGTCCATGCTAGTTTCTATACATTTATATTCTAGATTTATGGGCTTTAGCTAGTGGATGACTGTACGGGGGTTGCGTGATGTAACGGAAGAAAGCGTGCTAAGAGCCACCAGAGATATGAAGACGTGGAAAGCCATAATCTCATTCTAATTCTCATTTGATCGCCGAAGTTAAGCAACGTAGAGTCTGGTTAGTATCTCAATAAGGACCACTTGCGAATACTGTAAGCATTACACCAACCGCACATCCAAGCTTACCTTGGATGTGCGGTTGGTGTAATGGATAATGGCTAGGAATTATTAATCAGAGAGCCGTGTTTTAATTCCCGCTGGTTCCGTTATATTAGATTACACGATTACATTAGGAAAGGTATCCAGCTTTTCTTCCCCCAGCTATGAGTTAATTAACAAGACACGTATCACTAAATCATTATTTCCTCCAAAAAGAATTTTAACAATCTAAAAATATTTTCTGGCTTTAAATAACCTACAATGGTCTATGAAATACTGATTAGATACAGAGGCATGTATTTTTACATTTATTTAGATTCTCTAGAATATAAATAAATAAAAACTACCTTGACCACAAATTGAGGGACCATTTTACCTATGAAGTGTAATATAAAATTCATCCCCCCCTTTATATACACAGTACACTTTCTTGCCAGTTGATAAGGTGAGAATCGATCAATCA